>ML661935.1:499627-1004349 GCA_007570785.1 Antilocapra americana
GGTGCAGCGAGATTTCCCGGGGGGGAGGGAGGAGGGAGGAGGGTTCCGGAGGGGAAGCATATGTAAACCCATGGTGATATCATGACATTGTATGGCAAAAACAAGTAAAATAAATAAATAAATAAATAAAAAATTAAAAAAAAAAAAAAAGAACTGTGAAGGTTCTGATGTTTTACCCTACTTTCAAACTAACAAACTAGCCTATTGCAATTGAATGGCTGCTGTCAGAAGACACAAAACTCCTGAATCAAAGACAAATGTCTTTATAATTCATGGCACAGCAACCTCTATGAGCCTCTTTTTCATTGGTTCTTTTGCATCCCCAAATCCCAAAGGAGAAATGCACAGCAGTCTAGGTGGATGTTGAGGATAGTTAGTTTATATCACACTGAGAGACTCAGGTTAGGAAACTCCAGTTTCTTAAAATCTTCCTCTTTAAAATCCCTCCACCACAAGGGAAATACAGTATCTGTTTTCCAAGGACATTCTTGAAAATCTATCCAAAATAAAAGTTTTCAGTGTCTGCTCAGAAGATATGCAGCAGTGTGAGAGACCCATGGAGAATTTTCCCATGATGTAATCTTCATCTCTCTACTTTATGGTAGACAGTCAGAACAAGTAATCCATTACAAACTCCTTACAATTAACAAAAACACCTTTGATAATTCTGTTACCTAAACAAAATATCAATTCCTCATATTCAAGGCCCTTCAACACATTGAAGAGCATTTGAAACCTCTCAACACCAGTCTCCCAATCTCCCCTTTTAACCTTAATTCCTAAGACTTCCCAATGTGTACTATCCATGCCAACCAATAAGGACTTTTTCTACTTTACCAGCTCTCTATATACTTTTATTCCTTCCATTCTTCCTGCCTCAAATATTCTCCCCATATCAATAATCATTGATAGAGTCAGATCTGTTCAACTCTTAACTCAAATAATGCCTCTCACATGATATGTTTTTAAAATAGATTTCTTCCTGTGAGGATGTGGAGTAAAGGGAACCCACTTGCACTGTTGGTGAGAATGTAAACTGATACAGTCACTATAGAGAGCAGTATGGATATTCCTTTAAAAACTAGGAATAAAACTACCATATGACCTAGCAATCCCACTACTGGGCATATACTTTGAGAAAACCATAATTCAAAAAGGCACATGTACCCCAATGTTCTCTGCAGCACCATATACAATAGCCAGAACATGGAAGCAACCTAAATGTCCATTGACAGATGAATTGACAGAGAAGTTGTGGTACATATTAATATATACAATGGAATATTACTCAGCCATGAAAAGGAATGAATTTGAGTCAGTTGAACTGAGGTGGATGAACCTAGAGCCTATTATACAGAATGAAGTCAGAAAGCAGAAAGCAAATATCATATATTAACACATATAAATGGAATCTGGCTTCCCTTGTGGCTCAGACCATAAATAATCTGCCTGTATTGCAAGAGACATGGGTTCAATCCCTGGGTCAGGTACATCCCCTGGAGAAAGGAATGGCAACCCATTCCAGTATTCTTGCCTGGAAAATTCCATGGACAGAGGAGCCTGGTGGGCTAAAGAGTTGGACATGACTGAATGACTAACTCAGTCTAGAAAAATGGTACTGAAGAATCTATTTGCAAGGCAAGAATAAAGACACAAATGTAGAGAACAGACTTGTGGACCCAGCAGGAGAGGGAGAGGGTGGAATAAACTGAAACAGAAGCATTGACATATATACACTGCCATGTGTAAACTAGATAGCTAGTGGGAAGTTGCCTTAAAAATAGGAAGTTCAGTTCATTTCTCTGTGACAACCTAGAGGGGTGTGATGGGATAAGTGGAGGAGGCTTAAGAGGGCGTGGATAACTGTATGCTCATGGCTGATTCACATTATTATATGGCAGAAAACAACTCAACATTGTAAAGCAATTCTCTTCCTTCTCATCTCTTATGGCATTTTCCCCCATAACTCAATTTAAATATTCTCTACTAGAGTTAGTAGTCTATTTATATTTTTTTTCTACTAGTGTGCAAGCAGCCAAGATTTATATTCTTCAACTTTCCGTCTCTCATACTATGATCCATATCTAGTGAATATTAAATGTTAATCAATAAATAGATATTGTGATTTTTGCTTTTCCCTAAGTAATGGGCTTCCCCTGTGGCTCAGATGGTAAAGAATATGGCTGCAATGCCAAAGACCCAGGTTCAGTCCCCAGGTCAGGAAGATCCTCTAGAGAAGGGAATGGCAACCTTCTCCATTATTCTTGCCTGGAGAATTCCATGGACAGAGAATCCCATGGAAGGCTACCATGGGTTCTCAAAAGAGTCAGACACAACTTAGCAACTCAACAACAACAATGAAGGAAAAGGACAAGTTGTCAAGAATGTCAATGATAGTAAGAATCTACTTTGAAGGTATTTCTTGGGAGATAGTGTTCTAGTTGATGTGAAGAAATAAGGAGTCAGTCATACAGAGTTGACGGGAGGATTATTCAGGAAATAATAATACTTCTTTCACAAGATGGCTACATATAAAGTGCTCAGCACAAGACTGTTTTTTGTAAATTCTCAGCAAGTAATCATACTTGTAATCGCTATGACAATTGATCTTATTCTCTTGGTAGCCAGTCTATAAAGACCTGCAAAACACTGAATAACCTTCTAAATCCTAACAGACACTCAAAAAATTAGCACTGGAAGTTACATCTTTAAACAAGAGGGAAATACATAGAAAATTTTACAAAACAGAAAATCTCATGAGAAATTCAGCTTCCTGTCTCCATTTTTTCCTGCATTAATCATTCTCTAGATTTCTGTATCATGAAAAACATCACTAATTAATATAAGGATAATTAAAGAATTTACATTTGTTCTGTGAAGAAAATGAATAATGCAATCAAAATATAAGGAGGCAGAATGTTTAGTTAAGGAAACCTTTCATTTCTAAGCATTTGCAACCACATACATTTGCATACAATCAATGTGTTGATTACAAATGATGGACTTCTTCATTAAAGCAAGATACATTAAGCTCTTACTCTTTAACTCTTGACCTTCTTAAACTTGTCTTTCTCATCAAAGTTTGCCATAAATAAGTATATCACTGAGATAGATTCTTTTCTTTGGTTAGTCCAGATTAAAGTTCTTTGTGTGGCCAGTCCTAAACTGACCTGCTTTCCTTTAATAGATTTTTTTAATTCATACTTTGCCATTTTCCAGAAGTTAGTGGATCTAATTAAGGTATACTCTTTTATGGTTAAATGATTTTTTAAATTGTTATAATTTGATAAAGATTGAAAGAGTGTTCGAGATGTAATTTTCCTTCCTTTATTATTCTGCCAAATCTTCCTTTCTATAATCCTCAAGACTATTTCCACATCTGTAATTCCATATGCCCAGAGCCCCATAAGGGCCCCATATGGTACTCTACATACCTTAAAAAAAAAAAAGTCTTTGTTCTCAGCTTCAGGGGAGGAGATGAATTGTAAAGTTTTAGCACCAAGATCCTGAAGTCAGGCCTCTCCTTAGACAAAAGGTTTTAACTTGACCCCAAATGACTAATATGTTCTATTAATCTTAAATGATAATATTAATGTCCCATAGGAAGGACAGCTTCAGATCATTTCTAGAGTGTGTCTTATTCAGACCACCACATAAAGTATTTTAAAATATCCAAGATCATCATTAGATAAGGCAATCATCCAAGACAACTTTTGGTTACTGTTAAAGAATTTTTAAAAAATAATAATAATGTTGTGACGTTCATGTAGATATCAAATTATCATGCATTTAGATTTTAATTAATCATTAATGGAGGAGTTGGTAAGAGGTTACAAGCAGCTTAAAGAAGACCCCAAAGACCATATGTAGGTCAAGAGCATTGAAATGAATGTGCAAATGGAGGCAAAGTTAGTTACTTTCACAGTGAAGGACAGGAAGGTAAGAAAAAACAGTTTTGGAGGAAAGGTGGGCTTAGTTATGAAAATTTTAAAGTTGAGGCTAAAAACAAAGAGCAGAAAAAGTTAGACACCAAGAACTAAAACTCAAAAAGAAAGTCAACAGTGATAGAGATTCATGAATCTCTCATTGTAAAGAGATAATCAAAACCATGAGAAAAAATAAAATGACCCCAGATAGGCACAAAGTCAAAAGAGAAAAGACAGAGGTAAGAACGTTGGGATACTCTAACATTGAAAGTATGGACTAGGAAAGAGGACCCTTTGAAGGGATGAGGAATGAGGAGAAGTAGGGGATTCAAGAGTGAGAGAGTTGCAAATCCTAGGGAAAGAAATGGTTTATAGGATGATGCCTGCATGCATGCTAAGTCACTTCAGTCGTGTCCAACTTTTTGTGACCCTATGAACTATAGCCTGCCAGGATCCTCTGTCCAAGGGATTCTCCAGGCAAGAATATTGGAGTGGATTGCCATGCCATCCTCCAAGGGATCTTCTTGACCCAGGGATCGAACACATGTCTCTTAGTTCTCCAGCATTGGCAGGTTGGTTCTTTATCACTAGCACCACCTGGGAAGCCCTTCAAGGATGATAAAATGGTTCGTTTCAAATGCCACTAATAAGACAAATCCTGTGGAGGTCTGAGTCATCAGTTTCCTTACCAGAGAGGTTTTGGTAGTGAAAAGTGTGGTTAGAGAAGTTACTTGAAAGGTGAATAGGGGACTTCCCTGGTTGTCCAGTGGTTAAGACTCTGTGCTTCCACTGCAGGGGGCATGAGTTTTGACCCCTGGTCAGGGGACTATGACCCTGCATGCTGCATGCCATGAGACTTAGCCAAAATAAAAAACAAATAAAATAATTTTTTTAAAAAAGAAAGATGAGTAGGAATACCTGGTTAAAGGTAGCAGATACAAAATATCCAAGTACTCTTGTTCTTTCCTGAATTCATCAAAATAACAGTAAAGAAATTTTGAAACCCATTAACCTGTGGAGACAAACCCAACAAGCAAGGAGGCAACAAAAAATTTTAGAATCTGGAAACCTGAAGGATGAATGGCAAATGACTACATGATATCCAGAAAGCTGAATCTTAAATCAACAGTGAAGACAGTTAAGAAGCCAATCATTTCTTTTCACAGATCCCCTATCCAAGTATTCTGGAAGTAGTGGCACCAGATTCTGATGCTGCTGGAAGTTAGTCTCTTCCCAGGTGGTGCTAGTGGTAAAGAGCACCTGCCAATGCAGGAAATGTAAGAGACATGAGTTCAATCCCTGGGTCAGCTCAGGAAGATCCCCTGGAAAAGGAAATGGCAACCCACTCCAGTATTCCTGTCCGGAAAACTCCATGGATAGAGAAGCCTGTAGAGAAAATTTAAATGAAAATAAAAGCAGGGGAGATGAAGACGGCATAGTAGGAGGATGGTGAGCTCACCTCCCCTAAAAATACGTAAAAAAAAAATATGACCATATGTGGAGCAATTCTCCCTGAAAACAATCTAGAGACTGGCAGAAAGCTCTTCTACAACCAAGGCTGTAAGGAAAGATCCAAATGGAGTCTGATTGGAAGCATGGAGAAGAGACCCACACATCTAACAGGGAACACAGAAGAGGAGAGAAGTACTACGTATCAGAAAGCCTTCCTTGTGAGTGAGAAGTTTGAATCACTGTTTCAGTTCAATTCAGTCTCTCAGTCATGCCCAACTCTTTGCAACCCCATGGACCGCAGCACACCAGGTTTCCCTGTCAATCACCAATTCCCAGAGTTTATTCAAACTTATGTCCATAGAGTTGGTGATGCCATCCAACCATCTCACCCTCTGTCATCCCCTTCTGCTCCCACCTTAAATCTTTCCCAGCATCAGGGTCTTTTCAAATGAGTCAGTTCTTTGTATCAGGTGGCCTAAGTATTGGAGTTTCAGCTATAGCATTAGTCCTTCCAATGAATGTTCAGGACTGATGTTCTTTAGGATGGACTGGTTGGATTTACTTGCTGTCCAAGGGACTCTCAAGAGTCTTCTCCAACATTACAGCTCAAAAGGATCAATTCTTTGACACTCAGTTTCCTTATAGTCCAACTCTCACATCCATACATGACTATTGGAAAAATCACAGCTTTGAATAGACAGACCTTTGTTGGCAAAATAATGTCTTGCTTTTTAATATGCTGTCTAAGTTGGTCATAACTTTTCTTCCAAGGAATAAGAGTCTTTTAATTTCATGGCTGCAATCACCATCTGCAATGATTTTGGAGCCTCCAGAAATAGTCTGTCACTGTTTCTGTTGTTTACCCACCTATTTGCCATGAAGTGAAGGGACCAGATGCCATGATCTTAGTTTTCTGAATGTTGAGTTTTAAGTCAGCATTTTCACACTCCTCTTTCACTTTCATCAAGAAGCTCTTTAGTTCTTTTTTGCTCTCTGCCATAAAGGTTGTGTCCCCTGCATATCTAAGGCTATTGATATTTCTCCCAGCAATCTTGCTTCCAGCTTGTGCTTCATCCAGCCCAGTATTTCTCATGATGTATTCTGCATATAAGTTAAATAAGCAGAGTGACAATATACAGCCCTGACATACTCCTTTTGCTATTTGGAACCAGCCTGTTGTTCCATGTGCAGTTCTAACTGTTGCTTCCTGATCTGCATACAGATTTCTCAGGAAGCAGGTCAGGTGGTCTGGTATTCCTATCTCTTTTCCACAGTTTGTTGTGATCCACACAGTCAAAGGCTTTGGCATAGTCAATAAAGCAGAAGTAGACGTTTTTCTGGAACTCTCTTGCCTTTTCTATGATCTAGCAGAGAGTGGCAATTTGATATCTGGTTCCTCTGTCTTTTTTAAATCTAGCTTGAACATCTAGAAGTTCTCAATTCACATACTGTTGAAGCCTGGCTTGGAGAATTTTGAGCAATACTTTGCTAGTGTGTGAGATGAGTGCAATCGTGCAATAGTTGGAGCATTCTTTGGCATTGCCTTTCTTTGGGATTGGAATGAAAACTGACCTTTTCCAGTCCTGAGGCCACTGCTGAGTTTTCCAAATTCACTGGCATTTGAGTGTAGCACTTTCATAGCATCATGATTTGAAATAGCTCAGCTGGAATTCCATCACCTCCGCTAGCTTTGTTCGTAGTGATGCTTCCTAAGACCCACCTGATTTTGGACTCCAGGATGTATGGTTCTAGGTGAGTGATCACACCATCACAGTTATCTCAGTCAAGATCGTTTTGTCTGGTTCTTCGGTGTATTCTTGCCACTTCTTATTATTATCTTCCGCTTCTATTGGGCCCATACCATTTCTGCCCTTTATTGTGCCCATCTTTGCATGAAACGTTTCCTTGGTATCTCTAATTTTCTTGAAGCAATCTCTAGTCTTTCCCATTTTATTGCTTTCCTCTATTTCTTTGCATTGATCACCAAGGAAGGCCTTTTTATCTCTCCTTGCTATTCTTCGGAACTCTGCATTCAAATGGGTAAATCTTTCCTTTTCTCCTTTGCCTTTCGCTTCTCTTCTTTTTACAGCTATTTGTAAGGCCTCCTCAGACAACCATTGTTCCTTTTTGCATTTCTTTTCCTTGGGGATGGTCTTGATCCCTGCTTTCTGTACAATTTCATGTACCTCAATGCATAGTTCTTCAGGCACTCTGTCTAACAGACCTAATCCCTTAAATCTATTTCTCACTTCCACTGTATAATCATAAAGGATTTGATTTAGGTCATACCTGAATGGTCTAGTGGTTTTCCCTACTTTATTCAGTTTAAGAGAGTATGAGAGATCTTTTTTCTCCTGAATTTAGCAATAAGGAGTTCATGATCTGAGCCACAGTCAGCTGCTGTCTTGTTTTTGCTGACTGTATAGCGCTTCTGTATCTTTAGCTGCAAAGAATACAATCAATCCGATTTTGATATTGACCATCTGGTGATGTCTATTTGTAGAGTCTTCTCTTGTGTTGTTGTAAGAAGGTGTTTGCTACTACCAGTGAATTTTCTTGGCAAAACTCTATTAGCCTTTGCTCTGCTTCATTCTGTACTCTGAAGCCAAATTTGCCTGTTACTACAGGTATTTCTTGACTTCATACTTTTGCATTCCAGTCCCCTATAATGAAAAGGACATCCCTTTTGGGTGTTAGTTCTAAAAGGTTTTGTAGGTCTGTAGAACCATTCAACTTCATCTTCTTCAGCATTACTGGTCAGGGCATAGACTTGGAATACCATGATATTGAATGGTTGCCTTGGAAACGAACAGAAATCATCCTGCCATTTTTGAGATTGCATCCAAGTACTGCATTTCAGACTCTTTCGTTGACTATAATGGCTACTCCATTTCTTCTAAGGGATTCTTGCTCACAGGAGTAGATATAATGGTCATCTGAGTTAAATTTACCCATTCCAGTTCATTTTAATTCCCTGATTCCTAAAGTATCAACGTTCACTCTTGCCATCTCTTTTTTGACCACTTCCAATTTGCCTTGATTCATGGACCTAACATTCCAGTCCCTATGCAATATTGCTCTTTATAGCATCAGACCTTGCTTCCATCACCAGTCACATCCACAAATGGATGTTGTTTTTACTTTGGCTCCATCTCTTCATTCTTTCTGGAGTTACTTCTCCACTGATCTCCAGGATATTGAGAACCTACTGACTGGAGGAGTTCATCTTTCAGTGTCGTATCTTTTGGCCTTTTCATACTGTTCATGGGTTTCTTAAGGCAAGAATACTGAAGTGGCTTGCCATTCTTCTCCAGTGGACCACATTTTGCCAGAACTCTCCATCATGACCCATCCATCTTGGGTGGCCCTACACAGCATGGCTCATAGTTTCATTGAGTTAGACAAGGCTGTGGTCCATGTGACCAGATTGGTTAGTTTTCTGTGATTGTGGCTTTCAGTCTATCTGCCCCCTGATGGAGAAGGATAAGAGGCTTAAGGAAGTTTCCTGTTGGGAAAGACTGAAGGGGATATGGGTCTTGTCCTGATGGGTGGGCCATGCTCAGTAAATCTTTAATCCAATTTTCTGTCGATGTTCTGTGTCCTCTCCCTTTTATTTACCTGGGGCCAAACTATGGTGAAGGTAATGAAGATAATGGCAACCTCTTTCAAAAGGCCCCCTGCAGACACTGCTGCACTCATTACCCCCAAACATGCAGCAGGCCACCGCTCACCCACGCCTCCACCAGAGACGCCTGGACGCTCACGGGCAAGTCCGGGTCCGTCTCTTGTGGAGTCACTCTCCCTTCGCCTGGGTCCTGGTGCACACAAGGTTCTATTTGTGCCCTCCAAGGACTGTTTCCCAGTCCTATGTAAGTTCTAGCAGCTCTATGGTGGGGTTAATGGAGACCTCCTCCAAGAGGGCTTATGCCATACCCGGGTCTGCTGCACTCAGAGCCCCTGCTTCTGCGGCAGGCCACTGTTGACCCGTACCTTCTCAGGAGACATGCAAACACAGCTCTGTCTCAGTCTGTGTGGGGCCTCTAAGTACTGGTGTGCACAAGGTTTCTTTGAGCCCTCTGAGCATCTCTGGAGGGTATAGGGTTTGATTCTAAACTTGATTTTGCCCCTCCTACCATCTTGCTGGGACTTCTCCTTTGCCCTTGGACGTGAGGTATCTTCTCAAAGTCACTACAGCACCACACAGCCACTTATTAGGTACCCAATTTAAAAATGGGCAAAAGACCTGAATAGGCATTTTTCAAAGAAGGCATTCAGATGACCTATAATTACATGAAAAGATGCACAACATTGCTAATCATCAGGGAAATGCAAATCAAAACAATGAGATATCAGCTTTCACCTGTCAGGATGGCTATTTTCAGGAAGACCATAAATAACAAATGTTAGCCAAAAGGTGGGGAAAAGGGAACCCTGGTACCCATGATTGGAATGTAAACTGATGCAGTCCCTGTTAAAAATAGTATGGAAGCACCTCAAAAGACTAAAAATAGAACTATGATATGATCCAGCAATTCCACTCTTGAGTGTATCTAAAAAAAAAAAAAACACTAATTCAAAAAGGTTATTTGTACCCCAATGTTCAAAGCAGCATTATTTACAACATCTAGTATATGGAGGCAACCTAAATGTCCAATCAACAGATGAGTGGATAAATAAAATGTAAGATATGCACATGTATACATATATGTATTATATACATATAAAATGTATATAATAGAATATCGTGCAGCCGTTAAGAAGAGAGAATGACATATTGCCATTTACAACATAGATGGACCTGGAGCATATTATAGTTAGTAAAAACAACAAAGACAAATTTTGTATGTTTTGACATTATGTGGAACCTAAAAATTTTTTTTAAATGAATACAGTATAATAAAACAGATGCACAGATACAAAGAAGGGAGAGGGAAGTAGGGAAGGTCATATAGGAACAGGGGATTAAGAGTTACAAACCACTGTATCTAAAATGAATGAGATACAAGGATGCACTATACAGCACAGGAAGGATAGTCAATATTTAATAATAAATTTAAATGGAATATAATCTAGAAAAATGTTAAAATGCTATGTCATACACTTGAAGCTAATATTGTAAATCAACTACTGTTTAATAAAAGTAAGTAAATAAACAAAATTAAGTCACAAAAATATGAAGGATTAAAACTTCTTTGGATTTCTTAAGAAAAGAAATCCATTTCTGCCACAAAAACAATGGCAGAATGATTTCAAAATTCTGATAGAAAGTGACTTCTGATTCAGAATTCTATAGAGACATACTACCGATTAAGTGTAATGAAAGACTGCAGAGATTTTTAGGCATGCAGGAAAACAAAATATTTACACATATCCCCTATGTACACTTTCTCCAGAAGCTACTACAAATATTCTAAAAAGAAGAGGGTATAGAAACAAGAAATTCACCTCAAGGGTTAGGCAGAGGAAATCGTGAGTGAGGAGCTAAGATTACAAAAGGACAGGCATGTCACAACCAGTCAAAGCAGGAGCAGGTCAGATGTTCCAGTAAAGAAGTCTGCAAAAGGTGAAATTGATAAAATCCCTGGTGTGTTTTGAGGGATTAAATCAGTTCATAAAAATCTAAGCAAATGAAGGCAAGAAAAATTAACTCCAAGGAATATAAGAAAGTGTGCAGAAAAGGACATCTAATCATGTGAGACCCCTGTAAATGACATTTAAAAGTCATAGCCATGTGACACCAAAATTGTTCTTTAACTATACAGGAAAGGGAGTTCTTGGAAGTACATGTGTGAAGGACAGACTTAGCATTAGAAGAAACCCCATTTTTCATAGAAGTGGTCAATAGATAGAGCCCAAAATGTAAAAAACAAGCAGTAGTATGTTACATAAAGAGTAAAAAATACTCTTAATATCTATGGGCTGCCAGAGAGGCAAAGTCTGGGGTTTTGTTATAAGCTTTGGAAAACTATCTGACCCCTTAAGCTGAAATTTTAATCAAATTTTGCATTTTGGTAAAAATGTAAACTAAATTCTTTAAAAGTGAATGTGAATTGAGGACATTGATATAATTACACATGAGTTTTGGATGAATTCAGCAGAGGAAGAAAAAGTAAGATAGGTAGGTAGGTAAAGAAAGATATGAGAAGTTTTTTAAAAATATGGAGAAGTGAGACTTCCCTGGCTGTCCCGGAGTTAAAGCTTTGTCTTCCAGTGCAAGGGGTATGGGTTAGATCCCTAATCAGGGGGCTAAGATCTCACATGCCTCAGGGCCAAAAAAAAAAAACCCAAAACATAAGACAGAAGCAATCTTGTAACAAACTCAATAAAGACTTTAAAATGGTCCACATTAAAAAAAAAAAACTTTTATTTAAAAAAAGAAATAAGGAGATTATTGAGCATTTACATGAGTCACAATGTCAGAGTCAGAAAATGGAAAGAAGTCACAAGTGTAAATGAGAGAGGAAACTGTAAGGGAACAGGGTCCTCCCCGTTGATGGAGTAGAGAGAAATGACTGGGAAAGCACAACTATGCACAGAAGAGGGGACACCCCTTCTGAAATTTGAGGAGGGGTGGGAAAGTGTGTGTGGATACAGACAAAAATGAAGTGATCTTGGGAGGGACAAGCAGGAAAGATACAATATTCTGACACCAAATTCTCAAAATTCGGCGAACTATGAGATTTGAATTTTCACTAGACATTTGAGATACTCTTTCTAGTATCTAAAATCAGTCTCCACTATTTTTGCTTTTATGTTGTGAAGTCAATGCACTCGATGATCCCTGACCTTTCTAAATCACTCATGCAACAGTTAATATGGGCTTGTGTTCATGTATACATACACACACAATCACCTCTTCTACTTACTGATAGGCATCTGCTTCCCGAGAAACTATGCTGATACCATAGCAAAGAAGGCTTTGAAATTTTCTTGTAGTTGAAAGAAATCTATTCCTGTTTGCATCTCTTAAAGATACAGCAACAGTGGTACCTTGTGGCAGCTACCAGCTTAACTCTACACTTAATTTAGGTATGGCAATTCAACAGCAGGTTCATCAAGTTACATTTTCCATGCGTATCTAGAGCCATGTAAATCGATCATGCCTACAACAGTGTCAGTGTCCGGTAAGATCACATCTTCCAAATGATAAATCATAGCCCAGGAGCAATAAGTAATCAATTGTCTCCATCCTATTTGATGGTGTTAAATTTTCAGTTTCAGCTTTCTCACATTTATGTGCCTTGTAAAATTCCTGGTTGCACTTCAAACACAAGTAACTATCATTAATGGAGAATTTATAATGTGTCAAACACTGTCTATGCTATCTATATTCATTTTACATTCATTAACTTATGTTATTCTCCTAACAGCCACCCTAGAGCAGAAGTAGAGTATGTAATGGCCTCATTTTAAGGAATGTGAAGTGACTGACCCAGAATTCAAACCCAGGCAAGTCTCCCTTCAGAGTCTTAGAACAGCAGGTACTATGCCTCTTGCTCCCAGGGTGCAAGGGCAACAGAGTGAGGTTTAGGCTAAAACCTGGACAGTGGGCCATTGGAAAAAGCCATTTCTCCTTTTTGCTTCACAGCATATTTGATGCAAGCCTTTAAAAGAGCTGACATTTGCTACAAAGCTTGTATAAATCCTCCCTCCTATTAAAAACATCCTTCCTGAATTCTTTAGGGCTTGGAGAGGAGTGTGTATGTGTGTGTGTGTGTGTGCGTGTGTGTACATGTATGCCCATATGCCAGAAACTCTATGTTTATCAAATTTAGCAATAACATTATGTATTATAGAAGTTGGTGCAAAAGTAACTGTAGGTTACATCTGAGAAGCATGCTCAGCAAATCGAGATGCACCAAAAACTGTAATGCCTGCAGCCAGCATTGGTCAACAGGACGGGCCCAATTCTTCTCGAAGACAATGCCCGCACGACCAATGCTTCAAAAGTTGAACAAATTGGGTTACGAAGTTTTGCCTCACTGCCATATTCACCTGATGTCTAACCAACTAGCTACCACTTCTTCAAGCACCTCAACAACTTTTTGAAGGGAAAATGCTTCCACAACCGCCAGGATGCAAAAAGTGCTTCCAAAGAGTTCGTCAAACCCTGAAGCATGATTTTTACCCTACAGGAATAAACAAACTTATTTCTCATTTCGCAAAAGTGTGTTGACTATAATGGTTCCTATTTTGATTAATAAAGATGTGCTTGAGCTTAGTTATAATGATTTAAATTTCAGGGTCCAAAACCACAATTACTTTTGTACTAACAACTCAATTTGTGATTATCCGTGGTGCTATGTTTTATGAGGGAAAAATAGGGATTCAAAATGGCTAAGTGATGTCTTGCTTTAACAACTCAGAACTGCTGAGCCTAAGAGTTTGGGAGAAAATGCAACATAGAACCACCTTTTGAGCCCAGCTATGAATACAAAAGCTGGGAATAAAACAGAATGTAGAGCTGTATTCCTCTTATCAGTTGCTGCTATGCAAATGGCTCAAAGGTGAAGAAGAGATGCAAATATTTCTCATTAATTTTGTTAAAGACCCTTGATGGGATTGATTTAGGAACCTGTATATGCATACTATTAAATGGAGACACACAAAGTGAATCCTTAATGCAGGAAATGATAGGTTACACTCAGCATTATTTTTTATGATAGGGGAACAGAACAAGGATGCTCATTGAACAGAAATATAAGATCATACAGAAAGTACTCCTTCATAAGTCTCCTATTGTACAACACAAGGCTCAACAATCCCTTGGATGCTGCAAACAACTGTGCTTGGTCCTTTTAAAAGACAAAAGATTTCCCTAAACAACTCCATTTCTTTCCTGATAGAGCAAGAGTTTCTCTGCTTTGCAATATTCAAAAGACAACCCATTCTCACCAAGAACCAGGAAACAATGCTCTATTTTCTATGCAAAATTGGCCTCACAGAATTACCCTGACCTTGAGATTTTTTGAAGTAGAATCAATGTGAAAACTGTCCTTGGGCAACTTCTTTCCCAAAACAAAAGTTTCATGGGAAATTTCCACTACCTGAACTGTTTAATCATGTTTTCTACTTTCCTCACATCTTGTTCTTGTCCGTTGAAAGAGCCCTTATTTATTTCAGTTGGAGCAGACAAAGGACTGGCATACACAAAGTCACTGTAATAATTCACACCCTCAGGAGTTAGAAAAGGATAATTCAATTCTTTTTAAAAGTCACATTAAACTATATTTTCCTCCTATGGTTATCTGGCTGTATACTCCAAATCTAAATATACTAAGGACATCAAAAAATAGAGTATGTTTGTGCATGCTATATGCACCATCTTCAGAAGGCTCTGCCTACTTTAACAGACATTTTTTTTCCACAAGGAAGATTCTAGAAACTATACAAGCCTATCTTGTTAGAAAATAAAAAGTAAATTTGTACACTGATGCCACCTAAACCCAGAATCAACTTTAAAATACAAAACAGTTCCACATTCGTAATTATGCAAAACATCCCAAATATGAGGCTGTCACACCCAAGGGAAACCCTCAAACTTAAAAATCTCATCACTTGTATGACTTTCAGAGATTTGTACTCTTCTCTCATTTCAAACTACATCATATGTTACAGTTTCATCAAAGCAGTTTGTTTCATTTAAAATATCTTCAAGGAGCTTAGCAAGAACAGCTGCAATGCAGGTCCCTCCTCTCACAGGAATACTACTGAGTGCTCCTTTCTGTTTTGTCTTCAGACTAGACTTGATTAACCAGATTTCTGGTAAGTCTGCCCAGCCACCTGTCTCCATGTTCAAAGTTAATTGTTGTTTGTCCCAGGTGAGTATAAGAGTGGATAAACAACATTACAGTACTTTTTATAGGGAGAACAAACAAGTTTTAATAGTTAGAAAGGAAGGGAGGAAGGACAGGAGGGAAGGAAGAAAAGAAGGGAAGAGAGAGGGAGAGGGAAGGAGGGAGAACTTTTTATGAGAGATTGCCCTGGTTGCTTTTTATGGCATAACTAATCAACATACTTAGCTGTATTATTAGTAGCATTAATCAGTTACCCTGGGACAGGAGTCAGTGTAGAGACAGGACACATCCATTTGCTCTGTGGACTTTAGTATATGAAATATAGTGATGCTATGTTACATACATTATCTATTGTGACATCATTTGGCCAATGAGCCCACACCCTTCCAGTTGGAACCTGTAAAGTGCCACCGTAAGCCCTCCTCCTGAGCAACCCCACCCTGTTCCAACCTGTCCCACCCCCTCAGTTCCACCATTATTTGAATAATCTTACTCCCCTATGGTTTGTTTCAAATTGGTTACAATTCAACAAACTATTTTCTGCAAAAAACCAAGACATATGGACAAAAGTAAAAGAACAAATTAAAAAAATTTAGCTGTTAAGATGAACATAAATATACTATAGTGTATACTACCTCCTTGGTAGCTCAGTCTATAAAGAATCTGCCTGCTATTCAGGAGACCCAGGCTCCATCCCTGGGACAGTAAGATGCCCTAGAGAAGGAGACGGCAAACCTCTCTGGTATCCTTGCCTGGAGAAGCCCTTCAGTCCTTGGGGTCACAAAGAGTTGGGCATGACTGTACTATTAACACTTTTACTCTAATAAACTAGTCAGATGTTTGTCCATACATTACACATAGAATCACCATCAATAAAGCAGAACTACCAAGACTGAATCCTGAAAATTAAAGGAAATGCTGACATTAAATTTACACACATTTTGGGTGTGTAGCATTAATCTTTTAATTCTTTTTAGTTTCACACATCTGGTCCTCTTTGTTTTCCTGTGAATTTCCATATATAAAATAATACTAGGTAAGTTCAGAAGCTTGAATTGTCTAGGATGCAGCTTTGCACATGTGCTTCTTTATTGGGGCAACATATTCCGAAGAATGGGGCTTTCCTGATGGCTCAGTGGTAAAGAAGCCGCCTACCAATGCAGGAGATACAGGTTCGATCCCTGGGTGAGGAAGATCCACTGGAGAAGGAAATGGCAACCCACTCCAGTATTACTGCCTGGGAAATCCCATGAACAGAGGAGTCTAGGAGCTACAGTCCATGGGGTGGCAAAAGAGTCCAACAGGACTTAGCGTCTTAACAGCAACAATTTAAAAGAGTAGAGACTCATCATCTCCAGGAAGAATGGTTTAGTTATAAAAACTAGTGGTGTAGAAAGTACAGTGTCAAAAGCCATTAACTCTAACTCACACTGCCACAACCACTCGTAGCAAAGTATATTTAAATGGCAGCCTTGATCACAGGTGTATCACTACATAGTGGGGCATCCTGAGTGGTTCAGACAGTAGAAAACATGCCCGTACTATATACACACATCCTGTATTTTAAGAAGGTCATATCTCTGGGGAAACAAAAATCCCTGTAGCGCAGAAGTGTATGCATCTGTGGTTCACTGATTGGAGTGAGAACCTCAGGGCATAGATGCATTCAGTATTAGTTCTAAGCTTCATCCAGTGACAGTCTCATCTTCTCAAATGAAAGAGTAGGAAAAAGATTCCCCCAAGAATCTTTTAATTACCCACAAATGAAGAAAGTAGATAGATTAGACCTAATTTAATTAGCTAAATGCCTGTATATTGCTTTTCCAGAGAAATTAGTAAAAAGAAGAACCTCAAGCTGGAAACTATAAAAGCATTCTTCACAATATTGTACATATGGCAGTCCCATTCATGGGTAGCAGTGTAATGCAATGAGGTGTCAGATTCTGGGTTTCTAGACCTGGTTTTCCCATTCAGTAGCTATATGATGTTAGAATGGTTGTCTAAATTCTCTGGGCCTTCATTTGTTCATATTTTCCAAATGGATAGGAACTGTGTGTTTGTCTTGCTTTATCCTGTAATCATAATGGTTTTCAA
Organism: Antilocapra americana; assembly: GCA_007570785.1. Lineage (NCBI taxonomy): Eukaryota > Metazoa > Chordata > Mammalia > Artiodactyla > Antilocapridae > Antilocapra > Antilocapra americana. The sequence continues at coordinate 516,897 of ML661935.1, forward strand.
ACTCAGTCACTGAAATGTATACAGAAGGGAAAAATTACATTGTAAGACTGTTATAGCTCCTGCGATTTCTATTTCATTATTCCCAGACAAGGCACTGGGAACATACCACCATTACCAGGCAACCTAGATGGCTCGACAAGCTTTCTTGTCCAGTATTAATATCCACTGATGCAATTAATCAAGCTAGCAGAACTTCCAGAGAAAACAGATGCCTACAAGGGAAAAATGGCATGGATCTGCCTCACAGTGATTTCCAGGCAGCTATCCTGGTGGATGCCAGATGAGTGACTAAATTGGGATTCAGCAAACTTTCCCTGCAAAAGGCCAGATAATAAATAGCTTAAGCTTTGAGGGCCTTTGTCAAAGCTACGCAACTCTACCATTATTGTACAAAAGCAGTCATAAACAATATGTACATGAAGAGTGTGGCTCTGTTCCAATGAAACTTTATGGTCACTGATATTTAAATTTCATAATTTTCACGTATCACAAAATATTCTTCTTCTTTTCTTTTTTTCCCCTCAACTGTTTAAAAATGTAAAAGTTCTTGGTGTTCAAAGCATTTCCCAGTATTTGGGCCAACCGCCTTAGTTTGCAAATCTCTAGATGAATGTTAGGAAATCATAGAGGCTTTTCCTCTGGGCTCTGTTGAGATGTCTGTTTGGGTTACACTGTGTGGTTATTCGTTGTTCTCAGCACTGATTCCCCTGGCAAGGGACGGTGGCAAGGGATATTGCGCAAAGTGAATACACTGATAGAGAAACCAAACCAAACCAAACATCTCACACGTGGCACCAAGACAAAGATGAGCAGTGGCTACAAAAAGTCCCAAGCCAGGTGGTGGGTGCTCTGATCTCTGATCCTGCCTTCACCAGAGAATCACCATGAGACTAAAGGGAAGGTAATAGTGGGCGCCCCACACAATACAGGCCACGTTGATGTCTGCACATGAAACACAGCATTCTCCCCTCTGACAGAGCTTATCTAGTATCTCGATCACCTGCTCCTAAACTGGTTTGACAGGTCTTGGAAACCCCCTGCCTATTATAGGAAAAACACCACATACACTCAGTCTTATCTCTAACTCCCTTTGGAAATTGCAAATACTTCTCAAAAAAAAAAAAATTCAGTAGGTCACCATTGTTTCTGTTGATCAGATTATTTTACTCAGGGCTTAGAGCAAACATAAACAGAGGCCTGGGATGAACAGAGATTCAAGGAGAAGGAAAAAAGTCAACAAGAAGAAGGAAGCACCCAAACTTCGTCAATTTCACCATTCAGACTAAGTGGATTCTTGCCATTTGTTCCATAGCATTTACTGAGCTCTTCCTCAATTCAAAGTTGGAAACCAGAACCTTTACTTTCATGATGCTCACTAACACAGAAATATGATTGGCCATTATCCCTGTGTTAATAATAGTCAATTTTAAACTAAAAGGTCAGTTGGACTCTAGTAAGAAAGTCAAATTTAGTTGGGAATTTCAGAAGTATCCATTTCCATTCAAAATAGCCTATAATCATATCTGCAATATAATGATACACTGAGTTGACTGCCTACCAGATTCTTTTGCTTATATTTTTTCTTACATTTGTAACCAGAATACATTGATTGTTCAACATTAATGCAATGGTTGTGATGGTCAATGAACCATGTTCAAGAAAAAAACATAAAAGTAACAGTCCCAATTTAAGTTTGGCAAGATTTTCTACCATTTGCTTCACTAATATTTTGTGGTAGGAACAAAGCTCAAGAAATTCTCTGTGGAACACTCAGCTCATTAAAATACACATTAATTATGCCACTAACAGTGGCATATATAGCCATTACAGTCATTATAATGGCCATTAATATATTGCCACTAACAGTGTTCGAAAGGCAGATTGATTGGAAATGTCTAAAAAATAGGGGTAAACTCTAGAGTCAGATGGGTCCTGATCTGAGTTCTGGTTCAACCATCTGCTAGCAGTGGGACCTCACAAAGCAATGTCCACTTCCCAAGATCCAGTGTTCTCATCTGTAAGACATGAGTAGGCATTCATCCCTATAGGCTGTTGTGAGAATTCCATGACATGCTATCTAGAAGAGGGCTCAGGAAAGCACCAGGCGCAGGGTAGGCTTCCAATCAGTGTCAACTTCTCTGAGGAGATAAGACTGTGTTGGTCAAGTCTATAAAGTCAGAATCCAGGACACAGTCATTGGCTTCCTGGTAAACTGAGATTATACAACAAACCCCTGCTCCCAGACACTGAGAAACCCGGATTCACTTTCCTGCCAAGTAGGAACAGATTTAGGTGATTTTTTTTTTTTTTTTTTTTTGGTAACTGAGAACCTAACAGTGACTGTGCAGATCTGAATCCTGTCATTTGTTGTGACTTGGCAAATTTTTTAACCCTGTCTATACCTCAGTCATTCACGTACAGCCACTCGGTCATATCCTACTCTTTGCAACCTCCTGAAGTGTAGTCCACCAGGGTCCTCTGTTCATGGAATTCTCCAGACAAGAATGCTGGAGTGGGTTGCCATTTACTCCTCCAGGGGATCTTGACGCAAGGATCAAACCTATGTCTCCTGCAGGTCCTGCATGCGGCAGGCGGATTCCTTACCGCTGAGCCACCTGGGAATTCCTTCTATGCCTCAGTATAATGTCTTTAAAATAGTAATACCTAATCCTTATGCTATTAGATTTGTTGTGTAGAGATACAAGCAGAGGAGCCTGCAATGGGCTCACATAAAAGCCAAACATGACTTAGTGGCTAAACAACAACACACATATACATATATACACACAAACACACACGTAACAGTAATTCTATATAAGCTTGTATGTATTAGTTTTATAAATAACAATGACATTCTGGACACTAAAGATACGTATATATAGAAGAAATAGTGAAGCTAAAAGATTGAGAAGGTACAGGGAGTCAGCTAAATGCACCAAGAGAGCAAGCTTTATTCATTTACGAAACCATTATTGAGTACTGTAAGGTACTAGGCACTGTCCCTTTTTTGCTATCCTCCTTGTAAAGGTGAGGGGAGACTTCACCTGCAAGATATACTTTAAAATTATTTGCTTGTTTAGAAAAATTTTTATACTTTATTTATTTAATGCTTGGCTGCAGTGGGTCTTCCTTTCTGTGTGGGCTTTTCTCTAGTCGCAGCGAGTGCAGGCTACTCTCCCGCTGTGGAGCACAGGCTTCTCATTGCAGTGGCTTTTCTTGCAGTGGAACATGGGCTTTGGGGTGCTTAGTCTTCAGTCGTTTCAGCACGTGGGCTCAGTAGTGGTAGTTTTCAGGCTGTAGAGCACAGGATCAGCAGTTCTAGCGCAAGGGCTTAGTTGCTCCATGGTATGTGGGATCTTCCCAGGTCAGGGATTGAACCCCACATTTCCTACACTGGCAGGCAGATTCTTCACCACTGAGTCACCAGGGAAGCCTTGTTTAAAATTTTTAAATAAATCTCTTAGTAAATTTATGCTACAGCCATTTGCTTCTTTCTCCAAAAATCTGAAGAGAGAGAAAAACAATTCAATCCAAGGGGATTTTTTTCCATAGTTCTGATCCCCTTATAGATTGTTCCTTTGGTTGGTTCTACAGGAGCCCTCTCACCTCTCATCTTGGATTCTGAGAGAAGGTTGCACCATCCTTGCTGCGTCATAGGAGATGCAGCCTATTAAAGGAAACCTTGCTCTTGGAAGCTGCACTTAAATATACCTTCTATGAATGTTGTATTTAAGGCAAGAGGTAGCTCTGAGCCAAAAAGAAACTGAGACAGTTCCCCAGTCCTAACTTAAGATGATAGACTCCTAATGCTGGGAGGGTAAACTCCAGCTGCTGTGAAGTAACAGCAGCAGACTAAGTTTTCAAAGAAGCTGTCACTTGGGTTATTGTTTTTCGGGGATGGGGAGAGATGGAAATGAGGGCTTTTATAGTATGTGTGACCCAAATCAGTATTCAAGATTTAAAATATTTCTTTTTTGACTAACAATGACTAATAAAAAGTGAAATATGAAAACAAATGCTCTGGGGTCAGGAGGCATACTGGTTTCCCAAATATAGAATCCTTTGGAATTGGGTGGCTTGGGATGTGAGGCCCTGAGACTACAGGAGCCACACTCCATGGTCCCACTGATGAAGGACTCTTTGCCCTCCTCTGCCCCATGACAGCAGTCAGAGCTGAGGTTCCTGCAATCCTGTATCAGATGCTTGCTTTCTGGTGATCTGTACACCACTTCCCAGAGTGCCAGGCCTTCCTTCACCACAGCACCCTGCCCAACACCACCTCCTCCCCCAGCCTGATGACAGTATTCCTGGATATGGGTTTAAATAGGCCAAAATATGAAAGAGCTAGTTATACCCTTCCATCAAGAAAATGACTCATACTTTCTCTCAGTTATATAGGTGAGGTAAACCAATGAAATGCTCTGCATAGAATGAGGAAGATTTGCTTCACTTGCTTTCCTGCAAATAGCAATCAAATTCTCTGAGGAAAAAAAATGTCACCTCTGCAGATATCTGGTTAGGCACTCACTCACAACAATTAAAAAAGGCCTCCATCTGACCCAAAAGACTTCAGTTTTGGAAAATTACTAACCATGTACTAGCTACTGAGCTCTCAGAATGCATTTTAATGTACTTGTTTGAAGAGAACGCCCCCACCCCGAAATCCCAGTTTTCTTTGTTTCGTTTATTGTTTCTCCTTGAAAATGTTGCATTAAACTGATACGATAACTTAATGTCCATGATATCCTAACAGTGAAAAAATATGGTATAGAATCTTTCCAAAAAGTCCCAACAGAAACCGAGTTGTGAATATCCACCTATGTGCAAGGGTCTCCATTTGGAAAGTAACGGAGAAGCAGTTACAGGTATTGTAAACTGGATTGATTTTACTATAGTAACTAGTCAAAATTAGTAGAGAAGAAGGACTAGAGAGAGCAGCAGGAGGCCAAGAACAAGGTCAGCAATTTAAAGGCTATTTCTCAGGGACTGAAAAAAAAAAAAAACAATCAGTGAATATTTAAGAGATATTTCAGCAACAGCACCTCCAATATGTGGTTGTCATTCTAATTGGGTCAGGATTGAGAGGAAAGGAATAAGCCCATGAAGAAAACCACACTGATTGTAAATATTATTCAGACTTAGAACTGGGGGGGGGGGAGGGGAAAAGGGATTGGCTTTCCTGAGCATCTTCTCCAAAAGTAACTCTTATGCAAGGGCAGGTAGACTGTGATGAAAAGAATGAAGACAAAGTGATGTCACTGACACTGTGACCACACCTGGAGTCAGGTAGAGGAGGTAATCACAGCATGATCCCTTTTTCACACACTTGATTCTTCACCCACAAAGGCCCAGGCCACGCCCCGCTGCTTCCAAACTCATTTTCTCTGATATCTAAACTTGTCTTGGCCCGTTTCCAGGCCAGATTAATTTATTAATAACATGGTAACAAGCAATCATCCCTCTATGGATACAATCCTAGTTTAGGGGGGAAAACTCATGAGGTTCAATGAAATGAACAGGAACAACCCAGTTCAGTAAGAGTGAGCCAGACAGATAGAGGTGATGTTTCAGAAGTGAGGCACCAATGAGGAGGAGCTCAATTGCTATGGTTTGCAATAGGTATATCCAAAATTATCCTCATATTTCCTTGATTCTGTGGATTGTGGGAGGTATCACTGTAATATCATTTTTCAAGATTTCAGAAGTGGTTTTTAAAACATGCATCTTAGAATAAAGAAATAAAATAATTGCATACATCAAATAAGTGACTAAGTGTTACAGGTGCCATGGAGAATTTATTCACTGGTTCATTCTCTCATTTACTGAGTCTTCTCCCGATGCTTGGTACACACCATGATCTGGAATTACAATGTTGAACAAAGCAAAAATCCCTGGCCTCAACAGAGTCTCAGTCTGGGGATGGAGATAAGCATGTGAACACATTTGAAAGGGCCATTGCAAAGAACCTCCAAGAGTCAGTACAACACAGCAATTCACAGCCCTGAAAGGCTAGGTTATAATCCAAGCTGTGCCACTTACTAGTTGAGCTTTAGGGTATTACTTAACCTTCTGCCCCTGTTCAGCATCCATAAAACCGAATGGTAATAACCATACTTACTTTTATTAGACAGTAGGAATAAGTAAATTAGTTAATGAATTAAAAATGCTTAGCATGGTCGTGGACACATAATAAAAGTTGATTTCTAATCTTGCTATGTATACACAGGATACAGAATTGTGCATGGAAAGAGAACAGGGAAGTTTTACCAGAGAGGTGCCAGAGCCCAGCAATGAGGAACTAGGAATTCCATTGGCGGATAAGGAAGACTTTTCTGAGTCTCACTTTCTAAACATGTCCCATTTTAGGAACCAAAGTCAGAAGGCCGCATCTGGTCAACTACCTCGGGGTCAGATCATGAAAGAATTTTGTGCCACTTCCATTTGGTTAGCAGTTTTGTTTAGTCAGGACAAGCAAAGTTTTGTCAATTTAAGCCAGAGAAAACAGGGAAAAGGGAGGAGACAATTTATTGACAGGTTGTGGATAACACCGAATAAGTGAGTTTTTGAAAGAATCCATGACAGCTAAGTAATTCCAGGTAACTGGAGTAAATGGTCCATCTTCTTAAAGTGCCTTAATCTACAATATGTGTCAGCAACAGAATCTACAATATGTTCCTGAAATAAACCACTTCCAACAACTTTCAGTCCTTCTTTCTCTTCCCTCAAAATTGAAAATGTTCAGGCCTGCAGGCATTGGACCTGGGTATTTCTACAAAGTAACATGAGTTGTGTGGCTCCCAGGAAAGTTGAGGATGGATATTCCATGGGCAAGAGACACACAAGAGTCTTGCATGCTCTGCCAAGGAGTTTGGACTTTTTGTGTGGAAGGAGGGAAGCCTGTGGAGGTGTGAAGATGGAGATGATCCACACTTCTGTTCTCTTCAGGAACACAAGACTCTACTCCAGAAAGTGTAATGAATTCCAGTAAGCCAACACTAACTCCAGGACCCAGCCTCACCCACAGTGAGCAAGCACCAGTCCTGGGATGCCCTGGGCCCTGGCCTTGCCCACCAGCCCTGGGAACCCCAGGTCCTACAGCCAGAGACCCCAGAACCCAGTTCTGCCCACCAATAGGCAGACATCAGTCCCAAGACCCCCTCAGCCCTGCAGCTTGCCATGTCAGGACCCAGTCCACCCACCAGCAGGCCAACACTAGCTCCAACACTAGCTTGAACCCCTCAGCCAGCCAGCTCACCAATGGGCCAGCTTTGGAACACCACAAATCCTCCAACTAGCTGTATGAGGAACCAGCCACACCCATTAGCAGGCCAACACTAGATCTGGAAATCTCAACTCGACAATCACCCACATCAAAACCAGGCTCCCCCAACCAGTGAGCCAGCACTAGCCTTGGACTAGCACACCCGCTCCCTGGGTTCCACAGCTAGGCATCTCACAACCCAGCCTTGCCAATCAGAAGCCAACAGCCTCCACCCAAGGCACAGTGTGGAAGTGAACCAGTTCAGGGCCAGCCACCCATAGTAGTCAGAGCACCACAACAGAAGGGGGAACCCCTAGAGTATGTAGCTCTAGTGACCAGAAGAGAGTGTGTTGCTGGGACACATAAGATGTCTCCTACAGAAAGCCACTTCTCCAAAGTCAAAAAATGTAACCAACCTACCACATACATAGCAATAAACATAACAGAGGAACATGTTCAAAGGCTTTCCAGGTGGTGCTAGTGGTAAAGAACCACCTGCCAATTCAGGAGACCGTAAGAGAGGCTGGTTCAATCCCTGGGTAGGGAAGATCCCCTGGAGGAGGACATGGCAACCCATTCCAGTATTCTTGCCTGGAGAATCTCATAGACAGAGAAGCCTGATGGGCTACAGTCCATAGGGTTGCAAAAAGTTGGACATGACTGAAGCAACTTATCACACATGCACGCAGAGGCAGGAGAATCAAGTGATTAAAAGTTAGAGCATCAATATAGTATAGTATTAAAACCAGAGCAGTTTGGGGAGTGACTAAAGTCACAGTAATTACATTGGGACAACAGAAGTAACCTGAGACCATTAAACTGAGGCATTACAGACACCTTATTGAAAACTTGTTCTCTAAGGTCAGAGTTTGTGGGCAGGAAGGAACAATTGAAGGATTTTGAGTGGTGTTGTTAAATGACCAGGACTTCAGGAAACTTAGTCTAAACGAGGATTATGGCTAGATTGGAGCAGAGACAAACTGAGGATAGAGAAGCCCATGAAGATGAAGCTAGGAAGAAAATAATAAAAAGATGAAGCTAGGATGGTGGCAATAAAAAGAGAATATCTAGGAGAACAAGATGGCAAAAGAGTAGGTGGACGTGGAGTACTTATCTCTCCACAGACACATCAGGAATACACCTTCAGACACAGAAGTGCATCCAGAACACTAGCTGAGAGCGGACAGGAGGACCTGACTAAGAGGGAAAATTATATATAGAACCATAAAACTCAGTAGGATGAAGGAACTGGGGGAAAAACAGTGGTATTAGTAGGACTGGACCTACTCTATGTGGGTGGGGGAACTGAAGCAAGGGTCCAATCCTCACATCAGGGCAACTGTCTGAGTCAGAGGAGAAACATTTAAGGCTGAGAGTGAAACAGCTGATTGGATTGTGATAGTGCTGAGTCATGCGTAGACTGTGGAGCCATCACCATGGCCTCTCTCTCCACATGCCAGCATCAGCAGCTGAACAATAGAGAGCCTGGCCCATCAGACGCCTGACACACTGAACTACAGAGTAGAACCCCACCCAGGGTGCCCCTCTATATGCCTGATGCACTAATCTACAGAGTAGGAGCCCAGGCAACGGAGCCTTCTAAGTGCCTGAATGGGCGGAGCTATGGAAAAAGACTGGCCAAAGAGGCCTTCTGATTGCCAGCTAAAGAGGCTTAAAAAAAGAGTCTGACAGGGCCATAACTCCTGCCACAGAGGCAGTTTGTGTCCCTGCACACTTGGCGCTGCCAGGGTCCCTGCAAGCCAAACAGCTGCACCACCTTCACGCTCAACTCTCACCGGGACAGAGCTGCCCCAGTGGAAAAAAAAAAAAAAGAGTCTTGTGCTTATGAGTGCAGGATCGCTTCAGTCCTGTCCGACTCTTTGCAGCCCTGTAGACTGTGGCCTGCCAGGCTTCTCTATCAGAGAGGGGGTTCTCCAGGCAAGAATACTGGAGCGTATTAGCCAGTACTGCTTGCCATACCCTTCTAGAGCACTATATTTCCTGCTACCCTAGCCAACCCCCCTGAGTACCTGGTGCTGACAGAACCCCTGCAACCCCATCAGCTAAACCACCTCCACACTTGGCCCTCACAGGGGCAAACCCAAGCCCTCCAGGGCAGCCTCGGGAGCTAAACCCCAGCGAACGATCCACAGGCAGAGGTGGAAATAAAACCACAATTGAAACCCCAGGGGCAATGTGGCTAAGGAAGAAGACCCAACACCTTCCCATCAGCTGTACAACCTGCAGATTAAATCCACACGATCAACTAAGCAGACTCTGTGTCTATGGAATATATAAAAGGACATTGAGAGCTCCCACAAAAGGAAACACAGTAGTTCTGATAGCCGTGGACATTGGAGGCAAGAACACATAGGAGTAGGACCAGATTAGAATATGAGCAGCCCCCACAGCAGGTCCAGAGATTAGTGCAGTGTTGGAGGGCATCCTAGGGAGGTAAGGTAGACTGTAATTCCCAACAAAGGAAAGGATTCTAACAGCAGAGACTCAAGAAAAATATTAATTATTTTTATTTTTTGACTTGTTCTGTAGATTCTTTTGGATTTTTTTTCTTAACCCCAGTGTAGTTGTCAATTTTTTTCTTTTTCCTCAGTCACATTTTTTACTGTTGTCATAAACCTCTGTCTCTATGTTGGGCTTTTGCAGTTGTATGGAGTTTTCCTCTTTTTTTTCTTTTCTCTTTTTTTTAATTTTTAAACCTATTATTATTTTTTCTACATTTATTCCTTTGTTTGTTTTTCCTACTGTTCTTTTCCCCTTGCTGTTAATCTTTAACATATATAAATCTTCTCTATCTACCTCTGTTTAACTTTGTATATCTGTTCTTTCTTTCTTTTCTTTCTCTCCTTTCCCCTCAACATGTTTGCTCCTTTTATTTTCATTGCTTTATTCCCCAATTGGCACCTTGCTTTAGTTTTGTTTTCCAGTTTGTACATAAGTTAGCTTTATTCTTAACCAGTAAATATAATTTTTGATTTCCTCTGTTCACCAGACAATCTACTGTACTTTATTTTTGTTGGACTGTCTTCAGTTTGCTCATGGGTGTATATGTACATGTGTATATTCCATTATTTTAAATATTATTTGCCTGATTTTGTAACTGCTAGTTGTCTGGGGTTCATCTTTGGTTTCTCATTTTTAGATAGTTGTTTTACTCTCACTTAAGGCAATAACAAACCACTTGTGGAATCTTTGTTCCTAACCAGAGATCAAGCCCTGAACCCTGGAGTGGGAGCACTGAATCCCAGACCCTGGACTACCAGAGTACTAACCCTAGGGATTATCAGGTAGTGAGAACTCACACAAAGGAAACCACTGGAATACAAGACCCAGATCACCCAAACACCACTAGCACCCTGTGCAGTAGTCCTCATCTAAATAACAAACAAAACAAAAGTACAAACTCAATCAGCAGCATACAGGATTACCACCTCACTCAGCCTTGCCCATCAGAGGAAACACAAAAACTCAGCACAAATCTCCCCCTATACAAAGCTCACACAAACCACTGGACCAACCTTAGGAGGGCAGAAACCAAAAGGAAGAAAGAATTCAACCTTCTTCAAGGAAAGAATTCAACTTTCCTTGACACCTGGGAAAAGGAGACCTCAAACACAATAACTTTAAAAAAAAAAAAAAGTAGAGAAATATTGCACAAATGAAGGAACAAACTAGAAACACAGAAGACCAAATAAATGAAGAGGAAATAGGAAAATTACCTGACAAATAATTCAGAATAATGATAGTAAAGATGATTAAAAAAAAAAAAAACAACCTTGAAAACAAAATGGAGAAAATGCAAGAATCAATTAACAAAGACCTAGAAGAATTAAAGCATAAGCATACAGAGAAAAACAACACAATTCCTAAAATTAAAAATACTCTAGAAGGAATCAAAAGCAGAATATCTAAAGTAGAAGAATGCATCTGTGAGCTGGAAGATAAAATTGTGGAAATAACTTCTGAAGAGCAGAATAAAGCAAAAAGAATGAAGATAGCTGAGGACAGTCTCAGAGGCTTCTGGGACCATATGCAACACACAAACATTTGAATTATAGGGGTCCCAGAAGAAGAGGAAAAGAAAGGGTATGAGGAAACTTTTAAGAGATTATAGTTGAAAATTTCCCAATACGGTAAAGGAAATAGCCAATCAAGTCCAAGAGGCACAGAGTCCCATACAGGATAAACCCAAGGAGAAACATGCCAAGACACATACTAATCAAACTAACAATGACTAAACACCAAGAAAGAATATTAAAAGCAGCAAGGAAGAAGCAACAAGTAACATACAAAGGAAACCCCATTTGTTTAATAGCTTATCTTTCAGCAGAAACTCTGCAGGCCAGAAGGGAATGGCAGGATATATTTAAAGTACTGAAAGGGGAAAAATCTACAACCAAGATTACTGTACCCAGCAAGGATCTCATTTAAAAGTGATGGAGAAATAAAAAAGCTGTTCAGACAAGCAAAAGTTAAGAGAATTCAGTACCACCAAACCAGCTTTACAACAAATGTTAAATGGACTTTTATAGCCAAGAAATATAATAGAAGAAAAAATATCTACAAAATCAACCCCAAACAATTAGAAAATGGCAATAAGAACATACATATCAATAATTACTTCTATGTAAATGGATTAAATGCTCCAACCAAAAGACACAGGCTGGCTGAATGGATACCAAAACAAGACCCATATATATGCTGCCTATAAGAAACCTACTTCAGACCTCAAGACACATATAGACTGAAAGTGGGAGGATGGGAAAATGTATTCTGTGCAAATGGGAAGAAAAAGAAAGCTGGAGTAGCAATCCTCATATCAGACAAAAGAGACCTTAAAATAAAGAAGATTACAAGAGATAAGGAAGAGATAATGATCAAGGGACCAAATCAAGAGGAAGACATAACGATTGTAAATATCTATGCACCCAACATAGGAGGATCTCAATATATAAGACAAACACTAACAGACATAAAAGGAGAAACTGACAGTAACACAATAATAGTAGGAGCCTCTAACACCCCACTCACATCAACAGGCAGATCATCAAAATAGAAAATTAATAAGGAAACACAAGCTTTAAATGATACATTAGATGAGATAGGTCTCATTGATATCTTCAGGCATTCCATCCAAATGCAGAAGAATACACCTTCTTCTCAAGTGCACATGGGACATTCACCAGCATAGACCACATCTTGGGTCACAAATCAAACTTCAGTAAACTTGAGAAAATTGAAACTGTATCAAGCATCTTCTCTGACCACAATGCTATGAGACTAGATGTCAATAACAAGACAAAAAAACTGTAGGAAACACAAACACATGGAGATTAAACAACACATTTCTAAATAACCAGCAGGTAAATGGCAACCCACTCCAGTACTCTTGCCTGGAGAATCCCACGGACAGAGGATCCTGGTAGGCTACAGTCCATGGGGTTGCAAAGAGCCGGACTGAGTGACTTCACTTTCACTTTCACTGAAGAAATCAAAAGGGAAATCAAAAAATTTCTAGAGATAAATGACAATGAAAACACGACAACTCAAAGCCTATGGGATGTAGGAAGAGCAGTTCTAAGAGGGAAGTTTAAAGCAATACAATCTTACCTCAAGAAACAAGAAAAGCATTGAATAGAAAACCTAACTTTACACCTAAAGTAACTGTAAAAAGAAGAAAAAAAAACCAAATTAGTAGAAGGAAAGGATACATAAAGATCCAAGCAGAGAAAAATGAAAAAGAAATGGAAGAAACAATCATAAAGATTAATAAAACTAAAATCTGGTTCTTTGAGAAAATAAACAAAATTGACAAACCCTTAGCTTGTCTTCAGTATTCTTGCCTAGAGAACCCCATGAACAGTATGAAAAGGCCAAAAGATATGACACTGAAAGATGAACTCCTCCAGTCAGTAGGTGCCCAATATGCTACTGGAGATCAGTGGAGAAATAACTCCAGAAAGAATAAAAAGACAGAGCCAAAGCAAAAACAACACCCAGTTGTGGATGTAACTGGTGCTGGAAGCAAGGTCTGATGCTGTAAAGAGCAATATTGCATAGGAACCTGGAATGTTAGGTCCATGAATCAACGCAAATTGGAAGTGGTCAAACAGGAGATGGCAAGAGTGAACGTTGACACTTTAGGAATCAGGGAATTAAAATGAACTGGAATGGGTGAATTTAACTCAGATGACCATTATATCTACTCCTGTGAGCAAGAATCCCTTAGAAGAAATGGAGTAGCCATCATAGTCAACAAAAGAGTCTGAAATGCAATACTTGGATGCAATCTCAAAAACGACAGGATGATCTCTGTTTCTTTCCAAGGCAACCATTCAATATCATGATAATCCAAGTCTATGCCTCAAACAGTAATGCTGAAGAAGCTGAAGTTGAGCGGTTCTATGAAGACCTACAAGACCTTCTAGAACTAACACCCCAAAAAGATGTTCTTTTCATTATAGGGGACTGGAATGCAGAAGTATGAAGTAAAGAAATACCAGGGGTAACAGACAAATTTGGCCTTGGACTACAGAATGAAGCAGGGAAAGGCTAATAGAGTTTTGTCAAGAGAATGCACTGGACATAGCAAACACACTCTTCCAACAACACAAGAGAAGACTCTACACATAGACATCACCAGATGGGCAGCAGGAAATCAGATTGATTATATTCTTTGCAGCCAAAGATGAAGAAGCTATATACAGTCAACAAAAATAAGACTAGGAGCTGACTGTGGCTCAGATCACAAACTCCTTATTTCCAAATTCAGACATAAATTGAAGAAAGCAGGGAAAACATTAGACTATTCAGGTATGACCTAAGTCCAATCCTTAAGGATTATAAATGGAAGTGAGAAATAGATTGAGGGACTAGATCTGATAGACAGAGTGCCTGATGAACTATGGATGGAGATTTGTGACATTGTACAGGAGACAGAGATCAAGACCATCCCCAAGAAAAAGAAATACAAAAAAGCAAAATGTCTGTCTGAGGAGGCCTTATAAATAACTGTGAAAAGAAGAGAAATGAAAAGCAAAGGAAAAAAGGAAAGATATACCCATTTGAACACAGAGTTCCAAAGTTTCTTATCTCACAAGGAGAGATAAGAAAGCCTTCCTCAGTGGCCACTGCAAAGATATAGAGGATACCAATAGAATGGGAAAGACAAGAGATTTCTTCAAGAAAATTAGAGATACCAAGGGAACATTTCATGCAAAGATGGGCTCAATAAAGGACAGAAATGATATGGACCTAACAGAAGCAGATGATACTAAGAAGAGGTGGCAAGAATAATCAAAGAACTGTACAAAAAAGATCTTCACAACCCAGATAATCACAATGATATGATCACTTAGCTAGAGCCAGACATCCTGGAATGTGAAGTCAAGTGGGCCTTAGGAAGCATCACTACAAACAAAGCTGGTGGAGGTGATAGAAATCCAGTTGAGCTATTTCAAATCGTAAAAGATGATGCTGTGAAAATGCTGCCCTCAATAGGCCAGCAAATTTGGAAAACTCATCAGTGGCTACAGGACTGGAAAAGGTCAGTTTTCATTCCAGTCCCAAAGAAAGGCAGTGCCAAAGAATGCTCAAACTACCGCACAGTTGCACCCATTTCACATGCTAGGAAAGTAATACTCAAAATTCTCCAAGCCAGACTTCAATAATAAGTGAACTGTGAACTTCCAAAAGTTCAAGTTGGATTTAGAAAAGGCAGAGGGACCAGAGGTCAAGTTGCCAACATCTGCTGGATCATCGAAAAAGCAAAAGAATTCCAGAAAAACATCTACTTCTGCTATAATGACTATGCCAAAGCCTTTGATCACAGTAAACTGTGGAAAATTCTGAAAGAGATGGGAATACCAGACTACCTGACCTGCCTCTTGAGAAATCTGTATGCAGGTCAGGAAGCAACTGTATGCATGTCAGTTAGAACTGGACATGGAACACTTGGTTCCATTAGGAAAATGAGTATGTCAAGGCCAGTTCCAAATAGGAAAAGGAGTATGTCAAGGCTGTATATTGTCACACTGCTTATTTAACTTATATGTAGAGTACATCATGAGAAGCACTGGGCTGAATGAAGCACAAGCTGGAATCAAGATTGCCAGGAGAAATATCAATAACCTCAGATATGCAGATGACACTACCCTTATGACAGAAAGTGAAGAAGAACTAAAGAGCCTCTTGATGAACGTGAAAGAGGAGAGTGAAAAAGCTGGCTTAAAGCTCAATATTCAGAAAACCAAGATCATGGCATCCACTCCCATCACTTCATGGCAAATAGATGGAGAAACAGTGGAAACAGTGGCAAACTTTATTTTGGGGGCCTCCAAAATCACTGCAGATGATGATTGCAGCCATGAAATAAAAAGACTCTTACTCCTTGGAAGAAGAGTTATGACCAACCTAGACAGCATATTAGAAAGCAGAGACATTACTTTGCCAACAAAGGTCCATCTATTCAAGGCTATGGTTTTTCCATTAGTCATGTATGGATGGGAGATTTGGACTAGAAAAAAACTGGGTGCCAAAGAATTGATGCTTTTGAACTGTGGTGTTGGATAAGACTCTTGAGAGTCTCTTGGACTGCAAGGAGATCCAACTAGTCCATCCTAAAGGAAATCAGTCCTGAATATTCACTGGAAGGACTGATGTTGAAGCTGAAACTCCAATATTTTGGCCACCTGATGTGAAGAGCTGACTCATTTGAAAAGACCCTTGCTGGGAAAGATTGAAGGCAAGAGAAGGGGATGACTGAGGATGAGATGGTTGGATGGCATCACCCACTGGATGGACATGAGTTTAAGTAAACTCCAGGAGCTGGTGATGGACAGGGAAGCCTGGGCGTTTTGCAGTCCATGGGGTCACAAAGAATCAGACATGACTGAGCGACTGAACTGAACTGAACTGAACTAATCAGACTCATCAAGAAAAAAAAGGAAAAACTCAAATCAACAAAATTAGAAATGAAAAAAGAGAGGTTACAACAGACAATATGGAAATACAAATGATTATAAGAGGTATTATGAACAACTATATGGCAATAAAATAAATAACCTGGAAGAAATGACAGATTCTTAGAAATGTTCAATCTTCCAAGACTGAACCAGGAAGAAATAGAAATTATGAACAACAAAATTACAAGCACTGAAATTGAAGCTTTGATTTAAAAAATCTCCTAAAAAACAAAAGCCCAGGACCAGATGGCTTACAGGAGAATTCTATCAAACATTTAGAGAAGAGATAATGCCTATCCTTCTAAAACTCTTTCAAAAAATTACAGAGGAAGGAACACTTCCAAATTCATTCTATGAAGCCACCATCACCATGATACCAAAACCAGACAGAAAACACAAAACAAAGGAAAACTGCAAGCCAATATCACTGATGAACATCAGTGCAAAAATTCTCGACAAAATTTTAGCAAACAGAATTCAGCAACACATCAAAAAGCTCATACACCATGATCATTTTGGGTTTATTCCATGGATGCAAGGATTCTTCAATACACAGAAATCAATCAGTGTGATACACCATATTAACAAATTGAAAGATAAAATCCATATGAACATCTCAATAGATGCAGGAAAAGCCTTTGACCAAAATTCATCACCTATTTATGATTCAAACTTTTCAAAAAACGGACCTAGAAGGAACCTCTCTAAACATAGTATATGTTAAGTATATGATAAGTCTACAGCAAACATTATTCTCAATGGTGAAAAGCTGAAAGCATTTCCCCTAAGATCAGGAACAAGACAAGGGTGTCCACTTTTACCACTATTATTCAACATACTTCTGGAAGTCCTAGCTACAGAAATAAGAGAAGAAAAAGAAATAAAAGGAATCCAGATTGGGAAATAAGAAGTAAAGTTCTCACTGTTTGCAGATGACATGATACTGTACACAGAAAACCTTAAAGATATTATCATAAAATTACAGAGCTAATCAGTGAATTTAGCAAAGCATCAGGATACAAAATCAATACACAGAAATCACTTGCGTTTCTATATACTAACAATGAAAAATAGAAAGGAGAAATTAAGGAAACAAATCCATTCACCACTGCAACAAAAAAAGTTAAATATCTAGGAATAAAGTTACCTAAGGAGACAAAAGAACTATACACAGAAAAATTATAAGACACTAATGAAAGAAATCAAAAATGACATAAACTGATGGAGAGATATTCCATGTTCCTTGGTAGGAAGAATCAAAATTGTGAAAATGACTATACTACCAAATGCAATCTACAGATTTAATACACTACCTATCAAATTACTCAGAGAATGCACTGGCGACCCACTCCAGTACTCTTGCCTGGAAAATCCCATGGACAGAGGAGCCTGGTAGGCTGCAATCCATGGGGTCGCTAAGACTCAGACATGACTGAGCAACTTCACTTTCATTTTTCACCTTCATGCATTGGAGAAGGAAATGGCAACACACTCCAGTGTTCTTGCCTGGAGAACCCCAGGGATGGAAGCCTGGTGGGCTGCCATCTATGGGGTTGCACAGAGTCAGACACAACTGACGTGACTTAGCAGCAGCAGCTATCAAATTACCAGTGGCATTTTTCAAAGAACTGGAACAAAAAGTTTCACAATTCATATGGAAACACGAAAGACCCCGAATAGCTAAAGCAGTCTTGAGAAAGAAGAATGGATCTGAAGGAATAAGCTTTCTGCCTTCAGTTTATACTACAAAGCTATAGTCATCAAGGCAGTACTGGTACTGTCTTTTTTTTTTTTTTGGTACTGGCCAAAAAAAAACACAGAAATATAGACTAATTGAACAAGATACAAAGTCCAAAATAAACCCAGGAACCTCTAGGTGCCTTATTTTTGACAAAGGAGGCAAGAATATACAATGGGGCAAAGACAGCCTTCTCAATAAATGGTGCTGGGAAAACTGGACAGGTACATGTAAAAGAATGAAATTAGAACACTTCCTAACACCACACACAAAGATAAACTCAAAATGGATTAAAAACTTAAATGTAAGACCAGAAACTATAAAACTCTTAGAAGAAAACTTAGGCAGAACACTCAGTGACATAAATCAAAGCCATATCCTCCTCCTAGAGTAACAGAAATAAAAACAGAAGTAAACAAGTGGGACCTGATTAAACTTAAAAGCTTTTACACAGCAAAGGTAAGTATAAGCAAGGCAAAAAGACAACCCTCATTGGGAGAAAATAATAGCCAATGAAATAACTGACAAAGGATTAATTTCCAAAATATATAAGCAGCTCATACAACTCAATATTAGAAAAAAAAACAACCCAATCAAAAACTGGGAAAAGACCTAAACAGACATTTCTCCAAAGAAGACATACAAATGGCTAACAAACACATGAAATGATACTCAACATCGCTCATTATTAGAGAAATGCAAATCAAAACTGCAATGAGATATCAACTCACATGGGTCAGAATGGCCCTCATCAAAAAGTCTACAGACAATAAATGCTGGAGAGAGTGTGGAGAAAACAGAGCACTCTTGCACTGTTGGTGGGATTGTAAATTGATACAGCCACTATGGGAGACAGTTTGGAGATTCCTTAAAAAACTAGGAATAAAACCACCGTATAACCCAGCCATCCCACTCTAGCAATCCCATTCCAATCCCACTCCTATACCCTGAGGAAACCAAAATTGAAAGAGACACATGTTCATTGCAGCACTATATACAATAGCTAGAACATGGAAGTAACTTAGATGTCTATCGACAGATGAATGGATGAAGAAGTTTTTATATATATACACGATGGAATATTACTCAGCCATAAAAACGAATGCATTTGAGTCAGTTCTAATGAGGTGGATGAACCTAGAACCTATTAGTGAAGTGAAGTGAGTGAGTGAAGTGAGTCAGAAAGAGATAAATACCGTATTCTAACACGTATATATGGAATGTAGAAAAATGGTACTGAAGAATTTACTTACAAGTCAACAGTGGAGAAACAGACATAGAGAATAGACTTATGGACTTGGGGAGAGGAGAGGAGAGGGTGAGATGTATGGAAAGAGTAACATGGAAACTTACACTACCAACAGGAATTTGCTGTATGGCTCAGGAAACTCAAACAGGGGCTCTATATCAACCTAGAGGGGTGGGATGGGAGGAAGATGGGAAGGAGTTTCAAAAGGGAGGGGATATTTGCATACCTATGGCTGATTCATGTTGAGGTTTGACAGAAGACAGCAAAATTCTGTAAAGCAATTATCCTTCAGTAAAAAAAATTTATTAATTTTTTTCCCTTTTATTGTTTTTGCCATACAATGCCATGATATCACCATAGGTTTACATATGCTCCCCCTCCAGAACCCCCCTCCCTCCTCCCTCCCTCCTCTCTCTCCCCGGGAAATCTCGCTGCACCAGCCCCGAGCATCAATCCTGGGCTGGCAATTGATTAGACATATGATAATTAACATGTTTCAATGCCATTCTCCCATATCATCCCACCCTTACCCTCATCCACAGAGTCCACGAGTCTATTCTATACATCTGCATGAGAAAACCTATATAAAGAGATCAGGCAGTTAAAGAAGTTAGACAAGTTGTAAAACTAGTCCTAGTAGTTAGAAAACATTGATCACATCTCCAGTGTCTTGACAGGTGATAGTTGGTCACAGCGAAACACTTGCCAATTGGAGAAACAAATGGGAGCTCAGGTTCTAGGGCAGATTTGGCTCCCTATTCATTTTCATGCTTCCTCTTCATGTCAGTGTCAGGATCACAGGTGTGTGCTTCATCCCAAGGATTTAGAACCTTCCATAGGCCTTTTGCTACACAAGGCATAGGTAAGCCAAGAGTTTCTTTTACTGGTAGGGTAATAAAATGGCACCAACAGTTGCTTCAGACACCACTTGGTGGCACCAGCACCTCGAAATGATTGAATGCAACCTGCTCCTCTTCATTACACTGGAAATCTTAGGCTCATAAAGGTCTTCAGCCAACCTTCAAGGTCCAAATTTTTCAGGATTATTTGACTTCTTCCAGCATCTTCACAACCTCTTTTAATTTTAATCTAACAGAGATCCAGAAAACTGAAAGATAGAATGTTTTATTTTGATAATGATCTATTATTTCAAAAATTCTTTTGTAAGAATTATGTATGATTTTGCCTAAATGTGACCATACTCAGTTTTTCTTATGTTAGCTTCTTGTTTTATATTTCTCACATGCCATCACTGCAACAGTTCCCACCTCTTTCCAAAACACTTAGTGTGTATTCATCCATTTCCATCACCATATAAGCTTATACAAATATATAGAGAGAGAAATTATAGAGATTAAATGCATACCTACAAAAGTTTTTGATCAACAACTTATAAAATGGGCTCATGTAATATACTTTTTTATACATCTTGCTTTTCTCCCTCACCAGCCTCTGGTGGCAAAGCTTCTAAACAGCTAGCATTGTTTCAATTCACTTTTTTGGAAAAAGAAAATGTAAGTTGCTCAGTCATGTCCGACCCTTTGCTACCCCATATTCTGTAGCTTGCCAATCTCCTTTGTCCATGAGATTTCCCAGGCAAGATGCTGGAGTGGGTTGCCATTCCCTTCTCCAGGGGATCTTCTCAACCCAGGGATTGACCTCAGGTCTCCCACATTGCAGCAGACTCTTTACCATCTGTGCCACCAGGGAAATTCTCATAATATTCCATGATATAGACATACCTTAATTTATTCAACAATAGTCTCTTACTGGAAGGTATTCACCTAGTTTCAGTTTTTGTTTGTTTTGCGACAATAAATAAAACTGCTGTAGAAACTCTGGGCCTGTATCTTATATACTAGTGCTTTAGTCTCTGTGAGTTAGATTCTGAAGAAAGAAATGCTGGACTGAGGTTAAGGTTATATTTATAATTTTAAGAAATATTGCAAGATTTATATCCAAGATAATCTGTGTAAAACCCGCATTTCCACCAAGAATATATGAAAGTGCACTTTTATTGACATCACCAAGAGCAATGTGTATTTTTCCTTTTTGCATTTTTTCCTGCCTGATGGATGTAAAGAGATATCTCATCATTGTTTTACTTTTTGTTGTCCCAACTAATTGTAATTTTGAGCATCTTTCCAGGTATTTTGGTCATTTTGATTTGATTCTTCACAGATTTTGCCCAAAAGCAAGGATATTTTAGAAGTACTTTTGCTTAGTGAAGAAGGTAGAAGAATATTGCTAATATATTTTAGAAAATAGAAAAATAGGATTTATCATAGTCATCAATATCTATATGTGGTGTCTAACCCACTAACTAAAAGCATTGAGATGCCAGAAAATAAACTTGTGAGTACTATTCAATTCTACAATGTTTATTCTAAGGGCAGAATATGGTTATTTTTTTTCCATAAAGGATTGTCTACTTCTTAGTGCCTCATTTCTGTCTGAGCGATGTATTACTATATATGCTTAAGTAGGATTTATTATTGAATAGAACCAGCCCCATTCATTTGAGTGTCATCCAAAATACTTAAAAAAAAAAGAACAAAAATAAGTAGGGAAAGAAACCGTATTTTTAAGCTTTTAAGAAGATTTTATAAACAGTGGAGCCCAGAGAACAAAAAAAAAAGTCATAAAATGACTTGACAGTGTCCTTTTAAGTGAACATATGTGAGTTTTATGCATCCACATGTGATCACATATGCCCTACATATGCACAGCCAACTGCTAACCAACTAGATTGTTCAATGTGTATGTTTACTGTAAAACAAGCTGAAAGTGTTTGGTCTCTTTGTTAGAGAAACAGCTCATAATTTCAAGTATACAAATGTCAGTTGTTTTTCATTTCCTCGTCTTCCAAGCCAAATGAGCTGCTGATGCTCAATTTGGCAGCATCCTAACTGAGGCTGACTCTCGGCCAGCTGCAGAAACCCAGCCCTGAAAGTTCAGGAAATTTTTACAAGTTTTTTTCCTAATGGCTCCCTAAACCATAGGAAATTTATTTAGAGCCTTATCCAGTTCTTCCCCACTCAGTATCCCAGAGAATAATCACTAACATGGTTTGGATACTGATGGATGGACTTAGGGTGTGAAATGAGGGTATCAAATCATCCAATACTTTGGTATCAAGTCATCCAATACTTTGGTCCAATACCTTGACCAAATACTTTGGCCAAACTATTTCAAAACCCAGTGTTCACAGAGAACAGAGATTATTTTGTGATATATCAACTTTATCTATGAGCCCTCAATATCTCATCCTTTATTTCACCCTTTGCAGGGTCCCACAGCTTAAAATAGTGAAATGGGTTTGAACTAATTTCCAATTAAGGAGAAAGCCATTGGGCCAATCATACATCCACTTCTACAACTACAGTATTAAGACAAATTATCACTAATATTCTCTAATACTAACAAGAATGTTCTCTGAATAGCAGGAAGAAAAAGCCTGTAAGGAAGAAAGCTGTAATGAAATGAGTTTTTGCTCTGGAGTGGGAGAGTCTGTATCCAGTTCAGGCTCTGCCATTCCCTGGCTGAGTGGTAAGCATCTTCATACCTCTAACTTCAGTTTTCTCATCAGCTGGATGAGAATAGTATTGCTGGTTTCCTATGTTTCTGATGAAGATGAAAAAAATAATTGATGTTAAAGGACAATGCATAGTTCTGGGAATATAGTAAACACTCAGTAAATGTAAATTTCTTTCCTCTGTATTTCCACCCTCCACCCCATAAATGAGACAGACATGAGAACCAAGAATGTTTCTTGGTCAAGGGGATAATCCAAAGTCCCCAATCCCGATGTTGGAGGAGGGGGAGGCTGAATTCAACAGCAAAATTTCATTTAAAATGTTAGTTTTTGAGATCATTAACAGAGACTAGACTGAGAGATGTGTTATGTGTGTATTTATGGAAATACATACTCATTTGTAAAGTGCATACTCATTTACTTAGCACCTTCTGTGTGTCTAGAATAGTGCTAAACTATAAATAGTTTATAAATGAATGAATGCTAAACCCTTAAAGCGCCATCATAATTTTTCCCTCGGTGCTTAGTAATGATGCCTTGCTTTCCAAGGCAGAAGTATGAGAGTTTGTTGTCACTGATTTATTCAGTCCCTGAAAAACACCTTGAAGTGTCCTGTCCACCTTCCAGCTTGCAAATGCAGGCCCCTTCTGCATCTAACTGCTTTTCATTCCTTCTTCCCTCCTCCCATTCACCCTTCCTGAAGCCGTCAGCATTTCATCACAACTAAAAAATAAAATTCCTATCGCTGCAGGTGTCCATGTGTTTGGGGCAAAATGAGCCATGCTGACAATTGTAAAGAAAGAGCGAACAGCTGTTTGCATCTGGATACAGAGTAAGGAGAGAACAGCTGCTGGCAGCTGTGGCAGACAAGAAAGTGAGCAAGTGAGCAGCTGCGGGTAATTCAAAATCTACCAGACTGCCCAGAATAATTGAAATGCAGAGGAAGCATGCAAGATTCGACTTCGCTGCTTTACTGTACCCTGCTCTTCATTAGATCTTACTTGTCCTGCATTAGCTACATTGCCATGAGGGCCTCAGAAGGGCTCCCAGCGGGAATATCTGCCCCAAGCTCCCCATCCACAACCCGTGGAGAATCAAACCAAGAGACTTGAAATGGCACAGACTTTTCTTCCAGTAAGTCCATATTTATTAACCCTTTTCTGAGAAGAAGAAGTCTATGGTTGGCAAGGGTTGTTGTGGTTCAGTTGATAAGTCATGTCTGACTCTTTGTGACCCCATGAACTGCAGCATACCAGGCTTCCTGTCCTTCACTATCTCCCTGAGTTCGCTCAAACTCATGTCCATCGAGTTGGTGATGCCATCCAACCACTTCATCCTCTGTCATCCCCTTCTCCTCTTGCCTTCAATCTTTCCCAGCATCAGGGTCTTTTCCAATGAATCAGCTCTTCACATTAGGTGGCCAAAGTATTGGAGTCAGCATCAGTCCTTCCAATGAATATTCAGGACTGATTTTCTTTAGGATTGACTGGTTTGATCTCCTTGCTGCCCAAGGGACTCTTAAGAGTCTTCTCCATCACCACAGTTTGAAAGCATCTATTCTTAGGCATTCAATCTTCTTTATGGTTGGCAAAGAAAGGAAAATTAACTGAAATGGATCTAACATGAGAGGGAACAAAAAGAATTCTTTCCATGTTACAAGAGATAAAGGTCATTTGGATGACAATTCCACATTGTAGAGTTTGGTTGCCTTTTAGCCACTAAGTCATGTCCTTTTCATACTGCTCATGGTGTTCTCAAAATATGATTACTGGAGCAGTTTTCCATTCCCTTCTCCAAAGGGCCATCTTTAGTGTTACCATGATCAAAGCTAGTGGAGGTGATGGAATTCCAGCTGAGCTATTTCAAATCCTAAAAGACAATGCTGTAAAAATGCTGCACTTAATATGTCAATAAATTTAGAAAACTCAGCTGTAGCCACAGGACTGGAAAAGGTCAATTTTTATTCCAATCCCAAAGAAAGGCAATGCCAAAGAATGTTCAAACTACCATATAATTGCATACATGCCCTCAAGGTAGTACTCAAAATCCTTCAAGCTAAGCTTCAGCAGTATGTGAACTGAGAACTTCTAGATGTACAAACTAGATTTAGAAAAGGGCAGTGGAACAAGAGATCAAATTGCCAACATCTGTTAGATCATAGAAAAAGCAAGGGAATTCCAGAAAAGCATCACCAGCTCTTCACTTCAGGTTGCCAAAGTATTGGAGCTTTAGCATCAGCCCTTCCACTGAACATTCAGAATTGACTTCCTTTAGGAATGACTGGCTTGATCTTGCTGTCCAAGGGACTCTCAAGAGTCTTCTCCAGCACCACAATTCTAAAGCATAAATTCTTCAGAGCTCAGTCTTCTTTATGGTCCAACTCTCAAATCTATATATGACCACTGGAAAAACCATAGCTTTGACTAAACAGACATTTGTCAGCAAAGTGATGTCTCTACTTTTTAATGCATCATCTAGGTTTGTCATAGCTTTTCTTGCAAGGAGCAAGCGTCTCTTAATTTCATTGCTTCAGTCACTGTTCACAGTGATTTTGGAGCCCAAAAAAATAAAATCTGTCACTGTCTCCACTTTCCTCCCATCTATTTACCATGAAGTGATGGGACTTTGATGCCATGATCTTCATTTTTTGAATGTTGAGTTTTAAGTCAGCTTTTTCACCTTCATGAGGAGGCTGTTTAGTTCCTCTTTGCTTTCTGCCACTAGAGTGTTATCATCTACATATATGAGGTTGTTGATATTTCTCCTGGCAATCTTGATTCCAGCTTGTGCTTCATCCAGCCCAGGATTTCGCATGATGTACTCTGCATATAAGTTAAATAAGCAGGGTGACAATATACAGCTTTGACACATTCTTTTCCTAATTTTGAACCAGTGTGTTGTTCCCTGTCCAGTTCTAACTGTAGCTTCTTGACCTACATACAGGTTTCCCAGGAGGCAGGTAAGGTGGTCTGGTATTCCCATGTCTTTAATATTTAGACTTCAAAAAGTACATTTTAAACCTTGTCAGCTGTTTTAATGTATCTTATCTCTTTGTATATATGATCCAATAAATTTATATACATAGAAATCATTTATTCTACTTTATTTTTGATTTTTAACAAAAATAAAAGGTTAACATCTTTGTATCATCCCTCAGATGACAAACTGGTGAGTTTGGTTTTGTGCTTCACACTGGTTCTTCTAACCAGCTGGGATCCTAAGATAAACTTAGTGACCCAAAATATGTCTGTCTATTTCTCACCTTGCTTAACACAGAAGAAAAGGATCTCACCACTCTAACTTGTAGAATTTCAACTCTTTAGTTTCTGAAATGCACAATTCAAAAGAAGAAAAAAAGAAGCCACTGCACAATGTTATTTATGTATAAAATTATTGAATTATATATAACTACATGCCCAAAATAAAGGAATAATTAAATAAATTATATAGTTAACTATGTGTATTTAAAGAACCCATCATTTTGAAGACAGTGATGGGGAAACTGATCATGATACAACATTCATGGAGAATCTGCTAAGAAGATTCATAGATGAAAAGTTGAATGCAAAATGTACACTGTGATTAAAACTTAAGTAAAATGATAAACATGAGACAACATTATGAAAGAATTTTTTTAAACTAGAGGAAGTCAAAAGAGGAAACCAGAGAAAGAATTTTAAATTTCATATGTTTTATTTTTTTTTCTTTATGCTGATAAATTATATAGTACAAAAGATGTAAGTAATAGATGAATTATCATAGAAATTACTGACAAAATCACTAAACTCTAAGCCCCGGATCAGAAGGATCATGTCCTTCTCGGTATTTTATCATTTTTAATCTCCAATGCCTGCCACAGTGGCTAAATACCAATAAGTATTTGAGGAATGAAGAAGTAAATGAAGTGTGTGAATCACCTACATTTTTAAACCATGGTTGTAAAAGAGAGAATGAAATCACTTCTACCAATAGCCCTTGTGTGACTGAGAAAAGACGGTCTGCTCTACTCTAAGGATCAATTAGAAACATCTCAGAAGGCATGCACTCACAGTGTTTTGAAACTGGCTCTACCTTGGTGAGATATGTGGCCCTAATGAGTTCCCACATTCTGAACTGGAAGAGACAGAGAAACTAATTAGTCTCCAAGTATGTCTCCACTTCTAATATATTATTCTACAACCTGGATTAAGAGAAAAGGGAGGTGAGTAATTGCCAAAGGACTAGCATCCCAAGCACTTGGTCTTCAATTTACCAACCAAGAATGGCCTATGACAAGGTCCCCAGATGTTTTGTGCTCCAGGTGAGTAAATTTCCTCAAAGTGAATTTGATTAATGTTCCTATCCACAGCTCCCCTCTCTCGTCCAGGCTTTGTTCCCTGGCCTGGCACTGAAAGAAGTGCTTGAGCTTTAAACAAGGTGGAAAGAATGTGAGCTGTTGTCCATTCTTGATTTTACTGCCCGGTGCTCCTGCAACAGTAGACTTCAGAGTTTAACGACTTTTTACTATGTTAAACGCTGCCTCTAAACCAGCCTTGTCCACTCAGCTGTTCCCTGGGGACACTGTGAGGGGTTTATCATTCCAGTACGAACATCTTTACACAAGTCTGTTTTCCAGATATTTTGAAACTTCCCCAAGTCCTGCTCACATAAAGTGTGAATGCTCCATATTAACATAAAGTACTCCTGTACTCTGAGCATGGGGTAACTCCAGACCCTGACAAACTTGTATGTTTTCCAAAATATGTTTGCAGCATTTCCCTCTTGCCTATAAAACAGCGTTAAAGGAAATATCTCGCTCCATAAATATTAACTGTCAAGTACTTAAGTGACTTGCACTTCATCATCATCACCAAAATCATGAAGTATCTCTTTTGTCCAGGTCTGGGATCGCAGTGTACTGGGCATAGTCCACAGATATTTGAGTAACACATTGAGAAGATGCAGTCACTGGGTTGTTTTTATCAACCTTTTCTAAAGGGATCGGTCATTTCCAAATATGATCTCTGTATTTGAAGTGTAATGGCTAATTTCTGTGTCAATTTGACTGACCATGGGATGCCCAGATACTTGGTCAAACATTATCCAGTGTTTCTGTGAGGGTTTTTTTAATGAAATTAACAAACTGGTTGACTGAGTAAAGCAGATTACCCTCCATAACGTGAGTATGCCTCATCTAGTCATTGAAGACGTGAATAGAATAAAGTCTGCCCTCTCCCTTGAGCCAGGATTCTTCCTGCCTTAGAGTCTCCATATAAGTGCATTGACTTCTTCCTGCCTTTGAACTTGAACTGAAACACTGGCCCTTCCTGAATTGTGAGCCTCCTGGCCTTCAGACTGGAACTACGCTATTAGTTTTACTGGGTCTCCAGCTTCACCCACTCACCCTGAAGGTCTTGAAACTTGCCAGGCTCCATTGTTACATGAGAAATTCCTTGTAATAGATCTCTGTCTCTTTACATATACATCTTACTGGTTTTCCTTCTCTTGAGAACACTGACTAATAGAGCACATAAGAATCAACATATTATTCAACATGGAGGATTTCATCTATTGATAGAGGATTCTGTGAACTTGGAGTAGGGAACACCAGGATTCTGTCTCCCCATGCAAAGAACAATCGCACTGGCAGAATCTCTTGGATGTACTTGAACTCTGGAGTCTGTTGAAGGCTTGCAATTTCCAGAGGAATCCTTGGATGGTAAATTACAGTTAATTTTGGTCAATTTCAGCTCTTAGCATAGCAGCAGCTATCCGTCCCACACTCCCAGCTCCATGGTGGGCAGCTGTGCTGGTGTTCCTGGAGCAACTTGTACATAGCTTACAGGAGTCAGAGAAGTCCAAAAGGACCCTGTCCTATAAACATTGGGAATCTACACTGCTTACTTATAGCTATTTCTGATCACAGAGGGGCAGACAGAAAGGCAGGCAGCTGCTGCAGGCAATGTTGCAAACCCCTCCAGCTGAAGCGAATTCCAGCGTATTTAAAGGTCCAGTTTTCTGTTCCCTCCACTTCATTTTTCACTTTACCCTCTTTTATAAGCCAGACATTAAAGATGAGGACATTCAAAAATTGCTACATATTTACATGAAAAATTAGAAAGTGATCATACATGCCCAGGAAAAGTCTCAGAAAAGACCTGAGAAGATCTTAGGTTTACAACTCAGCCTGATCCTCAGCATAGAGACATTTGACACAATTTAAAAAAAAAAAAAAAGAAGAATGACAAAAAACAGCAAATCCTGGGAAAGAGGGAGAGTCTCATTTCTAGAGTTATCATATTATTAGATTCAAATGTCCAGTGTGCAACAAAAAGGCACAAGCACACAAAGAAGTAAGGATGTGAGGCTCATTTAAAGGAAAAAAAAAAAAGATCAACAGAAACTCTCTCTGCAAAGACCTAATGGCAGATCTCCAAGACAAAAACTTTAAAACAACTGTCTTAAAATGCTCAAAAACTAAAGGAAGATGTAGAAAAACTCAAAAAGATGATGTGTGAACAAAATGGAAATATCATTAAAGAGACAGAAAATCTAAAAAAAGATCAAAACGAAATTCTGGAGCTGAAAAGTACAGTAACCAAAATGAAAAAACTCACTACTGAAGTTCAAAGGCAGGTTTGAACAAGCAGAAGAAGCTATCAGCAAACTTTAAGATCAGATCATGGAAACTGTCAAATATGAGGAATAGAAAAAAAGCGATTAAAGGAAAGCAAACAAATCCATCTATGTTACTGCAAATGGCAAAATTTCATTCTTCTTATAGCTGAGTAGTATTCCATTGTGTACATATACCACATCATCTTTAACCTCTCCTCTATTAGTGGAATTCATGTCGCTTCCATATCTTGGCTATTGTAAATAATGCTGCAGTGAATGAAGATAACTTTTCAAGTTAGTGTGTTTCATTTTTCTTTGGATAAATAAGTTTATCCAAAGTTGCTAAAGCATATGATAGTTCTTTTTTTAATTTCGGGGGGAATCTCCATACAGTCTTTCATTGTGGATACATCGATTTACGTTCCCACCAACAATGTATGAGAGTTCTCTTTTTTCCCACATCATCTCCAACTCTTATTTCTTGTCTTTTTGATAATAGTCATTCCAACAGGATATCTCCAAGATATCTCATTGTGATTTTGACTTTCATTTCTCTGATAACAAGTGATGTTGAGCATCTTTTCATGTACTTCTTGGCCATCTATATATTTTCTATGGAAAAACAGGTGAAGAGGATTAAGAGGTACAACTACCAGGTATAAAATAAATAAGTTACAAGGATGTAAAGTACAGCACAGGAAATAGAGGCAACATTTTATAATAACTTTGTATTTGGGCTTCCCAGGTGGCACTAGTGGTAAGGAACCTGCCTGTGAATGTAGGTAAAGAAATAGATATGGGTTCGATCCCTGGGTCGGGAAGATTCCCTGGAGGAGGAAATGGCAACCCCTTCCAATATTCTTGCCTGAAAAATTCCATGAACAGAGGAGCCTGACAGGCTACACATGGGATTGCAAAGAGTCAGACATGCCTGAGCACAGCAGCACAAGCACAATATCCAATATCCACACGGAGTATAATCTATAAAAATATCAAATTAGTGCACTTCACACCTGAAACAATATAATATTTTAAGTCAACTATATTTCAATAAAAATAAATATAAAAATAAAATAAAATCTAACCCAGACCAATTAAAAGAAAACAAAAAATGCAAACAGAGCCCAAGGACCCTAAAATCTAACCCACTAAAACTAAGGTGTGCAAAACATATATAACATCTTTATTTTCCTATCCTTATAACTTAATCTCTTCCAGATTAAACTATCTATATCTGGCAAATGGCTGGTCTTTCAAACTTCCTCCTTCCCTCTCATGTCTACAACATGTGTCAGCACTGATGTGACTTCATTGTGATAAGGGGTGGAATGATGTGGCATCTTGGCTCCCATTCACCAGCTGAGTTCTTGCTGGTTTCTATTGTGGGACTATGACTATATCTATATCCCAATAAATCCGGATCTGCTAAAGTGGAAGTGGACCCATCTCTCTTTGGGGCATTGTGCCAGCATTCACTGCTGAAGTCAGTAAGAGCAGTCAATTATCTCTTGTAGATCCCCTATTATGCTCTTTGTCTAATTCCCAAGCCTCCGTACAATCTAGTCTCACTCCATTTCCTCTTCGACCTCTTCCCTGTCCCTCTTCCCATTGCCTAGCCTTCCCCAACTGCATTAAATTAACCTCCCTGTTTTTCCTAATGCACTTGGCGAGTTTCCATGTCAGGGTCTTTGTACCGTTCTTCCCTCTGTCTGGGAGTCATGGCTTGCTTCCTCACTGTTTCTAAGCCTTTGTTCAGATGTCACCTTCTCTATGCGTATTCCTCAACCATCTTATTTAAAACCTAATGCCACTCCTGAGCTCCCACACTTCCTTCTTGCTTTATTTTATCCATCACAGTCATCACTATTAAATATATCATATGCTTTATGTATTTGTTTGACTTATTATCTGTTTCCCTCCTCATGAATGTAAGCTCACTGTAGAGACTGGGGTTGACAAATACTGCAAATGATTCAGAATTGATATGGTACCTTCTCCATGACCCTGAGACTCAGTGAAGTGCATCAATGCCTTAAGATAATAAATGAGAAATGAATGGTACAGTAAACACCTCATATGATTTTGGGTGGAATCTAGTCAGTACCAAGCCACTCTCCCATCCATTCATATCCTCCACTTTTCAGATTGCCATAACTGTCCTTTTTCAGTCTCTATTGGCTTTTATTTTAAAACTCCAAAGGTACTAACAAATGACAAAGGTATATTTTTGTTGTTTAAAATTTATTGAGGACCTACTTAAATTTTTGTACTAGTGAAGGTAACTCTAGGTGCTATAAGAAAAATATTTCAACCCAATAACCTTATTTCTCACTGAGACAATCAGTCCAATGTGGTATACGTGGCTGACAGTGGGTTTTATCCTTAGAGGGATTTATTTATTTTTGTTTTGTTATTTTATTTATTTTCTTTACATTATTGTGTTGATTTTGCCATATATTGACATGAATCTGCCATGGGTATACATGTGTTCCTTTTCCAGAACCCCCCTCCCACCTCCCTCCCAATTCCATCCCTCTGGGTCATCCCGGTGCACCAGCCCTGAGCACCCTGTATCAAGCATCAAATCTGGGCTGGCCATTGATTTCACATATGATAATTTACATGTTTCAATGCCGTTCTCCCATATCGTCCCACCCTTGCCCTCTCCCATAGCGTCCAAAAGACTGTTCTATACATCTACGTCTCTTTTGCTTTCTCGCATACAAGGTTATCGTTACCATCTTTCTAAATTCCATATATATGCTTTAGCATACTGTATTGTTGTTTTCCCTTCTGGCTTACTTCACTCTGTATAATAGGCTCCAGCTTCGTCCACCTCAGTAGAACTGATTCAAATGTATTTAAAAACACAGGCATGTCCCATTTTATGACTCTACCCTCCCTATCAGTTGCTCAGCACCCAGCTGAGAGAGGAAACAGAGGGAGATATAGACAGAGCAGTTGCCTAACCACCTTGACCACACACATCACTTCTGCTCACATACTATTGTTCAGAACTAGATAATAAAATAATTGGATGCAGGAAGCCATGGAAATTGCAGTCTTTTCCTGGGCAACTCTTTCCCCATGCCATTTCTATGCCATAGAAGGAAAAGTACAGATCTTGGGCAGTTAGTTGTTTCTACCATGGATACTGCATGACATGTAAGCACTTTCACATATACTGCTTCATTAATTCTTTCAACATCCTTATCAGTTACTAAGGTTATTCTTATTATTCAAAGGAGGAGAGTGATATCTAGAGATAAAAGTTGAATTTCCAAGGTTTTAGAATGTGATTCCATTTGAGAAGATTTGTATTTTTAACTGAGGTATAACTCACATGCCATA
This sequence comes from Antilocapra americana, assembly GCA_007570785.1. NCBI lineage: Eukaryota > Metazoa > Chordata > Mammalia > Artiodactyla > Antilocapridae > Antilocapra > Antilocapra americana. The sequence goes on from ML661935.1 coordinate 549,609, forward strand.
CAATTCACTAATTTAAAATGTACAAATCAATGGGGTTTTTTTGTATGTTCCTGGAGTTGTGCAACCATTAATTTTAGAGTATCTCAATCACCCCAAAAGGAAACTTTGTACTCATTAGCATTTCCTTCCCATTTTCTCCTCTGGCCCTTCAGCAGTAAGCGACCACTAGTCTACCTCCTGTCTCTATAGATCTGCATATTCTGGACCTTTAATGTAAATGAAATCATACAATATGTGGTCTTTTATGACTGGCTTTTTCCACTCAGATTAATGTCTTCAAGGCTCATCCTTGTTGTAGTAGATCAGTACTTTATTTCTTTTTATTGCCTCCAAATACTGCATTGTATGGATAAAGCACAAATTTGTTTATCCATTCATCAAGTGACAGACACTTGGATTGTTTTCACTTTTACCTATTATGAATAATGTTGCTACAAACATTTGTAAACAAGTTTTTATGTGAACACATGTTTTTAGTTTTCTTGGGTGTATACCTAGGAACAGATTTGCTCGGTCATATGGTAATCTATGGGCTTCCCAGGTAGGTAAAGAACCTGCCTGCCAATGTGGGGGACATAAGAGACTCAGGTTCAATCCCTGGGTCAGGAAGATCCCCTGGAGGAGAGTATGGCAACCTTCTCCAACATTCTTTCCTGGAAAATCCCATGGACAGAGGAGCCTGGTGGGCTACAGTCCATAGGATGGCAAAAAGTCAGACACAACTGAAGCGACTGAGCACACACACACACTCATGGTAATTTATGTGTAACATTTTGAGAATCTGTCAGGCTGTTTTCCAGAGTGGCTGTGCTATGTTACAATCTCCCCAGCAGTGTAGAGAGGTCCAGTTTGTCCACATCCTCCTCAACACTTATTATTTCTCTTTTTTATAGTGGGGTTTGCATTGTGAAAGATGGTTACTTCCATCAACTTCAGGATTATAATTATGGTTCAGTTCCCTTAGTAAGAAACTAGATAAGGAAAGAGAAGCCCAGGGGAAAGAATTGTAAAGGGTTTGTCTCCTGAATGCTAACAATTATCTTGAAACTGGTCATGCAATTGTCTGATCAGCGTCATCTTGATTATTTTAAGTACAGTTAATCTTCCACACCAGGGTCAGTTTGTCCCCATTCCATTGAGTTTCCCAGAGTTGTGGCAGCCTATTCTGTGGCTACAGCCTGGTCATCATGTAGTTAACTTCTCCCACCTGGTGAGGGTTTCAATGTCTATGAGACAGCCCACAAACCTGTGAGCTTTCTGACCTTGTGGACAATCTTTGACCCTTGTGTATGGGACTTAGGAGCTTTACATCAAAACTATGCTCATATGGATAAAAATATTCATTAAGAAAGTATTTTTAGACCTACTTCCTATTGAGCTACTTGAATTCTTTGATAAAATTTTTATTCCCAGACGTTAAGATATTTCCAATGTTTTTCCATTTTAATTTTTAATTTATGGAGATTCTTTTCATTGGGATCAATTATTTTCCACATAAGGTTTAAATGAAAATGTTATCCAATGTGGTTTTTTTCTTCTTATTGTTCATATCAAATTTTTACTGATTATAGTTTCTGCAATTGCAAGTTTTCTTTTATTGCTGTTATTTGCACCAAATCCAATTGTCTCAGGTCAAATTATTCATACCTAAACTTAGTCAAAAAATTGGATTCTTCTGTCAGTTTTAGGCAATAATTAATTTTAACATATGCCAGTGTAGTTGTTGGCAGTTTTATTTAGTGTTGATTACTTCTGCCAAGTTTAATTTTTCCCTGTTTAACATCTGCATGTTTCAATATGAGCATAAAGGCATGATTCTTTGGCCAGACTTTCATCTATTACAAATTTTATCAGTTTCAACCACTGTCATTTTCTTTTGTACTGATTATTCCTACCACTAATATTTAGTAGGAAATGGATAAAAGGCTGATAATTGTTGCTTGGTATTTTTTTTCTTTTTTTTTTTTGGCTGTGACATATGAGCTCTTAGTTCCCTGACCAGGGATGAAACCTGTGCCCTCTGCATTGAAAGTGTGGAGTCTTAACCACTGGACCACCAGGAACCCCAGGGCTATAGTCTAAATTTTCTTTCTCTTTAGCTAATTCATTAGAAAACTATGAGAAGTTTCCTTCAGCTACATCAAAGCTATTCTGCTGAGGGTAATTTCTCTGTATGGATGACTTAATTCTTTAACATATTTTTAATGAAGCTGAGTATTCCATACTAACAACTCATGCTAACAGCAGGGCAATGAGCAAATGGTGGGATTATAATACCCTTGAGTCAAGAGTCCCTGGACCAATATAATCCAGAGTCACAAAATTAATCTTCTCAATGTGTTTATACCAGATTCATCACTGGAATTAGCTGGATAACTTCTTTTAAACATACAGTTTCCTAACCTACCTCCTCTATCCCTATTCTGTCCCAAGTCAGCAAACTCTCATGTTACATGTCTGAGATAGGCTCCCAGAAGCTGGAATTTTTAAAATTTCTCTAGTGATTCTCATGTCTATCCACAGTAGTCTTCTGGGCTAAGCCATACCCAAAAGTGGGCCATCCACATGAGAATACGTCAGGATACTTTTATAACTTACCAAGAAAGAGAAATAAGACATAGAGGAGGAAAAGGAAACTTCTGGTAGCCAAGAATCAGTGAACAGGCATGCTCACTGGAAGGACTTGGTAAAGATGTGGGAGGCACCCAGGCAGTGGTCATCAATTTGGAGGTCTAGAGAAGGAGGTGAAAGTGAAGCTGCACCAGTTAGAACTGAGCTCTCAGACCTTGGGCACTACTGAATCATCCTCCTTGTCTGGCTCTCACTCTGCTTTGCCTGGTTGGGAAGACACTCTAAGGCTGGGGAAGGTGGTGCCCTGCTCAGGGACCAAAGTGTCAGATAACCTGATATAGTAGGTGTGAGTCTCAGTTTATAATGCAAGATGGGAAAAAATTATAATTTCATTTTCAACTTATTTTCTATTGTAGGAAGATGCCCATTCATTGCAGGAAGAAAAATTAGTTCAGTCAGTTCATTTTCCTTCTCTTGCCCCGAGGCAGCCTGAAGCAGGGTAGTGGACCAGTGGTGAGAATTCTTCCCAGGAAGCCAGACCGGCTGCCAGGCTGTGACTGAGACACCATCTTCATTCAGCTTTTCCTCTGAATCTGTCTTGGTGTTTTTCATACCAGCAAGTGGTGCTGAAGGTTTTAGTGCCAAGGTGTGCTGAATGGAAGGCTACTATGTCACCTGCAGAGGTGGGTGGATTCTCACCCAAAGCTGATTTTTGGTTCTGATATTGGTTCTGATGCTGCCACATATACACAGACCCACACACGCACACACCAAAAGGGTACAACAAGGCTTATTAGTTACATGATTGAGGTGTCTGGGGAGAATAGGACAGGCTTCTCCAGTGAGACTGAAATAGAAAAGAAATGAGAATGGCCTGGGTTTCACTGTGGGGCTGAACAAGAGAATCCCCATGTAGCAAGGGCTTAAGGCTTGACTGGCACCAAAAAGGTGAATACTCAGGCTTTCTTATCAGCTTGTCCCAGTGTGAGGCCAAAGGGCAAGAGGAGGAGGTAAGGCTCAGAAGCTGTCAGCAGTCAATATACCAAAATATGAAGTCAGATTCTTCATTAGAACAGCAATTGTCCTTGACTTCATTTGTCCACTCAGAAATCCCCTGAAGCAACAAGCATCTTGTCCGGTCCTTGGTATTTGAGAATAATGATTATTACTGTTGAGACTTTCCTGGTGGCTCAGATGGTAAAGAACCCGCCTACAGTGCAGGAGACCCAGGTTTGATCCCTGGGTTGGGAAGATCCACTGGAGTAGGAAATGGCAACCCATTCCAGTATTCTTGCATGGAGAATTCCATGGACAGAGGAGCCTAGTGGGTTACAGCTGATGGGATCACAAAGAGTTGGACATGACTAAGCAACTAACACACACACATTATCACCATTATAGCTATTGATTATTTATAAAGTCCCAGGAACTCTTGAGTTTTACATGTATATTTCATTTAATCCTGACTATAATTTTATGAGACAAGTATTATTATTATCCCACTTTATAGATGAGTAAAATGAGGCACAGAAGTAATGGTATCTCCCTGCTGCTGGACTCAGGCTCTCTGTCTTCAGGTTCTGTTCTCTAATCTCTCTTTCTTGTCTTCCAAGTCTTTCTCAATCTACCATTAAAGGATAAAACTGAGCTGCTTTGGTGCACAGGAAGTTCCCAGAGGTTGTCTCTACCACTAGGGCTTGCTGCTTCCATGTGACTCTAATCCCAGAAGCAGGGCTCTAATCCCACTCTCCAGAAATGGGTCAACCAGGATCCAGGCAGAAATCAAATGGCACTTTCAGACTGGGTAATTTAAGGAGAACTCATAAAATAATTGTTTTCAAAAATATGGGCAGAGTTTAGGGAAAGGAACAAAGAGCAGAACAGGGATCCATTACCACTTGACACCCCAGCCTGATCAGATGGGAGATGAAGTGATTACAGGAACCAAGAAAGTGAGCTGTGGGGAGAGGGCCATCTGAGAGGACTGTGGCCTTTGGTTGAGGAGCACCACAGAGAAGACAAGGAATAAATATTCTGACCTTACTTTCCTCCTGTTCTCCAGATCTCTTGCCAATGTCTTCTACTAGCAAAACCCATTGGAAGAATGGAGGGAAAGAAAATTGTTGACACAGTCCATATGGATAGCCACCCAAAGCACCAGGATGGCTATGAAAGATGAAGGATGAAAAATGGATATGTGGAGTAAAATGGAAAATGTCCATCAGAGGCTTACTGATATCTATGCTTTATATATATATATATAAATATACACACACACATATATACACACATATACATGAAGATGGAAGTAAGTAGTAAGGAAACTTCTCCCTCCCTCTCAATTTCTCTCTTTGTCTTTCTTTTCACTCTTCCCATTTCTTAGAAATCCACTGAACTGCCAGTAATACGGTGTCTGCCATATACTGGCTTAAACATGAAAAGATTTATATAAGTAGTTAAAAAACACAGTAGACCACCAAGGCTCCATCTTTTGGCTCTGCTCACTATGGACACCTCAGCTTTCACCCTCACTCTAGTCGTCTCTGGGTAAGGTGGCTGCTCCTCCAATTGGCACATTTGTGTATCTGTATAGTAGGCCAGAAGAAGAAGAAAAGAAAAAGAGGAAGACAAAGACTCCCAGAAAGGCATCACTTACGGCTCATTGGCTAGATTGTGTCTCATAACAACCTTGGATCCTTGAACTAAAGGACAATGTGGTTCTCTTGTAAAATGTAGTAGAATGTACTACATTGAGAAAGTAGTAGAATAAATTCCAGCAACTGGGAGAATTAGAGTTTTCTTCAAAAGGATGGAAAGAAAATAGACACTGGGTAGGCAGCTATTGGGCTTCCCCAGTGGCTCAGAAGGAAAGAATCCCCTGCAGTGCAAGAACCACAGGAAACTCAGGTTCAAGCCCTGGCTTGGGAAGATTCCCTGGAGGAGGGTATGGCAATGCACTGCAGTATTCTTGCCTGGAGAATTCTATGGACAGAGAAGCCTGGAGGGCTGTGATCCATAGAGTTGCAGAATGAGACATGACAGAAGTGACTTAGCATGCACGCATTCAGGCAAATGTCAGTACCAGATATACTTAATATTTTTATCTATATTTTTTTTAATCTTCTCGACTCCCATAACTCTTTAGGTCAATGGAAATCAAATCTAAGAAGAGATTTACAGACTCTGGGTTGGGGGAATGTGTAAGGAGGGAGAAAGAAGGATAGACGGATGTATAAATAGATAGAGATATAAAGTTGAAAACATAACTGCTCAGCTACAACATGTTTCTTAGACCTTTTTGCAGTGAGAAATGAATGTTTACCATCTTCTCATCTACTGAATGTGAACAGGAGAGAGTTGTGCCCCTTGAGTCAAGGTCTTAAGACACAGGAACTTGTTCCTACACAGTTCCTTCCCTTTCCTACAGCCTAAAAGCCAGTGCCTGTGATCAGCCTCGGCTATACTCTAGGAGATAATGGATCACAAGATGGCATAACTTTATATGTCTACATGAAGCAGAAATATGGCCAAACCTGGACTGTTAAATCCAAGACTATTATGAGAAAGAGAGAAGAGCTTCTTTATTCTACAAGCAACTTGTTTTTGAAGTCTCTGTGTCACAGTCTCAAATACCTTCTGACCCAAACATGGTTGTCCAGGATGGTTACTTACTACCTCATCCAATGCCATACCTGGGTTTATTTGTGATCTTTTCCCAGGCTTCCCAAAGTCAGTGGTTAAGTTTCCATCCCCTTGTCATTACTTATTTTCCAAGGACTTCCTCCATTTTCCAAGCACTGTTCCAGCCTTCTCATCCCATCTACCAAGTTTAGATGGAAAGAAGGAGGATTATTCTTAAGGATTAGCAGCCATTCTTTGGGCATTCTGGATGTTCTCATGAAGGGTGAAGATAAACAAGACCTAAAGTCATGTGTAAGAAGGACATAGCACAGCTAAATAAGACCAGGACATGAGAAGTCCACGGTAGAAAATTCTCACAATCCTTCCTCTAGGTCGCTGGGGACACTGAATCTCATTTAACCAAATCTTGATTTGTTCAGTTGTCTAGGTCTATATCACTTGAAGTATTTATAGTCACAGAATGCATGTGTGACCAGTTACTAAGTCGTGTCTGACTCTTTGTGACCCCATGGACTGTAGCCTACCAGATTCCTCTATCCATGAGATTCTCTAGGCAAGAATACTAGAGTGGGTTGCCATTTCCTTCTCCAGGGGATCTTCCTGACCCAGGAATCAAACCCAGGTCTCCTACATTGCAGGCAGATTCTTTACTGACTGAGCTATGTGGGAAGCCTTTCCTTCTCCAGGGGCTCTTCACAACCAAGAGATCGAGCCTGCATCTCCTGCATTCTCAGGCAAATTCTTTACCACTGAGCCACCAGGGTTTGTATAACATTTGTCCATCTTCCTGATCTATCCAGAGAAAATTGTGGAAAGAAACTTTAAGAATCTCACAGATGGTTAGGAAAAATAGGAGAAGGAAATGAAGAAGGATGTGGTCGTTTTTACTCCTAGGGTACAGGAGGGATTAAACTAAAGATATTCAATGGAAACTATCTGTTTTGAGAAATGTCCAAAGATCAAAGGTGAAAGCTTGGAAAAGCTATCACCTTCATGATGTCATCTTCTGGAAGATTCCAAGAGAATCTGTCTTGGATCTGCTGTTGACATAGAAATCCAGGAAATAAATATATGATAACATTTTTACTGGAAACAAGGGATGCAAGGGTTGATCCTTTCTAGTTTTACTGCAGTGTTTGTGGTTCACAGCACTTGATATGATCCTTTCCAAAGACATTTAAGAAGAGTCTTATGTTGGGGTTGTTTTCTGTAATCCAAGACTTTAGACTGAAGGGGTTCTGGTGTCTCATCACTGAGAGAAGTTTCTCGGACCTGTTAATGATCTTTCATCCCCTACAGTATTTTGCCATATTGAACTATAAAAGAACAGTCAAGTTAGGGATGAAAACTCAACATGCAATGGGCTTCTAGTGACAAGTTCATATGGGAATAGTCTTTGAGTTCCTAATGGCATGAGAACTAAGGGCAAAGCCTTAACCTTGGCAACTAAAGTTCTTCAGATAGGTTTACAAGTCTCAGTTGGTACGTCAATCACTAGACAAATTTGTGGGTATTGCCAAGTGGAAAACACAAAGCCTAAAAGTTTCTTTGCTACTATCAAAAGAGTTGCTTTATGGTAATGAAAGACTTTTAGAAGACCAGAAACACAAACACATTGGTAAACACCTATTCATCACCACATCAAGGGAATAACTGAATGAAGTCCATTTGTAGATAGATTTCCAGAATGTCCTAAAGGTTTTGGTTTCTGTTTATGCCTCAGCTTTAAAATTTCTCAAGATGGTAGGTTTGACAGGTGGGAAATACAGCAAAGATATACTTTAAGATCTTATTGAAATGTCCCCATCACCATTTATTTTTGATAGTTTTAAAACTTTCCTTTCCATAGTGGGTCATAGCGTGTAACACTTTTTAAGATTCATTTAAGCATCTTGGGCAGAACCAAGAGACCATTTTTGTGCCACCATAGCTTTCTGGAGAAGAAAACAATTTGATTTTTTCAATACACTTCTTCAGAATCAAATGCTTAATACTGGAGTCAACTCAACATCTCATGCCAATAGTTAGAAGTTAGTTTTGGCTTTGACTATTGGATTTGTTGAACAGTCCGGAGGTGTTAAAGCAGCTCATTGAGTGCAGTAACCTGCTAAAGCATTACCCTTTGCTCCTTGAGTCTGTGTTTTTACTGTAGGGCTCAACCCTAAGACAGCCAATTCCCTTAGCAAAACCAGGTATCTAATAGTACCCTTATGTGGCTGCCATGTTTAATTGGAAAACCAGATGCAGTTAAGAAGCAAAACTGCTTCCAAAGCATATCAAAATCATGAATTACTCCCCAAAGCATATTCATTATATGTGTATATATTTGCTCTCTTATCTCTATTTAACTGACAGACTGTAGTAAGTGCTACAATTTCATCAACTTCTATAGATTTTGCCTCTGGTAAAAGATAATATTCAAGTAAGTCTGAGTGAGTTGCAAACTCATACTAAGTTTGATAACTTCATTGTTCATTTCTCAAACTGACTCCTTCCATAACCAGTTCTGAATCTGGGTTGTCTAAAAGAGTTTTGAGGAGATAAGAGTGAGGCAAGGAAAATATCTGAATAAGTGGAGAGGGAAAAAGTTGAAGAGCTTTGGGGACTACAGAATGGGTAGAAACATATGTGAGTGAGAAGAGGACAATTTCATAGAAGGTCAGTCTAGAGGTAGAAAAGCACTGAGTGTTTTCAATAAAGAATAAGATCTGAATGAGATGAGGGACCATAAGGTTAAGCAGAGATCTTAAAAATAAGTCAGTAGAAACCTCAGTTAACTTTGCTGCTGTTGCCACCTAATATAAACAAAGAGGGGAGGATTTGCTGTAGGATAAAGTGTAGAGGCAATTTTAAGTCATGGGTGTCTGAAACCCATTGTGCTATTGAGTTAGAACACTCAAATCTTGTCTTTGGATCTGTCCTATACAAACAGAAAGTTCAGTTCATTCATTCAGTCATGTCCAACTCTTTGTGACGCCATAGACTGTAGCACATCAGGCCTCCTTCTCCATCACCAACACCCAGAACTTGCTCAAACTCATGTCCATCGAGTCAGTGATGCCATCCAACCATCTTATCCTCTGTCATCCCCTTCTCCTGCCCCCAATCTTTCCCAGTATCGGGGTCTTTTCCAATGAGTCATTTCTTTGCATCAGGTGGCCAACATATTGCAGTTTCAGCTTCAATATCAATCCTTCCAATGAATGTTCAAGACTGAGTTCCTTTAAGATGGACTGGTTTGACCTTCTTGCAGTCCAAGGGACTCTCAAGAGTCTTCTCCAACATCACAGTTCAAAAGCATCAATTCTTTGGTGCTCAGCTTTCTTAATGGTCCAATTCTCACTTTCATACATGACTACTGGAAAAACTATAGCATTGACCAGATGGACTTTTGTCGACAAAGTAATGTCTCTGCTTTTCAATATGCTGTCTAGACTGGTCATAACTTTTCTTCCAAGTAGCAAGTGTCTTTTAATTTCATGGCTTCAGTTACCATCTGAAGTGATTTTGGAGCCCAAGAAAATAAAGTCTGTCACTCTTTACATTGTTTCCCCATCTATTTCCCATGAAGTGATGGGACCAGATGCCATGATCTTAGTTTTCTGAATGTTGAGTTTTAAGCCAACTTTTTCACTCTCCTCTTTCACTTTCATCAAGAGGCTCTTTAGTTCTTCTTCACTTTCTGCCATAAAGGTGGTGTCATCTGCATATCTGAGGTTATTGATATTTCTCCCAGCGATCTTGATTTCAGCTTGTGCTTCATCCAGTCCAGCATTTCACATGATGTACTCTGCATAGAATTTAAATAAGCAGGGTGGTAATATACAGCCTTGATGCACTCCTTTCCCAATTTGGAAAATTGTTCCATGTCCAGTTCTAACTGTTGCTTCTTGACCTGCATACAGATTTCTCAGGAGGCAGGTCAGGTGATCTGGTATTCCCGTCTCTTGAAGAATTTTCCATAGTTTGTTGTGCTAATCAATTTTTTTGTGATTCCTTGGTTACTCAAGGAAGGAATGGTGGGTTTATAGTAGGAAATGTAGGTCTAGTATCAAAAAGAAAGATCCTAGTTTTTTTTTCACAATTGCATGGTAATTTCATCTTTATGTTTTAAGGGCAATTTTAGAAAACCAGAGGATCTACTTACTCAAAGACAAGTCACTGTGTTAAACAAAGTTGGTTCTTTGTCAGTTTAGATTTTATCTTTCAAGTTAAGGCAGAGCAAGGGCTTTTTAGTGTTCTTTACCTTATAGTATCCACAGATTTCTTTGTCTAGACTAGCTATAGAGATGTTTTTGTTTCTGGATTTCCTTAATGGATTATCTGAAAAGTTATTGATTTGATTTATTTTCTGAGCCAAAATATCTTCAAAGTGCTCACTGAGCCCTTATAATTCAGAGAAAGCAGTGTATACTATCTCATATTCCATTTCCTAACTAAATCTGTCACTTGAGGCTTAAGACCATCAGCAAAGAAGGTAGTTAAGGCAGTTGTGATATCTTCCATCCCTATGGAGAAAAGAATATTCTAGAATATGTTAGTTAAGCTGTTTCTGAAATCAAGGATGGATCTATTTTCTCCCTCCTTACATAACTGGATTTTTGATGAATGAATTTTGACAAGAAGACCTCAGTTATAGCTGCTAAGAGATCTTATCCTACTTTTATACATTTTATAAAAAATTTAACTATAGTTAAATTTTGTCCCCTTTCTTGTATCATTTCAGTTATCAATTCATCCTCTTTTTCAAATGAATTTCTACCATCTCTGGTTCCCCATAAAGAGATAAACTAATTTATAAAGATCAGGGAAGCCCAGACTATAAATTCCTAAGACAGTGCTTAAAATCTTCAACTAACTTCTGTTTCTTCCCTAGGAAGAATAAGAAAGTCCTTTGCTAAATTATGAAAATCTGTTTTGACCAAGATTTAAAACTGAAGAATGATTTCCATCTACATTAAAAGATATTGTGAGGGGATATTCTCCACTGAGAGGGCTATATTTAGAAATGGGCAGTAGAGGAGAAGGGGATTGAGAGTAGGTGAAAGAGGAGAAGGAGGAGCAGATCAGGGAAGGGAAGAAGTTGAGACACAGGGGACCAGAAGGAAAGTCAATTTAAAGATGGAGCAGAAGTGGAAAAAGCGGGCTTAGTTTTGATTTTGAGGTCCTCCATATTTTTATTAGCTTTTCATAAGAGAGCCCTTAACAGATGTAATTTCATAACTTTGCTGTCTTTTAGAGGACTTTTTTTCTTTCTTTCTTTTTTTTTTTTTTGGTCTTTAAGAAACCTCTTCATATGAGTTTAAAACTTATTGACCATTGACTATTTGGAATCTTTGAATCTTTTCATTCACTGAAGTTCTAAACTGCTTCCAAATGTTCAGTGCTATTGGCTTTATAATGTTAAACCTATATTCAAATGGCCTAAACAAACTAATGAAACCTCCTTAGCACTGTGGCTCTACCATGACTATAAGAACCTCTGTGAGCAGAATAAATCAAACCAAGAGATGTATACCAAAGGTAACAGAAAGAATTAAGGCTTAAGCAGTGCTTCAAGACCAGGATAACTGGACACTGGTGTGGTCCATGGAAGGACTTACTCCTCTATGAAGCGGCCTAGGCTGAGCAGCAAAAGGGCCTAGCCTGCCTGAAACTCAGCAGCAAAATTATGGATGAAATCAACAGCCATTAGCAAAGGCTCCAAAGGAAGGCTCCAGAGGAGCATTAGATTTGAAGAAGGATGGTGGAAAATTTTGCGTGGCTCTAGCAGGAGAGAGTTGGCCAAAGTTCAGCTCAAATTAGCAGGATAGGGGTTGGCTGAAGTCCAGCTAGTTTCAGAAATGGGCATAGAGGGATTGTTCTTGTGGAATAAGAGTCATTGTCTGGGCAGCCTGATTTCACTGAGGGAGGTGAAGAGGAAGAATTAGGGGTGAAAGTCCCATGTAAAGGGGGATAGGAAGAAACAGTTGTGGGGTGAGAATGGGGATGCAAAGACTTGCAAAGGTCAAAGGGGAAAGTTCTCCAGTCTCAAGTCATTTGGGGTCTCTTACATACAAAAGCAGTAAAACTTGTTTTCATGGAGGCTTTCAATGCCTTCATTCAAAGTCATTTCCAGCAACGTGACCATGTCAGGGAGGACAATGTCTTGTAACAGAATACCCTTGACTCAGTCTCCTGAGACTCCTGGACTAGGCTGCAGAATGCAGGCTTATGGGGAAATAAGAGGAACATTTCCTTCAATGGCCTCTTCTTTTTACAGGAGAGAATTCATATTTGTCAGGAATTTTGCAGGGTAGGAATTCAAATGGAAAAAGGTGAATCCAGTGGATAAATTCCTCCAGGTTACTACATATCCAGATAAATGTGAAAACCTTTTCGAATTCAGCAGTGTTCTTTTATTCTGTCAAGATCCCAGGATAATGAAACAATTTTGAGGAAGAGAATTCAAAGTACTTGGATGTTTGCTTATTTTGGTTCAAGGGAATGCTGGCACCCTTAGAAGATCAGCCCGTAAGTATGCGACACTGGAATGGAAGTCGAGTAGAAAAAAGTATTGGTTCTTCTTACATAAATCTCAGCTGAATGTAACTTTCTCATGACATTTCAGCCTTTTCCCCCCTCCCATCTTGGATAGAAATAAGCAAAAAGATAGGACCAAAAGAAGGGACAGTATTAAAGAGATTTTCCAGATGCTTTAAAACCCTGGGAAGCATCCAATTCTGGTTTAACATGGGGTATAAGTTGGTCCACTTTTTCCCTCTGAATCATACAGCTGGTCCTTGAACTGAGCGCCCATCTGCGCCCTTGCGAACAATCCCGCTGCGGTCAGAGGTGAAACTCTGGAGGAGGTGCCACAAATCTGGGTCACTGAAGGGAATTCGTGTCACTTTTGTTCTTTCCTCCTCTTCGTGATTAAAAAAAATAGTAATGAAAACATGGTTTTGCCATAATTTCAAAGAAAGTCATAACATGGATGGATCTTGGCAGAGTGGATCATTTAAATAACTGCTTATTCCAACTTTGCCACAGATGAGGAGTAACATACTGTAGGTGTTACTTGCCTGTACTCCAGTCTCATGAAATACAAAACCCATTCATTACCAAATTTAAGTCTTGTTTGAGGTCTATTTGAACTTGTTTTTTCAACATGCATGGAATGTATAAAAACCAGCTTTGTCCAAACTGTTTGTTTAATTGCTTTCAACTGCTTGGTGCATGCACCATGTACCAGGCATGATAGTGTTTGGTGCTAAGAAAGTATTGTTCTGAAACAGCAGGAAAACAATACTGTTCTCGGGGTTTAATACAAAATTCATCAGGGCCAGAAATCCATTATTTCCTTCTTTTTACTGTGAAAAGGCTTAATGATGTTTAAGTGTAATGTTGTTTTTTTCAAGATATGTGTCTTCTTCTCTTCCATTAGCCATTCACCTACTACATTCTGCTAAAGGTAGTGTAGAACATTACCAGTTGTTTCAAGAACACAAACTGTAGAAATTCTAATTTTTACAGTTATGCTTTTGAAATTATCAGAGAAAGGTAACTTTTTTCCTGTACTTAAAAGGACGTGTCTGCTTAAGGGAACTCAATTTAACGAGCTTGTGTTAAATAAAGTGATTGACATTTGGTAAATTCTGTAAATACTTCAAAGATAAGATTAATATATTTCTTTATGAGTACAGGGATACTAAGAAAAAAGATATACAGGAAATCAGAAAACAAAGTGAGACTACAAAATTTCGAATCTGGGATTCAAGTAAGTCTCCCAGTGAAATTCTTACGTAAATAAATTTTATCTTCCTTTGCTCTCCTTGTTCTTTTTAATGCTATTTTCTCTCAGTTGTGGATACACTTAATCAGTTGTATAAAGTAATTCACACTAGGTTAACTCTGACTGAAATCTCTAAATATTTGTTAGACATCTCCTCATGGCCAAAACTCTATATGTGGGACTATAAGCGTTCTCTCTTTGATCTTCAGACTTTCCCCTAGAACATCAGCATTATCTGTGAACCTGTTAGAAAGTCAGAGTCTCAGACCAACTATATACGAATCTGCATTTAGACATATTTTCCAAATGATTTTTTTAAACACATTAACATTTGAGACACAATGGTCTGGAGCATAGATTCTCAAACTTCAGCTTAATCACATTCATCTGGGTGGTTTTGTCATGAGGTCTCCATTTGAAGAACCTCAGGTTTAGAGGATATAAAAGAAATCTTTGCCTTTAAGCATTTTATAACATAGCTGGGAAGCAAATTGATCATGCACTGAATAATTAGAGAGCAGTTGAGTGCTAATCTGTGTGATTTTGAGTTTAATGCAGTGGAAACTTGAGAAAAGAAAGATTCATGTGGAGTTGAGTTGTCAGGAAAAGTTCCATTGCCTGGGAAAGGCAGTAACACTGATGAAATTGAGAAAGGCAGAAAGTATGGCAGAAAGTGTGGCCAACTGGCAAGAAAAGATTCTGTTTCATCGCAGATAAACTAAGCTAGAGGGACTGATGGACCAAATTGTTATTGAATTTTTCAGTCTCTCAGTCGTGTCTGGCTCTTTGTGACCCCATGGACTGTAGTGTTCCAGGCTTCTCTGTTATGGGATTCTCCAGGCAAGAATACTAGAGCAGGTTGCCATTTCCTCCTCCAGAGGACCTTCCCAACCCAGGGATCAAACCTGCATTTCCTGAACTGCAGGTGGATTTTTTTAATTTACCACTGAGACATCTGGGAAACCCCCAATGGACCAAAAGAAAGTTCATATCCCTGACACTGGAAATACATAATTGCAATGCACCTCAAGCTAAGAATTAAATGACTACTCTTACCGAGAACAGAAGCCTTATGTTATTCTTCCATCTTCAGTGCTACTGGTATACCTGACACACAAGGAGGTGTTCAGTAGCTTTTTGCTGACTTCATAAATAAATGAATTTAGATTTGCTCCCTGAAGCTAAGAGTCTTCACAAATTTTCCCACTTAGATTGAATTTAGTCTTTTAAAGAAGACAACAAGAATAACCAAAAAGCTTAAGCCAAAACTATAAATCTTTAATAGTGGACTTTCCAGCCCTGAGGAAGCCAAAAGAAAAATATTTTTGGTGGGAAACATTTGACTTCCTACATGTCCTATGAATAAGGCGTATAGGGAACTCTGTATACATTTTTTGTTTCTTTGTTTGTCATGTATTTCATTAGGAGAAAAGTTGTTAGTGTTTAAAAAAATCTTAAACACTCCCAGAAAAGCTTTTAAAATGAATTTGAACCTTGTGATTTTCCCATTATCATTACTGAACAGCATTGGGTGCTACTGCCTGCAAAGTCTCCTTCTCCTAGCCAAGAAAAACCTGCTTATTGTGGGAAGTTTTATAGAGGGAAACATAGTTTCTAGCCAATTCTTCCATAATCATCCATCATACCTCTTGATTTCCAGTATTTCTTCTTGGAGCCTAGTTTATATAAACAAGGTTGAGTTTGTTTCACTGCCTCCATGCACAACTGAAGTTGGTGTCAGGGTTGGAATGCTCCATTGCTGTTTAACTAATTTTTTTTCTTTATGTTATTGTGTTGGTTTTGCCATACAGTGACATGAGTCCACCATGGGTATACATGTGTTCTCCTTACAGAACCCCCCACCCACCTCCCCCCCAATTCCATCCCTCTGGGTCATCCCGGTGCATCAGCCCTGAGCATCCTGCATCATGTATCAAACCTGGGCTGGTGATTGATTTCACATATGATAATTTACATGTTTCTGTGCCATTCTCCCATATCATCCCACCCTTGCCCTCTCCCATAGAGTCCAAAAGACTGTTCTATACATCTGCGTCTCTTTTGCTGTCTCGCATACAGGGTTATCATTACCATCTTTCTAAATTCCATATATATGCGTTAGTATACTGTATTGTTGTTTTTCCTTCTGGCTTACTTCACTCTGGATAATAGGCTCCAGTTTTGTCCACCTCAGTAGAACTGATTGAAATATATTCTTTTTAATGGCTGAGTAATATTCCATTGTGTATATGTACCACAGCTTCCTTATCCATTAGTCTGCTGATGGACATCTAGGTTGCTTCCATGCCCTGGCTATTGTAAACAGTGTGGTGATGAACATTGGGGTACACATGTCTCTTTCAATTCTGGTTTACTCAGTGTGTATGCCCAGCAGTGGGATTGCTGGGTCATATGGCAGTTCTAATTCCAGTTTTTTAAGGAATCTCCACACTGTTTTCCATACTGGCTGTACTAGTTTGCATTCCCACCAACAGTGTAAGAGGGCTCCCTTTTCTCCACATCCTTTCCAGCATTTATTGTTTGTAGACTTTTGGATGGCAGCCATTCTGACTGGTGTAAAGTGGTACCTCACTGTGGTTTTGATTTGCATTTCTCTGATAATGAGTGATGTTGAGCATCTTATCATGTGTTTGTTAGCCATCTGTATGTCTTCTTTGGAGAAATGTCTGTTTAGTTCTTTGGCCCACTTTTTGATTGGGTCGTTTATTTTTCTGGAATTGAGCTGCTGCAGGAGTTGCTTGTATATTTTTGAGATTAATTGTTTGTCCATTGCTTCATTTGCTATTATTTTCTCCCATTCTGAAGGCTGCCTTTTCATCTTGCTTTTGGTTTCCTTTGTTGTGCAGAAGCTTTTAATTTTAATTAGGTCCCATTTGTTTATTCATGCTTTTATTTCCAATATTCTGGGAGGTGGGTCATAGAGGATCCTGCTTTGGTTTATGTTAGAGAGTGTTTTGCCTATGTTTTCCTCTAGGAGTTTTATAGTTTCTGGTCTTATGTTTAGATCTTTAATCCATTTTGAGTTTATTTTTGTGTATGGTGTTAGAAAGTGTTCTAGTTTCATTCTTTTACAAGTGGTTGACCATTTTTCCCAGCACCACTTGTTAAAGAGATTGTCTTTTCTCCATTGTATATTCTTGCCTCCTTTGTCAAATATAAGGTGTCCATAGGTGCATGGATTTATCTCTGGGCTTTCTATTTTGTTCCATTGATCTATATTTCTGCCTTTGTGCCAGTACCATACTGTCTTGATGACTGTGGCTTTGTAGTATAGCCTAAAGTCAGGCAGGTTGATTCCTGCAGTTCCATTTTTCTTTCTCAAGATTGCTTTGGCAATTCGGGGTTTTTTGTATTTCTATACAAATTGTGAAATTATTTGTTCTAGTTCCCTGAAAATGACGGCTGGTAGCTTGATAGGAATTGTATTGAATCTATAGATTGCTCTGGGTAATATACTCATTTTCACTATATTGATTCTTCCAATCCATGAACACGGTATATTTCTCCATCTATTTGTGTCCTCTTTGATTTCTTTCATCAGTGTTTTATAGTTTTCTACATAGAGGTCTTTTGTTTCTTTAGGTAGATATACTCCTAAGTAGTTTATTCTTTTTGTTTCGATGATGAATGGGTATTGTTTCCTTAATTTCTCTTTCTGTTTTCTCATTTTTAGAGTATAGGAATGCAAGGAATTTCTGTGTGTTGATTTTATATCCTGAAACTTTACTATATTCATTGATTAGCTCTAGTAATTTTCTGGTGGAGTCTTTAGGGTTTTCTATGTAGAGGATCATGTTGTCTGCAAACAGTGAGAGTTTTACTTATTCTTTTCCAATCTGGATTCCTTTTATTTGTTTTCCTGCTCTGATTGCTGTAGCCAAGACTTCCAAACTATGTTGAATAGTAGTGGTGAGAGTGAGCACCCTTGTCTTATTCCTGGCTTTAGGGGAAATGCTTTCAGTTTTTCACCATTGAGGATAATGTTTGCTGTGGGTTTGTCATATATAGCTTTTATTATGTTGAGGTGTGTTCCTTCTATTCCTGCTTTTTGGAGGGCTTTTATCATAAATGGATGTTGAGTTTTGTCAAAGGCTTTCTCTGCATCTATTGAGATAATCATGTGGTTTTGATTTTTCAATTTGTTAATGTGGTGTATTACATTGATTGATTTGCCGATATTGAAGAATCCTTGCATCCCTGGGATAAAGCCTACTTGGTCATGATGTATGATGTTTTTAATGTGTTGTTGGATTCTGTTTGCTAGAATTTTGTTAAGGATTTTTGCATCTATATTCATCAGTAATATTGGCCTATAGTTTTCTTTTTTTGTGGCATCTTTGTAGGGTTTTGGTATTAGGGTGGTGGTGACCTCATAGAATGAGTTTGAAAGTTTACTTTCCTCTGCAATTTTCTGGAAGAGTTTGAGTAGAATAGGTGTTAGCTCTTCTCTAAATTTTTGGTAGAATTCAGCTGTGAAGCCATCTGGTCCTAGGCTTGTGTTTGTTGGAAGATTTCTGATTGCAGTTTCAATTTCCGTGCTTGTGATGGGTCTGTTAAGATTATCTATCTCTTCTTGGTTTCATCTTGGAAAGTTGTACTTTTCTAAGAATTTGTCCATTTCTTCCAAGTTGTCCAGTTTATTTGCATATAGTTGCTGATAATAGTCTCTTATGATCCTTTGTATTTCTGTGTTGTCTGTTGTGATTTCTCCTTTTTCATTTCTAATTTTGTTGATTTGGTTTTTCTCCCTTTGTTTCTTAATGAGTGTGGCTAATGGTTTGTCAATTTTATTTATCCTCTCAAAAAACCAGTTTTTGGCTTTGTTGATTTTTGCTATGGCCTCTTTTGTTTCTTTTGCATTTATTTCTCCCTGATCTTTAAGATTTTTTTCCTTCTACTAACCCTGGGGTTCTGCATTTCTTCCTTTTCTAGTTGCTTTAGGTGTAAAGTTAGGTTATTTATTTTACTTTTTTCTTGTTTCTTGAGGTAAGCTTGTATTGCTATGAACCTAGCAATACAGGCTTAACTAATTCTTTAATTTTAAGGTACTATTTACTGACTTGAGGCTCTTGGGCTGTGACATAACATTAAATCCAGATCACTCAGAGTAACTTTAAAAACACAATCCAGCTTTCAGTAAAGTAGAAAAGAGGTAGACGAAGGGATCATAGCACCTTCTTCCCTACTGAAATGTGAAGGATGAACTGCACATGTAAAAAGTCAGTTTTTATGTTGAGATTTATGCTTATTATTTTATAAGTATGCTGTAGTATATAAACTAGGCTTCCCAGGTGGTGCAGTGGTAAATAATCTGCCTGCCAATGCAGGAGATGCAGTTTTGATCCCTGGGTCAGGAGGATTCCATGGAGTAAGAAATGGAAACCCTCTCCAGTATGCTTGCTAGGAAAATTCCATGGACAGAGGAGCCTGATGGGCTATTGCCCATGGGGTTGCAAAGAGTCAGACGTGACTGAGTGACTGAGCATGCAGGCACAACTATATGAAATATTTATGTAAAAAATCAATTAACTTTAAACCTTTGTAAGGAATTTCTGATTCAGTAAACAGCTTTCCCCTTTACTCTGTTGTGATCAGACAGTTGTTATACTTACAACACATACCATATATTCCACCCATATGTAGAAATGACTATCCCACTTGTATCCTACCTTCTGAACCAGAATCCCCCAGTCCTATCGCTTTGGAAACCATTATGAAAAATAAATCTGTGGCTTTAAAATACATATGGGGAAAAGGTGAAGGAAAAATAAAACCAACTTAGGGGAGCTGATCCTATTTTCCTCATCGAAATGAGGAAATTTAGATTCAGTCCTAGATCCTAGTGGAGAAGGCAATGGCACCCCACTCCAGTACTCTTGCCAGGAGAATCCCATGGACAGAGGAGCCTGGTAGGCTACAGTCCATGGGGCCGTGAAGAGTCAGACACGACTGAGCGACCTCACTTTCACTTTTCACTTTCATGCATTGGAGAAGGAAATGGCAACCCACTCCAGTATTCTTGCCTGGAGAAGGCCAGGGACGGAGGAGCCTGGAGCCATCTATGGGGTCACACAGAGTTGGACACGACTGAAGTGACTTAGCAGCAGCAGCAGCGGCCTAGATCCTAGATTCATTTAGGTTAGAAAAGCATCTTTTTAAAATACAAATACCATTTTGAAGGTTATGTGACTGTTTTCCAATTACATTTTGCAATGATTTTCTCGACCCAGTTGCTTCCCTCTTAATCATTGGCTGCATGAATTGCACTCAGAACTGGGAGTTTTGACTGAAATAACCATGGTATATGGCACCATGGTGAGGTGAGGGGAGGTAGCAAATGTTAATAGCATGTTGCAGTGGAGCATTGAGGGTAACACAGAAATATCAATACTAATGACTGAGGCTAGAGAGCAGGAAAGAACTATAGAAGACAATGTGAAGCAGTGTCAAAATTAAATTTCATGTGCTTTAAATTTTTGTTTTGCTAATCCAGAAATAGGAAGAGAAACTTTTTGTCTTTCTTCATATAACCCAAAGATACTTTATCTTGGGATCCACAATTCTGGCTGATGGTTTAGCCTTGGATAAGGAAATGGCACCCCACTCCAATATTCTTGCCTGAAGAATCCCATGGACAGAGGAGCCTGGTGGGCCACAGTCCATGGGGTTGCAAAGAGTTGGACACGATTTAGCGACTAAACCACCATACCACTTCAAAGATCCTTTCTCTTATGATCCACAATTCTTGTTAGTATTCATTAATAAAAGAATTTTTGTCTTGTCTGTCTGACTCATAAGTGCTCAAGTGCAGAAACAATCCTTTTGAATTTGCATTTCTAGACAACACACCTGTTCCCTATCTAAGCTACCTTAAGCGCAAAAAGCTCCCTCGCCACAGAATTCACAGTTCACATTATTAGGAACACATATACCTAAAAGTGGGGAAGAAAATTGTTTGGCTGCAAACACAAAATTAGAAACTCATCAGTGATACTATCTCCATTCTGATTACAAAGTTTGTAAAATTAGATTCTATCATGAGTTTTCCATCACTTCCCAAAAGGTCAACAAAATGGTGTGCTGTTCTCCATTTAAGAACTAAAGTAATACAAAGGTTGCAAAATTCCAAGAATGATTAAAATCAATTGCATTGCTAAATTAAAAACTAAATCAACAGGAGCCTATTGTACACGAAACAAAGTTCCTCCCCACCACTCCACCCACCCCAATCCCTGAAACATACTGAACCAAGTCATTTGGCTCAAGAAACGTGGTACTATTCATGCATTATCACTGGAAAAACTAAGGACAAACTTTGTTCTTCTAAATATTAGAAGCCCATTTTGTACCTCACTACAAAATGTAGTTAGAGGACTTCACTACACCCTGCAGAATGCATTGCCTGTGGCTTACTGCCCATTGCCTATTTAGTTGAGCTAAACTGAAAAGACTAAGAAAACTCATTGTTGCTTTATTTTAGAGTTCAACAAAATGCAGACTAGGAGCTTCAGTTCAACGAACCTTAGTGTTCAGGAAAATTAGTTAATATATAACATAGATAATATGAATAGATACTCATATATAGTGCATTATATAAATGCATACAATATATATTACAAAATCAGTATAATAAATACAACTCTTAATTTCCTGTCTTTAAGAAATGTGATTTCTGGTTTGACCATGCAGCCTTCAAATTAGATGTACTAGTCATTTAATTACTTTAGCCAGCTGACCATTTGGGCTGTTCATATGATGGAAAACAAATGCTTTGTATATGAATCTCTTCCAGCTTTGACAGGATAAACCAAATAATTTTTTTTTGAGAATTGTTTCACTGTGGGCTACAGCTAGGCAATAAGAACCCAGCCAGTCACCCACATTCATTGGCATGCACTATGCCCTTTCCAAAGCCATTTGCTTGCTTTTATGAAAGCAGACTGAAAATTAAATCCAAGGAATGTTAAATTATTATTAATGAGGACATTTGTGGGACACTAAATTAAACCATAACAATATTCTACAAGGCTACACGATTATGGAGAGAGAGAGAAACAATTGAGCTAGTTTAATACTGTTGATGTTTAAAGCTATCACAACCAGTTTCAGAAGCATATATTATGCTCCAGGGTCTAGTGTACCTGAGAACATAATACTCCCAACAGGAATTTATTTAGTTTCCAAATGATCCATTAAGAAAGTTATTAAGTATAAGAAATGTTCCCAACTACTGTTTAGCAAACAAAATTTTTAGTGCTTGTAGGTGAGTCCAAAAGACACTAGTCTATATAACTATAATAAAAGTTTTGTGTTCCAGAACCTTTTGCCAAGATCATTTATATCTTATTTTGTTAACCGTACTTTTCAGGATTGCCCAGGTTCTTTGATTGCTACACTTACTTTTCCCCTTCAAAAAAATAGAGAGAATCATCTCCTCCAAGAAAGACACTTACTCCCCCCTAACAAAGAGACTGACATCTTATGCACATATATATATATATATATATATATATATTGCATCTACTTCTAAAGATGTGTAAAACTAGACCAGAAACTCATTTATCTGTTAGGGGTCACATGTGTGAAAGATAGTAAAGATGTTCCACACTTTCAGCATTTTAAAATCACCTCTATGTGATCTGTTTATGTGTATCCCTTGGAGATAACAAATAATTGGCTTTTTAAAACATCCCTGTTGTTATTATCAATGAAATCATTTTTTTAGAGCTAACTTTTCTTTACTTTATTGTGTTGGTTTTGCCATACATTGACATGAAACCGCCATGGGTTTACATATGCTTCCCCTCCAGAACCCCCCTCCCTCCTCCCTCCCGATTCCCTCCCTCTGGGTCATCTCGGTGCACCAGACCCCAGCATCAGCCCTGGGCTGGCGATTGATTTCACATATGATACTTAACATGTTTCAATGCCATTCTCCCATATTATCCCACCCTTGCCCTCTCCCACAGAGTCCACGAGTCTGTTCTATACATCTGTGTTTCTCTTGCTGTCTCGCATGCAGGGTTCTCGTTACCATCTTTCTAAATTCCATATATATGTATTAGTATACTGTATTGTTGTTTTTCCTTCTGGCTTACTTCACTCTGGATAATAGACTCCAGTTCCATCCACCTGAGTAGAACTGCTTAAAATATATTTATTAATTTATTTTTGGCTGCACTGGGTCTTCATTGCTGCACGTGGGTTTTCTCTACTTGCAGTAAGTGGGAGCTACTCTTCCTAGCTGTGCACAGGCTTCTCACTGCAGTGCCTTACCATGTTGCAGAGTACAAGCTCTACGGCACACGGGCTCAGTAGTTGGGCCACATGGGCTTAGTTGCCCCACAGCAGGTGGAATCTTTCAGGACCAGGGATCAAACTAGTGTCCCCTGCATTGGCAAGCAGATTCTTAACCATTGGACCATCAGGGAAGTCCCCATCAACTAAATCTTGAACCTCAATTTAGGATTATGATTGTTAAAATTGCATAATTAGACTCAACAGTCTCTCATCCATCTGGGGAATCTCAATAGATAACCTAAATTCCTGTTATTTCGAGTGGCTAAAAATTCTCCCTTACAGCAATCTCTATTCAACTAAGGCCAAAAGAAATTCAAAAATTTACTTAAAGATGGCAATGCATTATAACAGATTGCCAAGAATGTTACTATATGCATATATGGCTTTTAAAAATCTGTAGCTGAGTCTTCCTGACAACTTGTTTTTACGTAAACAAATGGCACCCTCACTTTAGTTACTCAAGTCAGAAGCCTGGAGATCTCCCTTTGCTATCCACATCATCCCCAGGACCTTTGGATCCTATCCCCTAAATATTTCTGGCATTTGTCCGCTGACACAAAGCCCATCCAGGCCATCATTGGCCCTTACCTGTATTATTCCACTAGGTCTGCTCTACTTCTAGCCATTCCCCACAAAGAAGCCAGAATGATCTTTCTAAAATAAGTATTATCATGTCTCTTATCCACTAAACAACCACTAAATTACCTCCCACAGTCCTTGTAATAAAAACCAAGCTCTTTAATGTGCCTTAAATTCTTCTGACTTTGCCTTCCTCTGCCTTTTCCAGTCTCACCTGCTGGCTCCATCCTTTCATCCCACTTCTTTACCCAACTGCAATTGCTTGCTCTCTCTAAGCTGATCCATATGGGCTATAAAGAACACCAACAGCTTCCCTAGCTCCATGTGTGTGTGTAGCCCTCCAGGTTCTTCTGTCCATGGGATTCTCCAGGCAAGAATACTGGAGTGGGGTTGCCATGGCCTCCTCCAGGGGATCTTCCTGACCCAGGGATCGAACCCACATCTCTTATGTCTCTTGCAGTGACAGGCAGGTTCTTTACCACCGGGAAGCCCACTTAGTTCCATAATCTAGCACATATCATATGTTTTAGATAACTGCTCATTTAATTTTCTGTTCCTCCCTATATACTGTAGAAGCTACAAGAGAGCACAGACTGTGTCTGTCTTTGTTTAAAACTGAATCCTCAGCTCCCAGTACTGAGCCTAACAAAACATAAGTGCTCAATAGATGCTAGTTGAACACTAAGAATGAGTAATACAAAACACAAAGAAACAGGAAAGAAGGTATAACCAATTGAGGGGAAATATTTGATGTCAATATCATAGATTAAGGGTAATTTCTTTATTAACTAAAGACATACAAATAAGGAAAGTGTCCAATATATAAATGTGTAATAGTTCACAAAAAACTGTAAACAGGACTCACTAATAACCATATGGGGAACTATTTAACCACAGTTCTGTGAAATATCCTCTTTTCCATGTGAAATGATAGGGAGATTTTGTTTTCTAAAGCTAGCATCTTAGCAAGAGTGTGATGAGAGGAATAATCTCATATAATTTCTGTGGGAGGTATAAATTGATCCAAATGCTTTTGAAATGAATTAGTTAATATGTAATTTTAATTCCTAAACAACTTTAAATATGAGAGATATATAAAACTACATAAAGCAGCATTATTTTTAGCAGTAAAAAAATTAGAAATAACTTAAGTACTCAGTAAAATGGACTATGTAAGACAATGTAAACTCTAGTTAGACTATTATATATAATTTTTGTGAGAATGATTAAGAAACAATAGAAAAATGAGTTTATGATATAAGTAAAAAAATAAATATAAAATTTTAAGTAAAGTATTACTAAGTACACAGAAACTCTGTATAAGAAAGGGCTAACGATATTTTGTTTAACTAGCAGTTAAACAGAGAAATTAAGCAGAATAATTATTTATTCTGCCAATTCAGTGAAAACAAAACTTGTGCCTGAATTAGCCTTAAATTTCTACTTTACTTGTTCATGTGAACTGGTCAATAATTATATCTTCATTAAAAAGAAATAAAGATACTTTCCATTGGCTTTGCCTTTGCTATTTTGATGGGTCTTCTGGGAAGAATAAGAGAAAGAAATAGTCACAATGACTCAAAACTATACCACATATGTATGTTTCCTTTGTGTATTATCCTTATTATTCTTAAGAGGATAGTTACTCAAGTTCTTTCGAAATAGTATCATAAAAGGCATCAGATGTGTTTCTGACAAACCATTTTTATAATTCTTAAAGAAAATATATAACAGTTGAAAATATCTGTATTTTATATGGTTTTAAATAGGTTATTGCTTATGCCTTTGTAAATGGATAATACAAATTGATAGGAAACTTGGCTACCAAATTACAAAACCATAGAAAAATCTCACAATGTGTATTCAAAGGGATTGTCCTTCAAAAAGGCATTGTGTAAAAGCAGATGTCAAGATGGGATTCATTATACAAACGATTAAACGGAGGAAACATCTACAAGGGAAAATGACAAAGGGCTCCACGGGAGGCTCAGAGAACTGTCAGACCAGGATGCAAATCTGACCCCTATGAAGGGAAGAGGGAAGGATGTGAGGTTGGGTAAGAAGCATCTGAGTTGTGTGTGTGTGTGTGTGTGCTCAGTTGTGTCCGACTCTTTTGCGAACCCATGGACGGTAGCCTGCTAGTCTTCTCTGTCCATGGGATTTTCCAGGCAAGAATCCTGGAGTGGGGTGTCATTTCCTACTCCAGGGGATCTTCCCCACCCAGGGGTCAAACCCATGTATCTTGCATCTTCTACATTGACAGGCAGATTCCTTACCACTGTGCCATCTGAGACTGCAGTGCAACTTGAAGGAAGTTCAGCAAGGTTGCTGGGAAGTCCTTTAGACAAAGTCTCCTGCCAGAGAGTCCTTTCTTTTCCAGGAATGGCCCTGTCCTAGTAATCCTACAATGTTCAGTCACAGACTTGAAACAGCCCATGGGAAGTGTGGCCTCTGCATCACAGCAGTGGTGGATTTAGAATGTGGCAGCTGAAACCATCTGGTAATTATGCCATCTGCAACAGGAGCTCTGAGAGGCTCTTTTTCCTGGCTGCCACAGGTAATATTTACTTAGACTCAGAACAGAGCATCCTATTTTATAATGAAGCATCTGTTTCAATGTTCAATGTTATTTGATGGTATGTTTTTTAATGTATGGTTCATTTTTGTCCTATTTCTATTTATTTATTTAGGCTGTGTGGTGGTATGTGGGATCTTAGTTCCCCAGCCAGGAATTAAACCTGTGCCTCCTGCCATGGACGCATGAACTTTTAACCACTGGACCTCCAAAGAAGTTCGATGGGTTTTTTTGATATGAAATTACCATGAGTTTCTCATGACAACAGCCTGGGAAACACTTAGGAAAGCATGTATCTCCACTGTTTTGGTGAGGAAACTGAGGCATAGAGAAGCAAAAACACTTACCAAAGTTAAAAACAAGCAATAAGCCAGAATTCAAATCACTGTTATATTAGTATAAGAAGGCCCCTTCTCTTTTCTATCCATACATATAGAGATACAATAAAATTTGTAAGATGTTAGCTTAGATAACATAAATTTCCAAGACCAAATAGCTCCCAAGTTCACTTGTTCTATATGAAAGGAGATTTCACACTTAAGCATATTTATTTCCAAATGGAATCAAAGGACCCAGTGTCTACTCATAAAATTTCCCAAGAGAATTGATTTTTCACCTCTTATCTTCTGATTCAGCAAATTAGGGAGAAATATTTTCTTCATCAAGTCTTGAGAGTACATACTCAGTTCTGAAATTCAACCAAAGAAAAAGAACCTAATACGTCCTTCTGGCCATTGGGCACAAAGAAATTGTTTAAGGCCTTTAAAACAACACCTAGCTCCAAGTATCTGATCTAAAACATGTAGAAAACAGATTTCTCATTTGATTCTATACATAAGACCCTGATTAACCTTAAAAGTAGAATGTCTTCCTCTGCCCAGCTGTTATAAGACTGGTCCATTGTATTTTATTAAGCCAATTTTGTAAATGAACAAACTGAGAACATTTGAAAACTGAATTAAATCATTAATGCATATTAGCTATACCTTTCTTTGTTGCTGTTGTTGTTTAGACATTCAGTCATGTCCCATGATGGCAGCCTTCCAGGCTCCTCTGTCCATGAGATTCTCCAAGCAAGAATAGTGGAGTGGGTTGCCAATCCCTCCTCCAGGGGATCTTTCAAACCCAAGGATCCACATCTCCTGAAAGTCTTTATGATGGTCTATTTGTCAAAAAGAATTTGTTTATGCTCAAGGGATAATTAATTGATATGAGATGCTTATATCACTTCAAATCCCATAAACATTATGAAGAAAGAATTTTACCTTCCAACATCAAGGACATACCTGTCCCAACATATAAGTCTCATCAGAACCAGCTCTAACCTTATCATCTCTATTGATTGCTGCTTTTAGTTCCAAATATTAGGATCTGAATATGTCCCAGGATCTTCTGAATATTACATATCAGGTTTGAGTGCAGAAAGGATGATGCATGCTAAACAAGGCATCATTTGAATGACATCCAAGGTTGGTTTGTCTTGGATGTTTTTCTTGTCTTGAACAATCCAAGTTTTGTGAGGTAGCTACATGGATTCAAAATGACGACTACACCAGTAATCTCCACTCAAATATGTTATTTAAAAATAAAATAAAGTTCATTGCCATATAAATTTTCTTTTTCCCCAGACTTTGAAAAATGAAATCCTCTGCTTATTTATGACAACAGCTATAGCAATCTAAGTTTTAGGGACCATCTTCACTAGATTTTAAGTTAATCCTGAAACACCCTACCTCAAAGACCTCTCTTGGGCAGCTTAGTAACTTTATCTTTTTCTACTCTAGACATCTACATAACTAAATCAGAGCAAAACCACATCATTTATTTTGTACATTTGACTCCACTCCTTTCAGGCAAATTCATTCTCTGGATGAAATGGAACTGTCAAGGGTGTTCATAAAACTTGATCATCTAGAAGGAAAAAGAACATATACTCCCTGGTAAATATTTATTAGATCATTGGCATTTTTGCATAATAGTTTTATACAAGCATAACTATGTGAATGAATAAAAATAAACTTAACGTCCACTCAGTTAAAAAAAAAAGATTCAAGAAAGTAATTCCAAAAGTTTAAAACAATGATTTGTCTTTATTAAGTCAAAATTACTCAAACATTTTCAATTTCAAATCAACCAGGGGTAAAACAATCAGAGAGTTTTGGAGCTTGAAAAATTTAACAGGTTGCTTTAATACAGATACAGCTTCACATGTGTGTAATAGAGACACAAATTAACATTGTCTCAAACAAGATGAAACTTAGTTTTTCTCCAATACAACACTGCTGAGGTAGGCAAAGTGCTAGGATACTCTGCTCTGTAAAGTATCTAAGGACCCAGGATTCTTCCATCATATTGCTCTACCATAATTAGTGTGATATCTTTGTTCACATGGCCCTTGATTCAGTTCAGTTCAGTTCACTCACTCAGTCATGTCTGACTCTTTGCAACCCCATGGACTGCAGCACACCAGGCCTCCCTGTCCATCACCAACTCCCCAAACTAGCTCAAAGTCATGTCCATCCAGTCGGTGACACCATCCAACCATCTCATCCTCCGTCATCCCCTTCTCCTCCCGCCTTCAATCTTTCCCAGCATCAGGGTCTTTTCAAATGAGTCAGTACTTCGCATCAGGAGGCCAAACTATTGGAGTTTCAGCTTCAGGATCAGTCCTTTCAATGAATATTCAGGACTGATTTCCTTTAGGACTAATTGGTTTGATCTCCTTGCTGTCCAAGGGACTCTCAAGAGTCTTCTCCAACACCATAATTCAAAAGCATCAATTCTTCAGCACTTACCTTTCTTTTTAGTCCAACTCGCACATCCACACATGACTATTGGAAAAACCAAACAGACTTTTGATGGCAAAAACATGTCTCTGCTTTTTAATATGCTGTCTAGGTTGGTCATAACTTTTCTTCCAAGGAACAGACATCTTTTAATTTCATGGCTGCAGTCACCATCTGCAGTGGTTCTGGAGACAAAAAAATAAAATAAAATCTGCCACTGTAGCCATTGTTTCCCCATCTATCTGCTATGAAGTGATGGGACCAGATGCCACAATCTTCATTTTCTGAATGTAGAGTTTTAAGCCAAATTTTTCACTCTCTACTTTTACTTTCATCAAGAAGCTCTTTAGTTCTTCTTCAATTTCTGCCATAAGAGTGGTGTTTCTGCATATCTGAGGTTATTGATATTTCTCCCAGCAATCTTGATTCCAACTTGTGTTTCTTCCAGCCCAGCATTTCTCACGATGTACTCTGCATATAAGTTAAATAAGCAGAGTGACAATATACAGCCTTGATGTACTCCTTTTCCTATCTGGATCCAGTCTGTTGTTCCATGTCCAGTTCTAACTGTTGCTTCCTGACCTGCATACAAGTTTCTCAAGAGGCAGGTCAGGTGGCCTGGTATTCCCATCTCTTGAAGAATTTTCCACAGTTTATTGTGATCCACACAGTTCAAGGCTTTGGCATAGTTAATAAAGCACAAATAGATGTTTTTCTGGAACTCTCTTGCTTTTTCAATGAACCAGCAGATGTTGGCAATTTGATCTCTGGTTCCTCTGCTTTTTCTAAAACCAGCTTGAACATCTGGAAGTTCACGGTTCATGTATCACTGAAGGCTGGCTTGGAGAATTTTGAGCATTACTTTACTAGCATGTGATGAGTGCAATTGTGCAGTAGTTTCAGCATTCTTTGGCACTGCCTTTCTTTGGGATTGGAATGAAAACTGACCTTTTCCAGTCCTGTGGCCACTGCTGAGTTTTCCAAATTTGTTGGCATATTCAGTGCAGCTCTTTCACAACATCTTCTTTTAGGATTTGAAATAGCTCAACAGTAATGCCATCACCTCCACTAGCTTTGTTTGAAGTGATGCTTCCTAAGGCCCACTTGACTTAGAATTCCAGGATGTCTGCCTCTAAGTGAGTGACCACATCATCATGATTATCTGGGTCATAAAGATATTTTTGGAAGGTTCTTCTGTGTATTATTGCCGCCTCTTCTTATTATCTTCTGCTTCTGTTAGGTCCATAACATTTCTGTCCTTTATTGAGCCCATCTTTGCATGAGCCCATCATCTTTATTAAGCCCATCTTTGTTCCCCTATTTCTTTGCATTGATCACTGAGGAAGGCTTTCTTATCTCTCCTTGCTATTCTTTGGAACTCTGCATTCAAATGGGTATATCTTTCATTTTCTCCTTTGCCTTTCACTTCTCTTCTTTTCTCAGCTATGTGTAAGGCCTCCTTAGACAACTTTTTTCCTTTTTGCATTTCTTTTTCTGTGGGATGGTCTTGATCACTGCCTCCTGTACAATGTCACAAACCTCTGTCCATGGTTCTTGAGGCACTCTGTCTAACAGATCTAATCTCTTGAATCTATTTCTCACTTCCACTGTATAGTCATAAGGGATTTGATTTAGGTCATACTTGAATGGTCTAGTGGTTTTCCCTACTTTCTTCAATTTAAGTCTGAATTTGGCAATAAGGAGTTCATGATCTGAGCCACAGTCAGTTCACAGTTTTCGCTAATTATATAGAATTTCTCCATCTTTGGCTGCAAAGAATATACTCAATCTGATTTTGGTATTGACCATCTGGTGATATCCATGTGTAGAGTCTTCCTTTGTGTTGTTGGAAGAGGGTGTTTGCTCTGAGCAGTACATTCTCTTGGAAAAACTCTGTTAGCCTTTGCCCTGTTTCATTCTGTACTCCAAGGCCAAATTTGCCTGACCCTTGATTGATTGTCATCAAATTCTTATTTCAGGTACAACATGAATTTTGTTCACATCACTCTGCTCCTATCCCATCAACCATAAATCAGTCACATGGCCATACCTAGATGCAAAGGATGCTCGGAGTTGTTGTGTTTAATCTTAATATTCACATGCCCAGCTAGAATTCAGTTACTATGAAAAATGGACAGAAGATACTTCAGAGGATTAGCTAAAAGACTGTGCCTCAAAGGTGATTTTAGATCCTAATACATAAAACAAACAAAAACTGAGCTCTTGTTAAAGGTGGTGAGGTGTTAGACCCCTGTTCCCTGCCTCTTGATTCCTCATGAGGATCCCTTAATGACCAGGGCCCTGTAAGACACATTTGGAAACTTGCTCTAGACCAGGGTTGGAAAACTAAAATGTCAAAAAAAGGTCAGATGGACAAAGTGAATAAAAGCAGTATGTTGAATGGGTCCAGTGACTGACAATGGGACAACCTAAAGAAAACATTTCCAATTAGATCAGAGGGTTCTGACACACTCAGTACCAGCAGATTTTTTCCATAAACTCTGGATCCTGCTTACCAGACCTCCAATTTTTCAAGAGAAGCTTAGAAATCTATATTTTAGTGAAATGGCCTGTTTTTTTTAATATTGGTTATCAGTTAACACATCTTATCATATTTCAAAGGCCGAAAGTACATCTGTAAGCCAGATCTACCAAAGGGTCACTCAATACAATCTATAATCATCTAAGCCAATCAGGTTATTCTCTAGACCAGAAAACAGAGGCTTTGAGTGCTTGAGTAACTAGCTCACAGCAATGTAGCCACACCTGGTTAGGTTTTTTGTCTTTGAATTTAGTACTCCTTACATGACACCATCATAAAATGCTACAGTGATGTTCAGGATAAGCAAATAAGAAAAAAAATGGGAAAAAATGTCTTTAAAAGCAATCTAATTCTATGCTACAATTTAGTGTTCAGCTTTGAAATAAAATATTTGACAGCAGATCAAGTGTGTGTTCTTTGTCCCATTCCCTCTCAACCTCATAATTGAAAGTAAAATCTGTTCTGTTTTCTACCTTCCTGGCCTGGATTTGCCAGATCCCTGGCTGCCTGATCAGGAACACAGGAGGCCAAGAAGCGTCAAAGCTATGACTGGCCTCCGCCCAGCAGCCAGTCTCCCCTCTCTCCAGCATGGCCCATTGAATTGAACACTTGTATCATATCAGTGGCAGATTCATTGCAAAGTACATTTTTAACTTTTATATGTATTTTTTCTGTATGCTGTAAAGTTAAATGGCTGAAATGTTTTTGGCTAAAAGTTTTAAATACATGGAAATGGATAACATTTACCTTCTAAATGCCTGAGTAGGACTAAATTGTTCATGGATTAGTTATACTGTACTTTCATGAGATTTTTTATGAATATTTCTATTCCTTAGAAACTTTCTACAGAAGAATCTTATAATGAGAGTGTGTGTCCAGCATGAAAAATTCTCTCATACATTATTTCTACTTTATGATAGGGTCTTTTGAGTCCAAAAGTTAGCTGAAGTGATGTGCTTATTTTCTGCCTTTATTCCTAGAATCTTTTGTTACGATCAATCTTTCCAAAACTTAAATTAGATTTTTTTTTGGTCCAGTGAATGTTATCCTAAATGTATCATAAGGGGAAATGTTGGAAATATAAGTAGTCTATACCCAATAACAATTCAAAAAGATATTAAATTCTCAAATTTTCATTTTCTTTCATTTAAAATCATTAGGGCTCCTTTTTTTCAACCTGAGGTTTTCATGGTTTCTGTGATACTACCAGTTAGCAAAAGTAATGTCTTTAGGGGGCCAACCTCAAGAAATAAGAGCAAAGGGGTGGGTTTGGTTTGGCTGGGAAAATGCATTACTTTTCCATTCCCTATTTCTAATGTCTTAAGTCATCAGATTTTATTAATAGAATAAATCGAACCACATGGAGCAATTCCAATATCACTGTTGGAAAAACAGAGACACAAATGTACAAACAAAGCTGCTCTATTTCCTGGTCACCTTCTGCAGTCTTTTCTTTTTTTTTTTTTTTAATCTTTTATCTTTCTTTATTCTACTTTCTTTCTTCTTTCCCTCTTCTATTTATTTGCTTTAACTTCAACATAAATATGAAAACATTAGATTTTCACTACATTTAGGGCAAAAGCTTGTTGTCTCTTGAAAAAGAGGTTTCTTCCATCCTGTGCTAAAGAGAACATCCCAGCTAGTGTACAGGTAGAAGCTTTCATTACATTACAGGGAGCAAAGGTAGGGATGTGATAGAAAGACAAAATCCCAAGCAATGAGAGTCAGAAGAAGTATTACATAGCAATGAGGCAAGAAGGAAGATGATTCAGAAAGCACAGGGAAGGGCAAAAGTGGTTTGAAAATGGTTCATTATGAATCGTTTCTTGTACATGACACCAAATCAGTTGTAAGTAAATGGGTTTAAATAAACCATTAATGATTGAACATTCTTCAAATGAAATGGGTCCTCCTTTGCCTCAACATCACTCACTACCTTATTCAGTGACAAAAGTAAAAAAGTAAAAGAGTTGGTTGCTCAGTCGTGTCTAACTCTTTGCGACCCCACAGACTGAAGCCCACCAGGCTCCTCTGTCAATGCAATCCTCCAGGCAATAATACTGGAGTGGGTAGCCATTCCCTTCTCTAGGGGATCTTCCTAAGCCAGGGATCGAACCCAGGTCTCCCTCATTGCAGGTGGATTCCTTACTGTCTGAGCCACCAGGGAAGCCCACAAAGAGGATTCTGAATATAAGAGGTAAAGACGGTAAGAACTTATCAACAAGTCCACAAGTTAGCAAAGGCCCCCTTAGCAAAGGTCTGGTTTCACTCATCTTACTGCAGTATCCTCTTTTTAAGAATACAGGTAAACTGAGGTAGTTATATTTAGGAGAAGGAAGCAAAGAAAAATTATTGAGAATTCTCTGCCCGGAATTCAAGGGCAGAGTTGGGCAAAGGAAACACAAAATATGGCAAAGATGAGAAATAAGCAACAGAAAGGAAACTCCCTCTTTCTCTGTCTGTGTCCCCTCCTCTCCTCCTCTCTCCCCTTCATCTTTGCCTCTCTTCTTTTTTCCCCTCCCTCCCTTCCTTTCTCTCATCTTCCGTTTGCTTGACCTCCTCCTCTCCTTTGAAGCTCCGAAGCATTTTCCTCCATGTAATAACCTAGATCCTTAGGCAGTTTTTGCTCACTCTTCTTTCCACTCTTTACTTATGACTCACAGTGCTTTAGAAATAAGGAACAGGGAGAGGGATAGTTTTTCAAAACCATAATGCTTCATCTAAATTCCTATAATTATGAACTGATTTCTCTGCCACTCAGCTGGCCTCTGATTAACCTGTCTGTCACACCTCTGCCAGAAAGTGCAAATAAATCACACAGTCACCTCACTGGAAGCCTTTTGAGATGATTTCTGAAGGTGTACAGGATGCTGTCACCTCAATCAACTGAGCACAAAATCCACCCCTCCACCTCCAACTACCCCCAAATATTTAGTATCATTCCCCAAACATGTCATGCAGGCTTTGGGGCTAGCATCTTTGCACACACAGGTCCCTTTATTTTCCTACCCATCCTCAAAAATTCACCTGGAGGGACTTCCCTGGTGGTCCAGTGGTTTAGAATTTTCCTTGAAATGCATGGGACACAGTTTCGATTCCTGTCAAGGAATTAAGATCCCACATGCCTCGAGCAACTAAGACCATGCACCACAACTACTGAGCCCGAAAGCCACAACCAGAGTCTGTGTGCCACAAGGAAAGATGTCACACGACACAACAGAGAGTCCGTGAGCTGCAACAAAGCCCTGAGGCAGTCTAAGTAACTGACTAATTTAAAACTTCACCCGGAGCCGTCCTCCTGCAGGAAGCTCCCCCTTACCCATATGACTTAGTTCTCTCTACCTGTGTCACAGCAAATTTTATATGCAATTGTAAGTGGTAGATTGATTTGTCCGTCCCGTGATCTACAAGACCCTAAGCAAGGAAACAAAATGTTAGCAATAAGGGAGGTGTTTGGTGGTGAGAGATGCTTTTACATAGCATGAAAGAGTAGAAGCTCCCATCTCCTCACATACCAGTTCTACCAGGTTATGGTCCCATGCACACATCATCTGCCTTCCTGAACTGACCTCAGTTTCATCATTTGTAAAGCTGAAAAAGCCTGGCTAATAGTAAACAGTCCAAAATATGATGATAGTTTTGAATCTCAGTTTATGTCTATAGCTAAGAATCTGTGTTCCTCTCTGTAGCTACAGCTACATGTAAATCTACGTGTCTGCCTCGGGTGGGCACAGAGCCTAAAGCTTGTCACTCTTCCTGCAGGCGTGCGTGTAGGCAGGCTTCTCAAAAATGTGCTCTAGAAACCAGTTTTAGATAAATGTATCAAATATTCTTAAGACTTAATATGCTCAACGGATACAAATAATGTTAGCAATTTGAAAAAAGACTCCAAGCCAAATGTTTCATTTTATTCAGTAGAGTCTTAATATTTATGTAAGATTCTACATCAGTAGGGTCTTATATTTAGGGTGGCACCAGGTTACGCCCCTCATTCTGTCATAGTTTTTACCTGTTGTTTTATTGGAGTATAATTGCTTCACAATGATAGCTTCTGCTGTCATTCAAAGTGAATCAGCTATGTGTATACATACCTACCCTCCCCGGAGCTCCCTCCCACCACCACCATCATCCCACCCCTCTAGGGCATCACAGAGCGCCACGCTGAGCTTCCTGGCCTATCCAGCAGCTTCCCACTAGCCACCTAGTTCACACGTGGCAGTGTATGTCAAATCTTATCTCATATCTGATACTAAAAATATTTAACAACTGGTGTGGCTCGCTGTGCTGTGCTTAGTCATTCATTGTGTCTGACTCCTTATGACCCCGTGGACTGGAGCCCTTCAGATTCCTCTGTCCACGGAGATTCTCCAGGCAAGAATACTGGAGTGGGGAGCGGGCACTGGCCAATCAGAAAAAGAACACTGTGGTCAATCAGAATGCTCAGAAGCCACAAGTAGAGAGACCATATAATTAATTGTCCAAATCAAGACATTTTGGAGAGTGAAATGGTGCACTATTAAAAAGTAAGCCAGATTCACCTCTCTTCCAGCTGGACCTTATCTCTTTCTCTTCTTTTTTTTCAGATTCTATCACTGCTGAGAATGTTTGGTCCTTACTTTATTCCCTTTCTAACCTTATAGGAATTTAAAATGCTATCCTGGTCATGCCCAGTTGTCACAAACCATGTTTCTTCAAAAGTGGAAATTCTACCTATTGCCCCTCTTTATACGAACATCCTCCGCTGATTTGCAGATGATTTAGTTAGAAATGTCTTCTACTTAGCCAGTCCTAGAATTTCTTCACAGGGTACATTTCCTTGAAAGGCAAGCTAGGGAAATTAAGTTTTGTAGTTAAAAAAGCATATATCCTTGCCATATCCATAAAGCTGACCTCCATAGACTAAAAAGTTAATGAGAATTGTACCATTCAATCATTTGGCAGGGAGGAAATATTTTCTACCACAGAATTTCTAACGGAATTCATGTCAACTGAATTCATATGGTAAGAAAAGCTGTGCATACAGTCAGGATAAAGTCCTTCCCAAGAATAACATGATCTTGAAATAGAACATTTTTACCCTCACTAGAAAGTTTAAAGAGTTATGAGATTAGAGCAGTGAGTAGCTATTGGTGTTAATTCCAATAGGTTGGTGCTTAGCTAAGTAATTTTGCCCTGAAGGTTTACACAGCTCTTTCTATTTAT
Organism: Antilocapra americana; assembly: GCA_007570785.1. Taxonomy (NCBI): domain Eukaryota; kingdom Metazoa; phylum Chordata; class Mammalia; order Artiodactyla; family Antilocapridae; genus Antilocapra; species Antilocapra americana. The sequence goes on from ML661935.1 coordinate 586,601, forward strand.
TTCCATTCATACAGAATACATTCTGATAAACACAGTAGGATCTAGGGAATAGGGATTGAATAGCGATGAACTAACCTAAATTCAAATAAGAATAATAGCTACTATATATTCAGCACTTACCACATGTATTGGCAAACCATGCAATTCAATCTCCACTCTGAAACTGAAGCCAAATCTAGATGTAAAACAATTGCTTTGCAGTATGCAAACTTTGATGTCAGACAAATGGCATATTAAGAAACATATAATGAAAGATTTTTATTTGCTTTCAATTAAACAAAATGTCAGATACCGCTGTGATCACAAAAGTCAGTGAAAACAAATCCTGTTTCATAATTTTTTACTATATGCTTCCAAGAGTAGGACAGTGAGGTAGTTAGACAGTTCCTTAAAAGAAGGTTTCTTAATAGCCCCAGTCAATAATGACAGGTTTAAATTTCAAAAGGGAATCAACAATTAAATGAAAGAATTTTTCCTATCCCTTGGTACATCTGTCTCAAAATTATACTTTGGGATGTATGTTAGATTTATGTTGCTTAAGGTGCCAATATGCTAACTTTTTGCTGCATTATGAGATAAAGATCTTACACCAGAATATAAACCCAACTGCTCTCTTCATTGAGAACATCTTGCAATCAAAAGAAAAAGTCAGCTGAATTGAACAGTGTGTTTAGTAAAGAAATTGGTCTATATTCTAGTGCTAGCTGCTGATTTTATTGCCACTGGTGGCAAAGTCCAGGACTGACAGTAGCTTACACAACACAGTCTGAGTGTTGCATTGTGAAATACAAAGTTTTGTGTCTGTTAGAAATTATATTCAGCTGCTAATGAGACCCAACTACAGAAACTTTGATGAATTAAGAGACTCTTTTCTCACAGAAAACATGCGGCAGACTACCTGAGACATGGATGTCCATCACACAAGTTTTCTATCAGACCTACCAAATCATAAGGTGAGGTGGGTCCAACAGCATCCCATAAGATGCAAATGGTACCTTTGGCATCAGATGTTAACAAGACACACAGCAGCCACCCCAGTCGCTTGTGTGATGTGCCACCGTCACACCAACACCTCTCTCCCAGCTCTTATCTGTGGCTCCGTAAGAGTCCATTATGAGCAACTAATGGCCAAGCTTATTAGGAGGAGGAAAATGGCCAAGCTTGGCAGCCTGGTCAACTCCATATGTGAGTATAAGCCAAAAACGGGTAATTGCTGCTCTACCGCCCAATTCAAAGCAGCCCTGGAAGGAATTGGGGAGAGAAACCCTCCCAATAGATAGAGTTTTAAGCAATCCACCTGGTCATCCACTTTGTGTGGTAAGAGAAGGGCTGGAGTCAAGAATAAGTATGGCATAAAGAATAACTAGTAATATGGAAGACATAAAGGTTTGGTAAGAGGTATGCACTTACAGGAATGGGGAAAAGTGCTGCATTTTATCCACCAGAGAAGGTAAGAAAGCAGTAGATGGAATGACTGCCAGGCACCATCAGCAGCCTCTGCCCTTAACCACACCAGCCTTAGCACAAGGCACACACGGACAGGACCGCCATGGTGATGTGGACAGAAGTGTAAGTCCAGCTGCATGGGTTCCCACTCATAGGAATTGATTTAAACTTTGCTTCTGATGAAAGTCCAAACCTGCCAGCAACAGAGACAAACTCTGAGCCACCAACCTGGCATCAGTTCTCCAGACCAACTTCGTGCCAAGTTGATTACACTAGACTCCTTTCACCCTGGAAAATGCAGTAATTTATCTTGCCTGAAACCAACACGTATTCCAAACGTGGGTTTGCCTTTCTTGCCTGCTGGATGTCAGCCAACACTATTATCCACATGGTCACAGAATGTGAGACCGGCTGGCTTGGGATCCCACATATTGTTGAAGGGGATGAAAGGACTCAACTAATGGGAAGAGAATCAGACAGAAGACAAATGGTCATGGAATCTTCTCTCTATATACAAAGATGCTTAGACTTTCTACTGTCTGCTGGACCAATATACATGGGGATATTGGTGTGTATAAAACAGGCCTTGACTCAGTATTCTCTATGAATCCTCTAGTTTTCAAAAACCTTTCTCTGATGGTTTGTGCCTCAGTCAGAGCACTTTTTATAGCACATCACTTTACTTTCATTGTTTTCTTCTGAACATAGTTAAGGTGCCTGTCATTATTCCTCTCTTCTTATCCTTTTTTTTTAATATGGACCATTTTTAAGTCTTTATTGAATTTATTACAATATTGAGTCTGATTTTTTTTTTATTGCTTTTGCCATACATTGTCATGATATCACCATGGGTTTACATATGCTTCCCCTCCGGAACCCCCTTCCCTCCTCCCTCCCCCCCGGGAAATCTCGCTGCACCAGCCCCAAGCATCAATCCTGGGCTGGCGATTGATTAGACATATGACAATTAACATGTTTTAATGCCCTTCTCCCATATCATCCCACCCTTACCCTCATCCACAAAGTCCACGAGTCTATTCTATACATCTGCGTTCCTTTTGCTGTCTCGCATGTTGGGTTCTCGTTACCGTCTTTCTAAATTCCATATATATGCGTTAATATACTGTATTGTTGTTTTTGCTTCTGGCTTACTTCACTCTGGATAATGGGCTCCAGTTTTGTCCATCTGAGTAGAATTGCTTCAAATGAATTTTTTTTAATGCTGAGTAATATTCCACTGTGTATAAAAATGGCTAACAAACACATGAAAAGATGCTCAACATCACTCATTATCAGAGAAATGCAAATCAAAACCACAATGAGGCACCACTTTACACCAGTCAGAATGGCTGCCATCCAAAAGTCTACAAGCAATAAATGCTGGAGAGGATGTAGAGAAAAGGGAACCCTCTTACACTGTTGGTGGGAATGCAAACTAGTACAGCCACTATGGAAAACAGTGTGGAGGTTCCTTAAAAAGCTGCAAATAGACCTGCCATATGACCCAGCAATCCCACTGCTGGGCATATACACCGAGGAAACCAGAATTGAAAGAGCCACGTGTACCCCAATGTTCATCGCTGCATTGTTTACAATAGCCAGGACATGGAGGCAACCTAGATGCCCATCAACTGACGAATGGATAAGAAAGCTGTGATTTTTTTTTTTTTTTTTTTTGCCACAGCCGGGGTGGAACCCATACCCCCTGCATTGGAAGGCAAAGTGTTAACCACTGGAGCACCAGAGAATCCCTTCTTTTCCTATCTTATCCTACTCTCATAGAATCTTGTCTTACTCTATATAATACAGTTCTTGGAATTTATGTCCCAACATAATGGGGCTTCCCAGGTGGCACAGTGGTAATGAATCTGCCTACCAATGCAGGAGACGCAAGAGACATGGTTCGGATCCCTGGGTCAGGAAGATTCCCCTGGAGGAGGAAATAGCAACCCACTCCAGTATTCTTGCCTGGAAAATCCCATGGACGGAGGAGCCTGGCGGGCTACAGTCCCTGGGCTTGCCAAGAGCAGGATGTGACTGAGCGGCAGCACACGCAGTGTTGCCAGCAGTGCTGATTATAGCAATGTCCTTTGGGTCCTTCTAACAACTGAAAATGATATTAAAAAGTAAAAGCGTGGTTAGCAGTTAGTGCCTTCTAACAGGTTAGTGGTTACAAAATAAGAATCAGGTTGATGCACCACACCGGGAAAATTTTTCCTAGACCTTCTCTTCTCCAATCCCTCTGAATAACTGTTCTCTCTTTAATTCATAAAAATATTTTCTTTATCCATTAAAGAGATCTTTTCTCTGCTTCTTCAAAATACAGGCAAGATCAAGTTTGGTTACTTCTGATATTTTTCATCTCTTTATCTTATGTTTTCTATTTAAATATGTTAGAAGCCTAAAATAAACACACTCCTCCTCAAAGCAAGATTTTTTATCTCTTCATTAAATGCAACTTTCCCTGTCCAACTTGGCATGGACACACTATTGTATTTAGAATAGATAACTAACAATGACCTATATAGCACAGAGAACTCTGCTCAATAATCTGCAATAACCTATATGGAAAAAGAATATATATATATATATATATGTATAACTGAATCACTTTGCTGAGTACCTAAAACTAATAAAATATTGTCAATCAACTATGCTCCAATATAAAATAAAATTTTCATTTAAAATGCAATATCACCAATATTCTAATCATGTGCAAAGTCAACCAACTTTCAGTGTTCGCACATTCACTTATAAGGCAAGTTCACAGTCGTGTCATTTATCAACATTTAACTTCTCTCTGCTCCCAGAAAATAATTTTCCATATCTGGTTGTTTCTATGCCCCTGATTCATATTTCCATTGCCATCTTCTATTTTATTGAGCCAGCTTAAAACATCATAGTGCCTTTCTACCCATGCAAGAAACATTGTCTCCTCATTTCTCTAACATACACTTTTTCTCTTTTAGTAAAATCTCGGCCTGTTTAACTGTATTTCTGGAACATAGAAGTTTTTGGTTTTTTTCCAGCTATTTCTCCCAAAATATATCTTACTCTTGAAGCTTACATCATTTTCTTTCATCCCTAGCAAGGAATGACTACAAATATGCCTCTTGGAATAATTCTTAGTTATTTGATAATCAAAATTCCCATAACATAATCCCAAAGCAGCCAATACAAATTTATATTTTGAATCTTTTTCTGATAGTGAAACATTGCTGAAACAATTCAGTGATGCCTGATTCACAGCTTCAAATAGGTTTCCCTTTCCCATTTGGGCTTCCACTTTCTTAATTTAGATCTCAAGAGGAGTAAGAGGGAATCTGAAAGAAAATTAACCCCTATGTTCCAATACAGATGAACCTTAAAAAGTCCAGCAATAAAGTGGATATTTTGAAGAAAAGACTACACATTCACAGATAAAGTATTAATTATTTGAAAAATATTAGGCATCTGGCATGTAAACTTTGCATGAAATTAGCATCCAGCTAAATTGGCCAAAAAATTCTTAGAAAAAGGTGAAAATGCTGTAGCAAAACTAAAAAATAAAATCTTCCATAATTCATCAGTTCCAACAAGTTGATTTTTTGGAAGTTTATTTTTAGTGAATTGTCCTGTTTCTAGTTTGGAGAAATGTCTAACCTCAGTTACTTACACAGTCTTCTATTTAGGCTCCAGGTTTGTGGATAGACACTGCAGGTGGTTTCTGATACAGGACCTTAGTCTACACCTTAATGCTATCCTACCTAGTGTTGCTTTTTCTTATGTCTTTCTCTCAAGATTTTAACTTCTGTGATGGTTGAGGATATATGCCACATCTCACGACTCTTCATATTCTTATCACCTTTCACACATATTTGGTAGCATGTTAGCTATTGAGCAATCAAGTGAGACCAGGACACCCATCCAGTCACCTCATCTTTGAAGGGGTGGTTAGGGGAACCCTCTAAAGATAGTCCTTCCTAATGGTGATTCAAGTTTCATCTTGGTGTGTGAAAGACATATTACCATTACAGCTACATTGAGAGTAATCTGAAGCTGAATAAAATTTTCCTGCCCTATTCTAACCCCAAGCAACTTGACTAAAGTCTGTTCCTTTTCTTAAATGGAAATTGAAAAAGGAACCATATATTATCCTGCCAATTATTGTATAATTTTTATATAATAAACTTTGAGATTTCTGTTACCGATATTTCCCAATTTGAATTGTTTGAATAACCTGTTCTTTCTGTTTTGCAATGATGCAAAGCCAAACCAGAAAGCAGAGCTTTTCAGGCTATGAACCTAGTCTACTGGCTATTTTATTATATCAGATATGCCTCCACCCTTCACCCAGATATTATAACCAGTGGATGAATTGCCTTCACCTCTGACTCTCATGGGCAAAGGTCCTCCCATATCTACTTCCTTACTTATATCTCAGATGTCCCATGATCACCTCCTGGATGTCCCCTTGATACTCAGCTGGGGAAGTCTCTAGTCTGGTCCAACTTTGTGCTGCTTCCTGAAACTCATTTATTAGGTTGCTTTTAAAGCCTAAACATATCCTCTTGTGAAATCTGGTTAATCCCCATTGTTCTAAGGTATATCTTGTTTATATGCTACCATAGCATTTTTCATATTACATTTTAGTTACACTCACATTTGACATCCCCCCTTATTTTCTGAACATTCTTTTTACCTCTTGCCCTTAAACAGTGGTCTCTTACAATGTATGCTTTTATACTAACAAGAGTCATCTTTTCTGGAAATCCCCAAAGCTCCTAGAATGTAATCTAATCAAATCCCAACTACTAGAACACAAGCTCCATGAGATCAGGGAGCTTCCCTGCATTCATCCCAGTGTCCTAGTTTACAGAACAGGGCAATGGTCAGCACTGGTCTCAAGGACACTAGCGGTACAAAAGAGCACTTGGTTAATATGCAACATCTTGAAGAGAACCATGTTATACCTGTTTCTTAAGACATTTGTAAGTCATAAAAACTCTGAGAAATGGAGTATTTCCTGCCATATCAGGAAACAAGGACGTCACAGTCATCAGCGACTGGAGCCCCCTGGTGTGAGCCCCCAGGGCACTCAGGAAGGAAACGGATATATGGGACCTGGTAGGCATCAAGCGGCAGCCACTCCCTATGGTGAGCCCCAAGGGAGCTCTCAGGATGTGAAAAGAAGACAAGATACTGGCCCAGGATAGCTGAGATGCTTATGAAAGGAACGATTCCAGTGAGTCCAGACTCACATCTTCCCAAACATAGAAAAGTGCTAAATTCCCTAACTTGAGATGTCTGGTTTTCTTTAATTAATAATAATATCTTGATGTTCAGACTACCTGCCCTTTGTTGCAAAAGTTCTACATAACCTGGCTCATCCCTTGTCTGCTTGGAGCAGTTCTGTCAGGGTCTCTTGAGATGCTGTCTCCTGGGCTTGAAGTCCAAAAAATTCCCACCAAATAAAACACAACTCAATTTTTAGGTTGTGAATATTTTTGAAGTCAACAACTCCAATAACCCTTTCACACCCCATAGACAGAAGACTGCCTAGGATTTAAAATTTTTCCATCACTGATATTTTTTATCCATGTGGTTTTACAAGAACACTCTTATTTTGGTACTCAAACAATTGTCATTTTTTAAAGCTTTATGGGTTCTGGGTTATCTGCTTGCAAAGTGACTGCTGTATCCACCTAGAAACTCAAGCTGCTGATATTATCTTGAGTATAAAGAACAGTCCTAAAGGATGACTTGAAGAATCAGACCACTCCACTCCTAGATGCTTCCTGTATTCTCCAAGCAGTTCAGATTGTTTCCTGGTGTGGAATGTCCAGGAATGCTCTTCTTCAGGGGCCCCAGAGTTCTGCAGGAAAGAACTTAAACCTAACCAGCTATTGGGGTTTGGACATGTCCCTTTATATGGCACGAGGGGTCCCTGAATGAAGCCAGACTGAAGGAAGAGAAAGTGGGGCACTGAAAAAAAAGAAAAAAAAACTGCCCCAGTGGAGAAAAAAGCCTGACCAAGTGGGTAGAGTGAGCTTCAAAGAAGCTGGGTTCCATGAATTGTGTTTGATCTGTGCCTATGCCTGTGTCTGAGTCTGGCAGGAGGGGAGCAAAGTGGCTAAGGGTTAAAAGCAAGTGGGCAGTGAAGGTGAGAGCAAATCAGTGACTCACTGAAACAAAGGTTTATGGAACAGTGGTGCAAAAGCAGAGAGCAGCAATCAGACGGAGAGGCTGCAGGAGTGATTATGGGGGACACCCTCTTTGACTTCTTGGGGAAAGCTCAATGAGGTGAGAAAGATAGAATTTCCTACCAAACAAGGCTCAGAGCATTGTTCCCACCTCCCACCTCCAGCTAGAGGAAAGAAAAGTTACATGAATCAGAAGCAGCAAACTGAACAGAAAGGAAAAAAAAAAAAAAAAACTTTTAAAAGTATAAGTCATGCCACCAGATCAGCTCCTAGCAGTCTTTCCCAACAAAAATGTACACTCATGTAAAAAGGAAAACAACATCTATTTGAAAGCATCTTGTGAAGGAAGGTGAAGGAGGCAGATGGTCTAGACTGGATGGAAATAGAAGTGTGGCAGCAGGGTGGTGTGCTATTTCAGCCTGAGTGTGTGAAAGGGAAATAGCAGTGAAAGGAGTGACTGAGCAACTGCCCAGCGCCTTGGCAAGAGCTGGAGTATCCAAGAGTGAAGTTTGCTCCGACGTCAGTAACTGTAGGGGTCCACTAGGACCAGAGGAGCAAAAGAGGAAACAGCGTTGCCAGAACTTAGTGTGTGGGCCTCTGAGGCCGCTGAGAAACCCTCTACTGCCAATGCTCCACTGGGGCCCCTGGGGCCAGCACCTCCTCAAACACCCACAGCTGCTGAAACCTCTGGAGCCACAGGAACCAAGAATCCACAGCCCACAAGGGACCCCTACTGCCAGAGGCACCTGGCAGAAGCCAGGAGAAAATGCATGTCCTTCCCTCTTCCCAATTCCCAATCACTTGCCAGTATCTCCCATTAATAGAACTTAATAGGAAGGCAAGCAGCAAGAGAATCTGGGGAAAGCAGTTTACAGACTGTCAGATCCCAAAGCACAGAGTATCAAGAAGGCAAAGGGTGAAACTGAGAAGCTAGACACTAGCAGCTAAGTAAAGCATAGTTAGAGAAGTTCATTTGCCTTCTTAGAAACAAAGAAAAGGAACAATTGGCTCAAAACAATAGTCAATTTTTTAGGCTTTTTCTCCCAGAAATATATATACATTCATATATGTTTTTCCCAACTTTACTGAGATACAACTGACACAAAGAATTGTAAAGTTTAAGGTGTACAACATGTTATTTGATACATTTATAAATTGCAACATAAATTACATTTATAAACTTATAAATTACTCGGTGGCACTAGCAGTGAAAAAAAAAAAAAACTTCCTGCCAATTCAGGGGACTTAAGAGACACATGTTCTATCCCTGGGTCAGGAAGATGCCCTGAAGGAGGGCATGGCAACCCACTCCAGTATTCTTGCCTGGAGAATCCCACAGAAAGAGGAGCCTGGAGGGCTATAGTCCATCTGGTTGCAGAGTCAGACATGACTCAAGCGACTAAGCATGGCACAGCACTGTAGTCTTAGCTATCATCTCCATTAGTTTGGCTGGCAAAGAATCTGCCTGCAATGCAAGAGACCCCAGTTCAATTCCTGGGTCTGGAAGATCCCCTGGAGAAGGCATAGCTACCCACTCCAGTATTCTCAGGCTTCCCTGGTGGCTCAGGTGGTAAAGAATCCACCTGCAATGCAGGAGACTAGGATTCTATCCCTGAGTTAGGACGATCCCCTGGAGAAAGGAATGGCTACGCACTCCAGTATTCTTGCCTGGAGAATTCCATGGACAGAGGAGCGTGGCAGGCTACATCCAAGGGGTTGCTAAGAGTCTGACACAACTGAGCAACTTTCACTTTCACACCATTCTATCACATAGTTACATTCTCTCTCTTTTTTTGTGGGGGGATAAGAATATCTAAGATCTACTCTTTTAGCAACATTCATGCAATATTATTATCTATAATCACCATCCTGTTTGTCAGTTTCCTGAACTTGATAATCTTATAACTGGAAGTGTGTATCCTTTAAACAATATTTCCCCATTTTTCCCACCCCATAACCCCTGGTAAATATCACTCGACTCTCTGTTTCCAGGACTTTGGGGGTTTTTTAGATTTTCTTATATCTGAATATAATTTATATCTCATACATATAAATGAGATTATACAGTATTTGTCTTTCTCTGTCTGACTTCTTCTACTTGGCATAATGTCCTCAAAGTCCATCCATGTTGTCACAAGCAGCAGGATTTCCTTCTCATGGCTGCATAATTCCATTGTGCGTGTGTGTGTGTGACATTACAGTATCTTTACTCCATCTGTTGACAGACACTTAGGTTGTTTCCATATCTTGGCTATTGTAACACAGCAATGAACATGGGAATGAAGTTATTTCTGCAAGATTATGATTTCAATATCTGTGGATATGTACTCAGAAGTGGGATTTCTGGATCATACGGTAGTTCTGTTTTTAATTTTTTGAGGAATTGCCATATGATTTTCCATAACAGCTCTATCAATTTACATCCTCAACAGTAAAAAGGAAAAAAAGGGTTCCCTTTCCTCCACACCCTAACCACTTGTTATTGCTTATCTTTTTTTATAATAGCCATTCTAACTGGTGTGAGGTGATATCTCATTGTGGTTTCAATTTGCATTTCTCTGATGATCAGTGATGTTGAGCAGTTATTAATTGCCAGTAATTATATGACTTAGTTGAGAACTAGCTTTTATACTTTCCTCTACCTTCTACCTCATCATGGAACTTAAAAAATACCAGTATATGCTGTATTTATCCACATATTCTCATTTATCTAAGATAGGGTCAAAGATGATGTAATTTATTATTCTGCTTATTATCCTGAAAATTCTTAAGGTCAGACCAAAAAATTGATGTATAATGTCAAAATTTTTACTCAGACTAATGAACAAAGAAGTATAGCTATTTAAGAAAGTTAAAGAAATTTCCTCTAACTATATAAACCATTAAGATAATACATTTTCAATTTTAAAATCCTTAGCTACACTATAGACATTTACAACTTTCTAACATTATCATTAAATGGTAGAAACTTTTTGAGACCTCTTGTTGACACTTTAATTTTCATTCAAGGGTGTTTTCATCAAGTCCTAACTCACATATGGCATTTTCTTCCTAAATAATTTTGAAAATGACATGTTTTACCTTCTCTTTTGACTTATAGTAAAGGCCTAAAATACCCATAAATGAGGGGTAATTAAGATGTAGCTCTTCAAAGACTTAGTGCCTTGCCCTGAATGCAGCCACAAGGTTGAAAAAGATAAAGATAAGGACTAGGAATTATTGGATTTGGGAACAAATACTCATTGGTGACCTGCCCAGTTTCTGTGGAATAGCATATTGTGACAGTGAGAATGTAAGTACTAAGGTCAGACTTGCGGAGTTTGAAATATCTTCAATATTTTCAAGTTACTTGTTTTTCTTTGTCTCATTTTTCTTATGTGTAGAGATAATAATGCCTAACTCAGGGTACATTAAATACAGTAAGACATTTAAAGCCCTTAGAACAAAATACGAGAAGTAGAAAGCAGTCATTAAAAGTTTATTGTCATCAGCATTAACGCATTGGGTTACAGAATAGTCGTGCACTGCTGTTGGAAGTTCCAAGATGCTAACACTCCTTGGAGATCAATTTGACATTCCCTTGTTAACTTAGTAACCCTGAGTCTGGGAATTTATCCAACAGATGAGCCTGCTCACACAGAATGGCATGTACAATATTGGTAATTGCAGCACTGTTTGAAGCTAAAGGTTAGATAAAACACAGGGGACCAATTATATACACCACCTTGTATCACCAAAGGAATACAAAGTCACTTATACGAAGGCTGAGAAGGCCTTCAGTGTTCTGATCAAATACTCTCCAAGATACATCATAAAGTGTAAAACTCAAGGGGCCAACGACTGTGTATCATATGCTTCTTTTTCATTTAATAAAAGGGGGACATCCCTGGTAGTCCAACAGTTAAGAATCTGACTTGTAACGCAGGGGACATGAGTCTGATCCCTGGTCAGGAACTAAGATCCCACGTGTGCTGTGTGTGCTCAGGCGGTCAGTCATGTCTGACTCTCTGGGACCGCATGGACTGTAGCCCACCAAGTTCCTCTGTCCATGGGGATTCTCCAAACAAGACTCCTGGAGTGGGTTGCCTTGCCCTCCTCCAGGGGATCTTTTCAACCCAGGGATCCAATCCAGGCCTCCCGCAACGCAGAGGATTCTTTACCAAGATCCCACATACCAAGGAGTGACTAAGCCCGGGTGCCGTAACTACAGAGTCCACACACCACAACTAGAGGCTCCATGCTTCACAATGAAGGGTCCCTGTGACATAATGAGGATGCTGCATGCTGGAAATAAGACCCAATGCAGTTCAATAAATAAATCAATTAACTGAAATTTTAGAAGAGAAAAGGAAAATAGAAGAATCATTCTTCAAAAGGGGTTTGTTACCCAATCATGGAAGTCATTCAGTGATCAAAACCAATTCTCCCACACCAATATTTAGAGTAATTAAACTCTCGACTCTGGCACTGGCATCAGCCTGAGACAAGAGTTAATGATTTCCATCATGAAGACAGCTTTCTTTTGGTCTCCTGATAGTCCCTCAATCTTCCTTCCTTCCCGGTTCCCCTTCCTCTTCCATCTGCTCTGTTCTCTTAACTCTTCTTATGCATTTTCCTTTTCTGCTCTGTTCTCTTAACTCTTCTTATGCATTTTCTTTTTCCTTTGACTCTACTTGTTCCTCGTACCCACAGGTACTCCCAAGCCATACAAGCAACACTCAGGACCAGATTCCTAATCACCCCTACTAGAGCATCTCATCCTATAAATATTACAGCAACAAAGCCCTGGCTTTAACTTTCCATATTGATCACTTTCACATCAAATCTCTAGACAACTAATTATCCATAAAACATGTTCATCTTAAAAGCCCAAACCTGGAAGTTATTCTAGCCAACAGCAATAGCAGCTAGTTCACCATTTGAGGTTCAGTAACTGTGTTCTTATTTTAGCCCTATTACTTAATGCTTACAATTAGCTGAAAACTCATTCCTGAGACTAAGGGCCACAGGAAAAGGTGTTACTCGCACATGAGGCTCATTTCCGTACTGAACAGATTTTCCTGTTTCCAAAGGTGGTGGAAGAACTAGTTTGAGAGAACGAGTTTTGCAGACAAAGTGTAACAAATCTTAAAAGAAAAGCCACATTTCCCCTTGGTTTGCCAAAACCTGTTAGTACACCCATGGAGCAATCCAAGGCACAGACAATACTTTACCCAACAGGATTTTTCTCAGCCCAGGGCCAGGTAGACATTTACCAGGAGCAATATTTGTTCATCTCTATTTTATCAATACAATTTTCGATGCTCTTTTTCTAGAGGATTATAAAAAGAATTACATTCAGATTAATGGGAAGACCGTCAAAGATGGAGTTTGATAATATAGGTTTTGAGATCAGACTTACTGGCTGCATGATTATATGAAAGCTACATAACTCCCTTGAGATTCAGTTTCATCCCAAAATGGTGATGAAAATGATTTTCATATCTACAAAGTTGTTGTGAAGATTATATGAAAAATAGGTCAAGTACGTGGCAGATGATGTGAACAGGTGGCTTAGCGGGAAAGAATCCGCCTGCCAAGGCAGGAGATGCAGGAGATGTGGGTTTGAGTCCTGGCGCAGGAAGATCCCATAGAGGAGAAAATGGAAACCCACTCAAGTATTCTTGCCTGGGAAATCCCATGGACAGAGGAGCCTGGCAGGCTACAGTCCGCAGCATCGCAGAGAGTCAGACACATCTGAGTGATTGAGCAAGGTGACACTTAATGGACACTTAAAATTAGCTACTAATACTGCTAATGCTTTTTACAACCCAATCACATTTTACAAGTTATTGAGAAGGTGACTGTCCTTCTCACTGGTGATCTGCACAGCATAAAATACACAGGTCACCAAAAGTCATCTCTAGAGTAGAACTGTACGCCCCTGAGCACACATGAGTGCCCATTTCACCATCATGTGTGTTTGTGAGCTCAGTCATGTCCGACTCTTTGCTACCCCATGGACTGTAGCCTTCCAGGCTCCTCTTTCTGTGAAATTTTCCAGGCAAGAATACTGGAGTAGGTTGCCATTTCCTTCTCCAGGGATGTTCCCAACCCAGGAATCAAACTCGTATCTCTTCTGTCTCCTGCATTGGCAGGCAGGTTGTTTACATCTCAGCTTACATCAAAATTGGTATCTTATTCTGTGTGCTCACCTGATGGCAAACTAACTCTTGCCAGAACCATCCAGGAAACAGAGCAATCCTTCTCTCTAAAGAAGCTTTTTTAAAAATATCAAACTTGCAATATACAATTCTCATTTTAAAAAATACAGTCTTCCCTGATGTCATCATTAAATCTTGTTCCTCACTGTCAGACTAGCTCTTTTGTAGATGTTTAAAAGATAAAATGGCCACAATCTTTTGAAAGAGCAAAACGAAGGAGGATGGGGGTGGGGAGCAATGCGAAAGAGGAGTGAGAGCAAGAAAGTAAATCAATTTAAAATGTCAAAACTGGGAAATAAAAGGAAAAGCAGCTCTGCTGAATGTAATCCAGACCTGTTAGAGCATTATAGGAAAGAAGAAAAAGATAAACCCCTCAATCAAGCTCCAGTCATGCTCTAGCCCTAGCTAGATCCTATGGTCGATGGGCGTGTTTACAAGAAATGCACAAGGCTGCATTAGTTCCTAATTAGGTTAGCATGGCTGCCAAGGAAAGCACTAGTGTTTTTAAATGGAAGGTTTTGGTTACAAATGGATATCAAAAGCCTTGACCCTTAAGTGGCCATGACAGTAACTGCCAGCTGAATCTACATAACTGGACCCCTGAGGTTGCGCCAGCGACTTATGTTTCATCCTCTTGAGGGCCGTCCCTCCAAGAATCACAGCATCTAGAAGGTGGTACAATGTCAGCTCATTAAATTAATTGACGTTATTAACTTGGGTTAGGATAAAGACAAAATGCAATTGATTTAAAAATAACTGTGGGCTTTATTATGCTATTTACTTCTATCACTCACCTGGTAAGAGGGTCCTTTGATAGTCGTTTCTTTTAAATCTCTGATGTGGATTCAGGAAGGAAAAAGAAAATTAACTGTTTCTGGAAAATGTGCACCATTTTTTGCTCCACAACAACCACCCTAAGAAATAAAATAATTGACTAAATTTTCCCAGTCAAGTTAAACTGGTCTTTCAGTTTAATTTGCTTTTATTAGCCAGGTAAATAAATAATAAAAGTAGACCATTTGGAATCATCATCAGTGGCACTGTCTCAAGTAAAAGGTACAAATGAAATTCTTGCAGATCACAAATCTAAATGCACTATGTCTTAGAATCCAACAAAATGTCATTGAGAGGCTCCACTGCACTGCCAAAGAAAAAATGGGCAAAGTTCAAAATGTCTGGAGAGCGGAGAAGTTCTTTTGAACCATGCTTGCCAATTAGCACATTTATTTTGCCTTTAATGAGTCCTAAAAATATTTACTGAAAATGGCATTTATTGTTGATGAAAATTCCTTCTTTCCTTCAGCAGAATTCAGTGCTGGATCAAAAGTAGCAAGTGAAAATAACCTGCAAAAGCAATGCTCCACTATTCTCCACACCAGAATTATATCAGGAAGCCCATCGGAGTGAGTGGTGCCTGTCTCTCACTTAGATACCTTGTCAGTAATATGAAAACATGAATCTCATTTCTAAGGAATACATCTAATAAAACGTTATGAAAATCTACCAAAGCCAAACTCAATTTCACAGCTCTTGGGAAAGACAATAGGAACTGTGTGATCCTACTGCTGAAGAAAGTGACTCATGATTATTCTTTACCTAGAACAGAGGTTCTCAACCAGGGGTGATGTCCCTCAAGGGCAATTTTGGCAATGTCAGAAAACATTTCTAGTTGTACAACTAAGGGTGGGGGTGCAACTGGCATCTCGTGGGTAGTGACCAGGAATGCTATTAAACATTCTAGAAAGCACACGTGGCACCAACACCCCCAAAGGAAAAACAAAACAAAAATTAGCTGACCCAACATATCAACAGTCCAAAGAACAAAATCCCTGAGACAACATTCTAGAGCTATTGTACCAGAGTTACAGAAATCCAATCATTTCACTTTTATTTTTTCAGCTTCATCATTCAGACCCTCAGAGCATTATGTTAAGATCAACAACAAAATAGCTCACACTTACTGAGCAGTTTCTTCATAGGCACCATGTGCTTTCCTAAGCATTTTCATAAATCATTTAATCCTCCCAACAGTCCAATGAGCAATAAACTGCTATCGTCATTTCACAGGTAAGAAAATTGAGGCATAGGGAAGATATGACCCACCCAGGACACACAGCTACAAAGGAATGAGATGCAAATCCAGGCCCATCTGACTCCAGAAGCAAATCCTTAATCCACAATGCGCAAGACAGCCACAGAGACAGAAACCAGAGGGGAGAGCTTAAAGACAATTTCCTAAGAGAGAAAAAACAAGGTTTTTTTTAATAAGCCGCCAGATGAAACTAAATTATACTTAGTCAGCTCCCAACACCAGCATTTAATCCACAGGGGCCCAGCCCCTCTCCTTTTTTTACACAGGAGAATGTCTAGAAATGGCCCAAGTTACAAACACTGAATTAGTTCAGTTTCCATCTGGGTGGTTCTCCAAATCTCTAGCTTCATTTTATAGTAAAAAAAAAAAAAATCTGTTTCTAAACCAATTCAGAGCTGACTTGTATATATAAAAATAACTAATATTTTCCATGGAATCTTGAGGCAAGGTTTTTGGCCTGAATGATGTTGAGTGGGTGGGGAGCAGCAAGCTAACTGTTCCTCCAAATGTTTTGTTTTGTGTGGGAACCCCAATTAGAAGCACTCTAAACCAGCTTTGGCGTGGTACCCTAACTTAGGCTAGACAAGACAGGAGGGTGGGACCCTAAAGCCACCAGCATTTGAAGAACACACACACACACACACACACACGCAGCTGTAACTGTAAATGGAAGCAGCTACTGTTGCCATCTGTGACTAAGCCCCTTAGTCATGGGTATGGGGCAGAATCAGGGATGGAGGGAGCATAGATAAGCTATGTAACAGGAAAACAGTCAAAAATATTCTTCATAAGAAAGCACTAGTGGTTGTTGTTATGTATCTGGTAAAAAAACATCCAGGGAAGATAAAGGGCAGAGTTCATCACCATACCATTGCTGGGCCTTCAACTTGTTGGCCAATAAACATAAAATAGTAGCAACTTTTAAGGTGTTGTATCAGAGTGATAAATGGGGTTCATTAGATTGGAGCTAGTCTGAGACAAGTGTTCCTAAACTATGTAGGTCTACTTGATCCCAAATGGATTTTCATCATTCTATGATTGTTCTACCAAAGTCCTGATTCCATCAGCATGTCTTATGCATCCTTCTATTATATCCCTCATCATAGAGCATTGATATGCTAGTCTTCTTCCTTAGGCAGTGAGCTTCCTGATACCAGGGACTAGACCATGTTCATAATTTATCCTCAGGTCATAACATCATTTGGTATCTAACAGGTACCTAAGAGAATATTGACAAGTCCAGTGATGTCATCTTGAAAGGAGATCCTAAGGAAATGCAACCAGTCTATTACTGTTAAATATTTTCTATTAATGACTTGGATGAATATAGAAAGCTCGGTAGTATTTTTAAATGGCACAAGGATGGCAGGGCTAGTTAAATATATTGTATGACAGAAATAAAATTTTAAAAAACCTCTATAGGCATGACTATTAGGCCAAAACTAACAAGAAGCAATTTTGGAGAGATAAATGTAAAATCCTGCACTTGGATTTAAACAGTTGCACAAATACAAGCCAAATTTTTCTTACTTTAGTAGTATTTTATGCAACAAAGAATGTCAGGGATTTCACTGACAGAAATTTCATATGAGCCAAGTACATGATTTGATGGCTAGAAAAGCTAGTGTGAGTACAGGTTGCCTTAGGAGAAGTGAGTTATTTATTATATAAGCCTGTCTAATTGGGAAACAGTTTGGTATGGCCATTACCTATGGTGTAACAAATAGAACAAGAGAGATAGACGACCTGTTACACTCCATACGGTCCTGCACATGGGTGCTCTGTGTTCAGCTTCGAGCACCACATCTGAAGAGGCATATTGACAAACCCAAGTATCTGATGAGGCTGCCAACTAGAAAGAGCTCCAGAAAACAGACTCTATGCTCCACTTCTGCACAGAGGGGAAAAAAACTCAGAATTTTTCACACTGGGGAAGGAAAGGCTTTCCTTGAATATGTCCATGATTGAGATGTACCCTGTTCTCTGTCTTGTGATCTCCACAGCTAGGGCCACCGGGGCACCATATTTATTCATTCATTAAGTATCTCTAATTTGTGCTATGTGAAAACAAGAATCCAGTCTCTACTAAGGGAAAACATTAAGAACCTTGATTTAATGGCTCACTTGTTTCAGAGTCAAGTAAAATTGTTGGTGATCTCACAATAAGTTCATGGACTGTGATCCCTGTGACCACACTATAACCACGTTCCCCATTGCAACATCTGAATCCTTGGTGTGTTATGCACGCTTTGATTGTCTTCCTGGTGATGTTATCACCTGTCTGCCTCCCTACCTGGATTTTAATCCATTTACAAGTTCCCTGTGACTGTATTGGCATAGACAACACCTTAAGGACCTCCTCCTTAGGGAACTGTTGATCCTGGAGGCCGTTCCACTGGTCAGACTTGTAAACATATCTAATCCCCAGGCACCATAGGCTCACTTCCTACACCCATCATCTGCATGATCCAGAAGATTGAGTAGGTCAGATGTAGAAAAAATAAGGTAACGGTTTTTTAAATACAATTACAATGAAGATGTTTCAAATAATCAGTCTTGAAAAAATCTCTATAGACTTCCTTTTCAGAGAAGAAGTCAGCCCTCCTCAGGAGCTCCCATGAACCTTGGGAGTGATTGCAACAATGCCATCAATGGATTTTTATGTTGTTACCACTGGGCTGGATTGAGTCTAAGGTAGAGTCTCACAAGCTTTGGTGTATTAATTATCATCCAGGAAGCATATTTTTAAAAGGCAGAAGTCCCAGAATTCAGTGGGTGTAGATTGGAGTCCAAGAATCAGCATTTCTGACAACCCACCCCCTCTCCAATGTATGTGAACGCAGGTCACATTGTTTAAAACACTCTTCAAAGGAGAGTAGCCAACATTTACTGAAAGTCCACTCTATGTTAACAGATTTGTGTGTTTTCCCTTAATTACACCTCAAATAGTTCTGTGGGAGCTGTGGCATAATTATTAAAGACCTGGACTCAGGAACTAGACTATTAAGATTCTAATCTGACTTCTCTACTTCCTAAAATTTTCCCCATCTCAATTTCCATTTCTGCAAAATGGGGTTCATATTAGTAATGACCTCACAGAGTTATGAAGATTAAATCATTGGATTCATATAAAATACTTAAAACAGTTCCTGGCACATAGTAAGCACTTAACATTACTATTCCTGTGAGGCAGTACTAGAGTTCCCCCATTAATACATAAGGAAATTGAGACTCAAGGAAATGAAATCAGTTTGCCTCAGATCCCTCGCTAGTCATGACTTCAGTCTGTCTTCAAAGATTATTCATTATATTGTTCCTCCCAACTCAGAGAGTGTATGATCCTACCAGCCTACAAGATCATCATTAACAGGACTGGTTGGGAAACTGATTCTAAAGATGGCCCTATTTCTATGGGGATTAGACAGACACTTATCTCAAATTCCACCAGGAATGATTTTACAAATGAGGAAACTAAGGTTAAGAGAGTGAAATGATGTTGACAAGCATTCATTCAAGGGTTTAAATCTGAACCTATGTTTCTTTTGCCCTCTACCCTGTGGCTCTAACCTAGAATGAGTCACTGCCTGGAAAACCCTTCTCATTCTAGTAAACACGTATGTTTTAGAAACAAAAGTGGAATTTAGGGTGAAACTCGTTCTTGTACAAAGACGCTGCCACCCACAAACGTGGAAAGAGCATGCTTTCAGAAAAATATGTATTTGCTATCCCATAGGCACAGCCTAGAAAATTGCTAACATTTGACACCTTGGTGGTTTCATGTCATCGTATGGCAAAACCAACACAATAAAGTAAAGAAAATTTTTTAAAAAAATAAAAAGAAAAGAAAGTAACCTCAAAAGACAGCACCACGGGGAGAGAATCTATCTTAAAAACAAGGCAAATATAGGAAACTGCACATAGAATGAATTGCTTCTTTTTTTTTTTTAATCTTTTTTCTTTTTTATTGTTTTTGCCATACATTGTCATGATATCACCATGGGTTTACATATGCTTCCCCTCCGGAACCCCCTTCCCTCCTCCCTCCCCCCCGGGAAATCTCGCTGCACCAGCCCCAAGCATCAATCCTGGGCTGGCGATTGATTAGACATATGACAATTAACATGTTTTAATGCCCTTCTCCCATATCATCCCACCCTTACCCTCATCCACAAAGTCCACGAGTCTATTCTATACATCTGCGTTCCTTTTGCTGTCTCGCATGTTGGGTTCTCGTTACCATCTTTCTAAATTCCATATATATGCTTTAATATACTGTATTGTTGTTTTGCTTCTGGCTTACTTCACTCTGGATAATGGGCTCCAGTTTTGTCCATCTGAGTAGAATTGCTTCAAATGAATTTTTTTTAATGCTGAGTAATATTACATTGTGTATATGTACCACAGCTTTCTTGAACACACGCAACCTTGTTTGAAGCCTTGCCTCTGCCACTTACTAGCAGTTTACTTGACCTTTCTGAAATTCTATTTCCTCATTTACTAGGAGGTAATCACACCTGTCTTGCAGAGGGTGAGATTTCAAGTCGCATCATTTAAGCAAAAACCCTAGAACAGTAATTGTCACACGGAAAGTGCTCAGTGATCATGGCCACAAATCTGGACCTCTAAACTGCCACAATAGGGAAGCACAGTGTTCATCTCATGTTCCAGAGAGCAGGGAACTTGTGTAACCATGTGGGCAGGGAAAAGGAGGTTCTGGATGCTAGCACAGAGGGTAGAGAGAAAAGTTCAGTCTGCACTCATTGCACCAAACTTTGAGGTAGAGCTTTTCTGAAGAAATAATTTTGAGAACCTAACAACATTACTATGGTTCTTTTCCCAAGTTAGTATCTCTTTGTAAAATTCTTAGTATGACTGTCTAAATAACACGCAATCATTTCATACAATCTCCTCTAGGATGAAGAACTTGTCCTACACATCTCTCTATTCCTAATGCTGGTTCAGTGTCAGTTCTCAATAAAGGTTTTATTGAATGAAAGAATAAAAGTGTGAATAAATGAATCAATTAACGGCATTCAGGTTTCCACAAAAGAAACAAAACATAAACAAGTCCTCAGAACAAATACACTAAGGAATTTTCTAATTCAGAGGACAGCAAATTTTTTTCTGTAAAAAACCATATCATCAATGTTCTAAACTTTGAGGAACATACAGTCTCTGTCATGTATACCCAACTTCACCATCATAGCATGAAAGCAACCTTGCATGCTATGCATAATAAGTCACTTCCGTCGTGTCCAACTCTTTGTGACCCTATGGACTATAGCCACCTGGCTCCTCTGTCCATGGGATTCTCCAGGCAAGGGTACTGGAGTGGGTTGCCATGTCCTTCTCCAGGGGATCTTCCTGACTCAGGGATGGAACCTGTGTCTCTTACATTTCCTGCATTGGCAAGCAGGTTCTTTACCAAGCAGCCATAGGCAATGCAAACACAAATGAATGGGTCTATGTGATTTACGGACACCAAAATTTAAAATCCCTATCATTTTCATGTGTCATAAGATATTCTTTTAAAAAGCATTTTTCAATCATCTTAAATGTAAGGACCATTCCTAGCTCATGGTCAGTATAAAAACAGGCAGACTGTCCTAGACTCCAGTCATTTCCACAAGCACCAGTAAACGTTTCCATGCAAAGCTGTTTCCAATTAAGAAAAACGGGCTGGGTTTAAAGCCATTTCTTCAGTGCTCTTAAATATTTTATTTTTACATTCATGTTAAAAAAAAAAAGCTCAAACTCAAAATACAAACAAATTATAGCTTTATTCTAGTTTTCAACCTTTAGTGGTTAATGTGATATGCCTGCCTCATGAAAGAGACACATAAGGGCCTTTATGAGAAATATAAGTAGAAAAAACACATTCTAAGAGGTATATTCCCCTAAATGTAAACATCTCTTCTTCTAAATGATCATTCACTGGGAAAGTCAAATGTCCCATGAATATAGGGTCTTCTTGAGGGAGCCTAAACTTCATGATAGGCTGTTCATTTTAAATTCATGCACAGAATCTAAATGAATTAGTCGTCCATGTTTACAAAGTTCAGATAAGCATCCACATGGTTACCTGTAGTGCATTTCTGTTATCTCTAAAATGTCAGTGCAGGAAAAAACAGGAACAGGATATCTGTGAGATATAAATCTCTTCTAATCCAGTCAGTTTGTACATTGGTTATAGATAACAAGCTGAAAACCATAACTATGAATAATGAGACAATCTTTAGGCATTTAAAAAATCAAACAAGTAGAGTCTTATCATATGTACTCACTTTTATTTTAAAACAGAATTATTTATGGCCTGCTGGGGGGAAAGGCATAATCTTAGAAGGGCTAATCTTAGTACCTAAAATTTAGAAGGAGAAAGAGAATTTTCTTTAAAAGATAATCTGGGGCTCATCCCAAATTTACCACTGACTCACCTGAATGCTGGCAAGTTAGAACCTCTTGACTCACAATCTCCTCATTATTAACTTTTCATGATAATCATTTTGGTTAACTTCTTGTGACTCAGATAATACTTTAATACTACATCTGCTGAGCTGGATAAGAACCAGAGGTTGTATTTGACAGAAGACTCAGGACTACTAATTCCAGATCCCCACCACTGGATAAATCAACAGTCAGTCTTCAAGGTTCCTGATTATCTGTTTCTTGCTTTTTTATATACACTAATTCATGTTGGTCATGAATACATAGATATAGGATGTAATAAGTAACACCAAATAATTAGTTATCTACTTTTGGGCTTCCCTGGTGGCTCAGCTGGTAAAGAATCCATCTGCAATGCAGGAGACCGGGGTTCAATCCCTGGGTTGGGAAGATCCCCTGGAGAAGGGAAAGGCTATCCACTTCAGTATTCTTGCCTGGAGAATTCCATGGACTGTATAGTCTATGGGGTGGCAAAGAGTCAGACAGAACAGAGCAACTTTCATTTTCAATAACTAATTATCTAGTATTGTAAAAGTATTAGAGCTGTGGTCCATAGGAAGTCAACAATACATAGGATTTTTATTATCTCTCTTCCTTCTCTTGGTTTCTGAAACCCCTTTAGCGGTCCAGTTTAGTAGCCGTTTAGTCTTTTACCGGGAGTTCGCAACTTTCTAAGAGCCCTAACATCTTAAAATGTTTTACATGATCTATTTGTCAGTGAATAAATATCCATTTTGTTTGTTTTTTACTACTCTATTCAAAGTAGTAGTTGCTCATTCTAAAAAGCAAACAATATAGACTGCAAGGAGATCAAACCAGTCCATCCTAAAGGAAATCAACCCTAAATATTCACTGGAAGGAATGACGCTGAAGCTGAAGCTCCAATA
This sequence comes from Antilocapra americana, assembly GCA_007570785.1. Lineage (NCBI taxonomy): Eukaryota > Metazoa > Chordata > Mammalia > Artiodactyla > Antilocapridae > Antilocapra > Antilocapra americana. The sequence continues at coordinate 609,855 of ML661935.1, forward strand.
CTTTGGCCACCTGATGCAAAGAGCTGACTCATTGAAAAACACCCTAATCCTGGGAAAGATTGAAGGCAAAAAGAGAAGGGGGCAGCAGAGAATGAAATGGATTAGTAGTATCCCCTATTCAATGGACATGAATTTGAGATATCCAGGAGATAGTGAAGGACTGAGGAGCCTGGCATGCTGCAATCCATGAAGCTGCAAAGAGTTGGACATGACTTAGTGAATGAACAACAACAAAAACCCCCCATTTGATCCCATCTCAAGAGATGACCAATGTTTTGTGTGTGGCATCTAATCTCCCAAACCTCTTTCTGTATGCATTAAGGCATTCACCAACATATATATCTATATAATGATTTTTGCTTACTTCATTTTTTTTAATTTGGATTATTTTTTTATATATTACTCTGCAATTTGTTTTATTTCACTTAAAAATGTATCTGGGACATGCTAGCAGATGAATATATATTATATACACATATATATATATATATAATTGAGTTGACCTTATTCTGTTTTGATATCTGCATAATATTCCACAGAGTGGACTTTTAAAATAAATATTTTCAATAATTTTCTAAATGGATAGACTTCAGGATTTTTTTCCAGGTGTTTCCACTACAAACATCCATATATAGTTGACCCTTGAACAACCTATGGTTTGGGGCATTGACCCTCCTTGCACTTGAAAATCTGCATGTAGCATATATATACACCTGATTCCCCTGTAAACTCAGTTCCACATCTGTGGATTCAGCCACAGGTGGAGGTGGATCGCGTAGTACTATAGCACTCACTATCAAAAAAAATCTGTGTATACATGGACCTGTGCAGCTTAAACCTGCAGTATTCAAGGGTCAGCTGTGTATGTTTCCTTTTACAGTTGGGCAAATATTAATATTTCTCTTGGACATAATCCCAAAATAGGAATTTATTGACAAATAACATTCCTAAGCATATTTAAGAGCAGAGACATTACTTTGTCAACAAAGGTCCGTCTAGTCAAGGCTATGGTTTTTCCAGTAGTCATGTATGGATGTGAGAGTTGGACGTGAAGAAAGCTGAGCACCGAAGAAAATTGTGGTGTTGGAGAAGACTCTTGAGAGTCCCTTGGACTGCAAGAAGATCCAACCAGTCCATCCTAAAGGAGATCAGTCATGGGTGCTCATTGGAAGGACTGATGTTGAAGCTGAAACTCCAATACTTTGGCCACCTCATGTGAAGTGTTGACTCATTGGAAAAGACCCTGATGTTGGGAAGGATTGGGGGCAGGAGGAGAAGGGGAAGACAGAGGATGAGATGGCTGGGTGGCATCACCGACTCGATGGACATGGGTTTGGGTAGACTCCGGGAGTTGGTGGTGGACAGGGAGGCCTGGGTTGCTGCAATTCATGGGGTCGCAAAGAGTCAGACATAACTTGAGTGACTGAACTGAACTGAAAGATTAAATGAGCTCACTCCAGGTATATGTGAATATTACCTCTCAATGTTTTCCAATATAATGGGTGAAAAATATTTTATTAGTGCTTTATGATGAATTTTCTTCATTAATAGTAAGTGTGATTGTATTTTAAAGTGTTAATTAAGCATTTGACTTTATTTCTTCCTTTAGGCTTTTTTTTTGTCTGTTTGTTAATCAATGTGTAGTAACACTTTAAAGGTTTACAACAATAACTCTTTGCCATTAGTATTGAAAACATTTTCTCCAAATTTGTCATCTGATTTTTCTAATGATATAGTTCAACACATACAGAAATTTAATTGGTTTTTGTAGTCAACAACCTATTTATTTCTTTAAGGTCTCTGAGGCTCCTTCTTTCTTAATTTTCCTTTTCCTTTGTTTTCACTTTTATTTTCCTCCAGTTTTATAACTGACATAGAGCATTCTATAGGTTGCATGTGTACAGCACAATGATTTCACTTACATACATCATGAAATGATGGTCACAAAAAGTTTAAAGAACATCTGTCATCTCACATAGATACAAAATTTTTAAAAATTGAAAAAAAATTTTATTGTGATATATGTGTATGTACAGCTGATTCACTTTGCTGTACACCAGAAACTAACACAGCACTGCAAATCAACCAAAAATTTAGTTAAAATAAAATTAATTTTTAAAAAAGTCTGCCAGTGAGACAAATCAGCAACAATCTCACTTGAGTAATTATGCTTAAAGAGATGGTGCCAACCTACTTATGCTTCTCAAAGTAAGCCAATGCTGTTCAACACTCTACACTTACTCAAAGTAAGCCAATGCTGTTCAGCAGTCTACTCTTCTCAGGGAAACTTCAAAAGCATAGTTCTCCCTTATAAATAAATTGAGCTGTCTTTTTATTTCAAGTATTAAGAAGTGATCTCACCACACTTTGGCGTCAATAAAGATTTATTTGATTTATTTAACTATGAGACTAAAAAAAATAAAAAGATGGTAAGGCAAGTTTGCAGCTCCTCTATGAATTTAGAATAAAATTTACACTATTTCTAAATGTGTTTAATGTCCCCAAATATCCTGAAAAGCAGTGAGGATAGGAATTAGGAATAAGAATGATATAGAAATCTGCACAAGAAAAAAAAAATCTCTGAATTGATGCCTACCTGAAATAATTCTAGCTTACCATCTATCCTATACCTATGATTCTAATTAGCTGACCTCTAGTACACCTTTAAATCCTTTTGGGAACTAGACAGATGAGTAAGAAAAGGAAGGGAAAAGGATGATATAAAAGAGAAAATTAATAAAGGAGAAAAAATAAAAAGAAGAGGAAGGAAGTTCTGACAAATTACTTAAGAGAAAGACAAGCTTCAGTGCATCTGTAACCTGAACAAAGGGCTCTCTTCGTGCTTTCTTTCATCTCCCATATCCTCACTCCTGGCCCCTGACAAGTACCCTCAGAGGTCCTCTCTCTGTTTCTTCCCCTTGTCTTAACTGAGAACCTAACTTTCTCTCACTTTGCTGTCAACTAATCCACATAAGAAGGTTATAAAACTTTGTTAAGAACATTTATTGGGATTCACTGTGCATCAGGCCCAATTCTGAGTGTTATTCCTCCCAGAGAGATTCTTAATGACCCAAGGTACTTAAGACCCAAAATAATAAATCTTTTGATGAAATTTTAAACCCTAATATATCTGATAAGGCATGTGTTTGGGACCAGGGAACCATACAAATATCCATGATAGTATTCGCAAACTTTGATAAATTCCTATAAGCCTTATTAAATTTCAACTTACTCCCACCTTTCCCATCCTCAAGATGAGACAAATTACACCTTTCATATTTCTCTCTGTCTTTATATGGAGGGAGGGGTTAATTTTACCAGAGCCATTGCAGGAAACAATGGATTTGACTAACCCTTAGTCACTATCAGAAATGTAGACAGAAAGAATCTCCATGGTTTCATACTATTTTGTGTTTTATGACTGCCACTATTCTCCATGTAGAAGAAGAGTTATAGCAGCTATATTCCTTTGACTTCAACTTTCTTTGCATAAGGATTTAAAAATCATGATGATGTTAATACAGACACAGTTTTCTAATTGTCTGCTGAACTACTGCTAGATTTAATAACTATATGATGGTAAAGTTTTCTTCACCATGAAAATGTCAGTTACCATTGTATTTAGTATGAAATGAGTCCCCAGATTTGTTTACTTTTAAAACTAGAAGGGAACTCATTCAAAATTGTGTGGGCTAGGGCCTTCCCTGGTGGCTCAGTGGTAAAGAATTCGCCTGCCAACGCAGGGAACACAGGTTCGATCCCTGATCCCGGAGGATCCCATGTGCTGGGGAGCAATAAGTCCCAACTATTGAGCCACTTCTCTGGAGCTCAGGATCCACAGCCATTACAGCGCTGCACCCGCGCTCCAGAGGAGAAGCCGCCCATGCTCGGCCACGAGAGATCAGCCGCCGTTCGCTGCGACGGAGACGGCCCGGGCAGCAGTTGTCACCCAACACAGCCAACACGGTAAATAAAAAAATCTTTTAAAAGATTGTGTGGGTAAGAATTAAATTTGTCTAAATACATTCAACATTGAGTACTTAAAACTGATCTCCTTATTTAAAATATTTGCTTTCTTAAACTGTATGTACTAAATAAATGAATTATTTATGTTCCCCCTAATTTTTCAGTAAAATAGGATGTGTACTTTCTTAAAGTAGAAAGTGATCTCCTGAACTCCAAATCTTCCAACAGTTTTGCCCCTACTTCTTAAGTTTTCACAGGCCAGGTCCAAAAAGAATCTCCGGCATCACCGGGCATCTCTTTTTTTTCCCTTAATTTTCTCCTTTTCTTTCCTTTTTTTTTTTTAAGCATTGACAGACCGGTATAATTTTCTTCTTACAAAACTGAACCACAGAAAACACTTGTGTACGATGTTTGTGTATTTACATATTTCTATTGCTTTTTTAAAGGAGCTAATTCCATTATAATGGTAACCTAAACTAGAAATTACCATGTCAACAATAAACTGTTTACATAATAATGTTGGAATAACCAAGTTGGAACATTTTTTGACAATTCACTACCATATGCTCTCATTAGTGATATAGCTCTAGGCAATCGCTGAGGTTCTACTTGTCTCAGTTTCTCCATCTGTAAAGGGAGATAATAATTCCTCTATGGCTCAGACAGGAAAGAATCTGCCTGCAACGCAGGAGCCCTGAGTTCAGTCCCTGGGTTGGGAAGATTCCCTGGAGAAGGGAATGGCAACCCACTCCAGTATTCTTGCCTGGAGAACAGAGGAGCTGGCAGGCTACAGTCCATGTGATCACAAAGAGAAGAACACGACTGGTGACTAACACTTTCATGCAAAGTGTATTAATAATTCTTAGGAACAAATGGGATCAAACACAACAATGTATCAACAGCACTCTGTAGATGGTGAAAAAAATTAAACACAAATACTCTTTTCTAGTACACATATGGCAAGCTTTGGCAAAGGGACTATACAGGAAGGGATTAAAAGAAAAAATTTAAATAAGGCTAAACAAAGACATCATCGTAGCTTCTTTCCTAGCTAGCCTAGAAAATTAGTTATACAGCTACTATTTTGTTAACAGTGTTAGTGAGGAGGAATTCGGATAGGAAGGACCAAGAATGTCAATTTGCATTAGGTCAATTTGTTACTCCAGACAGATATGCACTGAAAATTCAGGAAATATACATCCTGTATTCTTGGATTTCTGATTGAGACATTATAACTCATTTTGTATTGCCTTCTCACCAGCAGTAATTATTTTCTCATTTTTATTTCATTTTACTACTATTTCAAACTTATTATCATACCAAATGACCTTTATCAAGTTCTTTCTACAAAATTCCATGTCTGTCTGTCTCAGCTTCCACGGCATGTTTTTGCAAGTTAAGTCAATGTCTACATCAGCCCTTCTATTATAAATTTGTTTTTTAGGAGTTCAAACTCATCCATAAAAATTGACTAAGGCTGAGACTTGGCAAACAGCTTAGAAGCACATTTTGTTTTTACCAGCCTTCAAGAAAATCCATATGGCTATTGCTAGATTCCTGTATATCAGGCTCAAACAAAACATATCTTGGCCAATACGAGACACTAAACTAATTCACATCAAAACCAGGGTGTTTTTTAATGCAGTGTTTCCATGACTGGCTCTCATCTCTCCTCCAAGTCCTTCGCCGCCACCCTGGGTGGCTGCCTGATCTCCTGGTACCTGGCCTGTCTGACACCCGCAGCCCAACCCTGGAACCACGAGATGCATAGCTATGTTTCGTGTTGTCTTAGGGCTGCGTGTTTCTGGAAGCTGCCAACTGAATTGACCCATCAGGGAATGTCCTTGGCCCAGCCCCGCCCCCTCCACCCAACTACACGTCCACTTAGCGCTGCAGTCGCCTCCATAAGCCCCTGGAGGCGGCCTTTGAAAAAGCTGCTTCTCAGCCCTTAGGCAGAGCTGCCTCTACTCTGATAAACCACACCATGGCCCTGAACTGTTGGAAAAGAATTCTCCACAGGTCTCTCTTGTCTTTGCACATCTTGCAAATGAGGCATCCACTGCTCTCTGTTCCAGACCACCTTTTTAAGGATGTTTATACAGTGAACTGGTCGCCAGAAGGGGATGGCACCCCACTCCAGTGCCCTTGCCTGGAGAATCCCATGGACGGAGGAGCCTGGTGGGCTGCAGTCCATGGGGTCGCGAAGAGTCGGACACGACTGAGTGACTTCACTTTCACTTTTCACTTTCATGCATTGGAGAAGGAAATGGCAACCCACTCCAGTGTTCTTGCCTGGAGAATCCCAGGGACGGGGGAGCCTGGTGGGCTGCCGTCTCTGGGGTCACAAAGTCGGACACAACTGAAGTGACTTAGCAGCAGCAGCATATAGTGAACAGCCCTGGAAGGCAGAGATAGGGTCTGCCTCTGGGGAAAGGGGCGTGCATGCTTACTTTGCAGCATCATAAAAGATAATGTTTCACAAAATAAAGCTTGCCAACCATTATGGTGGACTCAGGCTCCTAAACTCCTCAACAGGAGCGGTCCTCACCTGCCTCTCCAAGTACCATCTGGCCTTCTTCACATTCACCCTGCGGGAAGTGGGTCTTGAGGAAACTGAAAGTGTTCGTCACTCAGTTGAGTCCAACTCTTTGTGACCACATGGACTGCAGCCCGCCGGGCTCCTCTGTCCATGGAATTCTCCAGGCGAGAATACTGGAGTGGGTCATCATTCCCTTCTCCAGGGGATCTTCCCAACCCAGGGATTGAATCCAGGTCTTTTGCTTTGCAGGCAGATGCTTTACCCTCTGAGCCACCAGGGAAGCCCACATAAAGGCTGACTCTCCTGCAATTCCTATTACTTTGAGTCCTTTATCTCTGATCCAGGTATCTCATCTCTTCTGACAAGATTCATGAAACTCCAGCAGGTTAACTTGTTAGCTTGAAAATAGGATGAAAGACTCTTACAAGGAGGATGAAACTGAGAGCACATAGGCTGTCTCTGCCACTGGAATGTAAGCTCCTTCCAGGCTGAGACCGTGTCTACTTTGTTATTTAATCATTCCGTCATACCCGACTCTTTGTGACCCCATGGACTGTAGCCCACCAGGCTCCTTTGTCCATGAGATTTCTCAAGCAGGGATACTGGGGTGAGTTGCCATTCCCTTCTCCAGGAGATCTTCCCAGCACAGGGATTGAAACCACATCTCATGCATTGGCAGGCAGATTCTCTACCACTGAGCCACCAGGGAAGCATATAGCTTTACTTTACTTATCACTTATCACTGTATCCCCAGAACTGAGACCGGTACCTAGTAAACAAATGCTGCTCAGCAAATATTTGTTGAATCAGTATGTGGTAGAGATGGAAATTCAAAACTGAAGAGAAGCAATCCTGGGGGCTTCTTGGTGATTTTTGGTTCAGTAAAGGAAGTTACATTTAAGGTATGAGCACTGATTATTCCTCTAACCTGCTCTCTACTCCACTGTGAGAATTTGAAAATATCATTCAGAGACACTTTTAGATTGCCAGTAGAAACACATCTTATAGCTTTTCTTATTTGCCTCTAGTAGAACTCGCAACATAACCTCAGAGATACCGTATCCTCTGTGGGTTCTCTCCGTCTGAATCTCAGCTTCTTAAATGTTTTTGCTCTCCCTCCCCAAAGGGCAGAATTGGAGAAGCAAAGTGAATGACAGCTCCTTTATCCCTTATCTTAAAAACACATCTGTCAAGGGACAACCAGGGTGTATTCCCTTAAAACACTGAAATTAATTTTTCCTGAATTTTTTCCCCAAATTTTAAAAAAAGATTTCCCCCCATTGGTTCTTTGATCTGACTTCATGAAAACATGCAATTTTCTATTCTATTTTCAGAGAAAGATTTTTAATTCCTAATAAGAGTTTACAAGGCCTGAGGCTAATTTGGAGACAGTTTTAAAACTGCAAGGGCCAGCGTGCTTTTGTTCAAACAGCAGCCAAGTTGGGCAGAGACAAGAGAGGACAGAGGGTGGATGGTGACTGCAAAAGAAAATGACAGAAAGCAAGGACCTGCCTGGATCTGAGCAGGGATCCTAGTATGGTTGGCAGAAAAGTCCATGAGGAAACTTTAAATCTCAAATATAAAACCTTACAAGAATCATTGTTGTTGGGTCAAGATGTCTCTCAAGATTCATAATGCAGAAAAAGCAGAACTTGTTAATACAGCACTGATAATCCTTCGTTTTCCTTTAAACTGTTTCAGAAGGCTTCCACTCTTCCCATTATTTTCAGTCTCAGATGGAAAACCTTAAACACTCACACTTCACTGCCAATTGACAAACAAAAACCAATCATAACACACAAATGGCTGGGGAGTCTGTGGACGTCATGGGGAGATGAAAAGTCGACAGTTTTACTTACCAATTAGTCTCCAGTTTTACATCTTTGCCGATTCCAGCTTCAGAAGAGCAAATTCCTAACGAATGGGTTTGAAGATTTTGAGAAGTTTGACGTGGATGTCATGTTCATGACAGAGAAGGATTAATAGCGCTTGGCCTGCAGTGAGCACGCGTCCAGGCAGGTGGCAGGCAGGGCCCCAGCCGGCAGAGCCAGCACACCTCAGGCGAGCCCTGTTTACCCAGCCCCTGGCCTCCCCTTCGACAGCCCCTGCCAGCTGGTGCAAAATGGGCCAAATGGTGTGGTGGTTTTCTAATGAGGCTAAGCAGGGAGAGAACGAACCAAGTAAATTTTTTCTCATGGCCAAAGCAAAGCTAAGTTATAGCCTCAGACCTCCAGAGATGAGAGGCTTATGTACTCACCAGCTGCCACTTCTGCCCTTCACACGAAGCCTCGGAGTGTGGCCATGCACTTAGAACTCTTAAAACGGGTGCCAGGCGTTCCCTTGAAAATAGCTTTTCATTCTGGGCAGTGAAGCAACCTCTGGGTGTGAAGTCACGTCTGAGGTTTACAAACTATTACTGACATCGATAAAATGCAACATTTGTTACCCTCCTTTCAGTGTCCTGTGGGCACACTGGCACTCATTAAATGCTTCCTAAAAATATCATTTGGCAAACTTCTGTGTTTTGTTTGTAAAGGCCTAAGTACATCATCGAGAGAGTCATTTTAGAAGGCTGCTATAAAAATTTAAGTATGTGCATTCATTAAATCAGTTTGTTTCATTTTAATTAATCTGCAGAACTCTTTCTCTCTGCCCAAAAACACAGCTTATATTCCAAAGGACTGCTTTTGGAGCCTCCCTGTACCTCTAGGGGATTCCACACCTCTCTCAAACGGAGCCAAGTTTGTAGGTCTCAGTGTGAGGTTTCCTCAGATAATGTTTGAAACATAAAGGGCAAGCCATTTAAGAATTCTTCAGTAGGATGTTTCACCAATTAATCTGTCAGTTAGATGTGCTTGCCTACATTCCCATCTGGTGTCTTGAGACTCCAAAAGCTGTCTACTTCAGGTATAAGTAGAGATGAGAATTGACTAGACATGCTTTATGAACCAGGCTGAAAGGAAAGCTAATGACCACCTTGTTTAACTGGGGCCACAAATACACTGACGAACATTGCATTACAAGCCTAGGGATCCTCAAAAGAAAACATCAGTGGAATAGAAGAATTCCTCACTGCTGAACTCTCTTTCCAGCCCTATCTTAACCCAGACAGCCAATATAAAGCAGAAGTAAGAATAAACAGAGAGAATAAAAAAGGAGAGAAAGCAAGATGATGGGTTGAAGAACTGTTTGCAGAATGCCTTCACTGAGTGACTGTCCAACCCCTTCCTATGTAGCAGAGTCATATGTACTCAAGTGAAAGCAGAAAAGTATGCTGTGAAGAAACTGAGCTATCTGCTTTAAAGGAACTAAGTCTTCCAAGTCAGATACTGGAACCATACAACAGAGCCCTCATTGTTTCGGCAAGTGTTGTGAGCAACGGAGTAGAGAATTCTACTTTCCCTTTCAAAGCCTCTACAACGTAAAGTGAGATCAACAGTCAACAAGCTGCCCATGTTACACAGAGCTCAGTCACCTCTCTCATTCAGGAAACAGGCCAGGAAAGTCAGATGAACAACAACAGAGCGCTTATCTGTATGAACCAAACCTTAACTCTGCGTTCACAAATATGAACAGAAAACCAAGGTCCTCAGACATGTGAGGAAGACCAGCAATGCCAAAGAAAAGGATGAAGCTGAACAAGCAAAACTGACCCCAGAGGAAACAAAAATAATTCAGACCCAATCAGGAGAATTTTTAATTAATATCATCAGTATCAAGAAAAGTTTTATAATAAAGAAAAGGCTTAAAATGTTATCCTCTAGGAGTTTTATAGTTTCTGGTCTTATGATTAGATCAGAAACTATAAAACTCCTAGAGGATAACATAGGCAAAACACTCTCCGACATAAACCAAAGTGGGATCCTCTGTGACCCACCTCCCAGATTATCGGAAATAAAAGCATGAATAAACAAATGGGACCTAATTAAAATTAAAAGCTTCTGCACAAAAAAGGAAACTGTAAGCAAGGTGAGAAGACAGCCCTCAGAATGGGAGAAAATAATAGCCAGTGAAGCAACGGACAAACAATTAATCTCAAAAATATACAAGCAACTCCTGCAGCTCCATTCTAGAAAAATAAAAGACCCAATCAAAAAGTGGGCCATGGAGAAGGAAATGGCAACCCACTCCAGTACCCTTGCCTGGAAAATCTCATGAATAAATGAGCCTAGTAGGCTACAGTCCATGGGGTCGCAAAGAGTCAGACACGACTGAGAAACTTCACTTTCAGAAGGTCAGAGTCCCAATTAATGTTCTTTACAATAGACCATGTACATTTGACTATTCCATACAGTGAGTGAAATACCTGAACAATTAGAGCTGAGACTAGAACACAATAGTGAGTTTAGGGTTTGTAGCCTCATTAAAAGAGAACCATAAAAATAGTAAAGTCGCCCTTGGTCCAAGTTAGTTTTAACTCAGACGTTCTTAATATATTTTTATTATTTGTCTTTGTGGAAAATATTATATTGAAAGATGTCATATTACACACCTCCATTTGCTTGAAACTTGGTAGCTTGATAAATTGATAAGATAACTGGGTCATGTGTTAAGTTTTTTGAAAAACCAACCCAAACATAGATCCTAATAAAAGAATGTTACACATTTCCTTTTAAAGGCTGAAAAAGTATTTCTCAGGACTCTTAAATTACCATATTCTAATACCAAGGGAAAATAAAATGTGGACTTAGAGTCTTGTTTATACTTAGAGGGTTTTCCGGACAGGAAGGCAGTCTTGATGCAATACAATAAGCCAGAATACCAATGGGGCATTACAGGTGAAAAATCTTCAGCTGTACCCCTTCACCACAGTGTGTTACAACTGTATGCTGGAATGTTTCCTGTACAGAAATGGGGTTTGGTTAACTTTGTTTCCCAAGAGTAGATCACATTAAAATGTTATAAAATCATGAAAAAAAAAAAAGTGGGCCAAAGAACTTAACAGACATTTCTCCAAAGAAGACATAAAAATGGCTAACAAACACATGAAAAGATGCTCAACATCACTCATTATCAGAGAAATGCAAATCAAAACCACAATGAGGTATCACTTTACACCAGTCAGAATGGCTGCCATCCAAAAATCTACAAGCAATAAGTGCTGGAGAGGATGTGGAGAAAAGGGAACCCTCTTACGCTGTTGGTGGGAATGCGAACTAGTACAGCCACTATGGAAAACAGTGTGGAGATTCCTTAAAAAACTGCAAATAGACCTGCCATATGACCCAGCAATCCCACTGCTGGGCATATACACCGAGGAAACCAGAATTGAAAGAGCCACGTGTACCCCAATGTTCATCGCCGCATTGTTTACAATAGCCAGGACATGGAAGCAACCTAGATGCCCATCAACTGACGAATGGATAAGAAAGCTGTGATACATATACACAATGGAATATTACTCAGCATTAAAAAAAAAATTCATTTGAATCAGTTCTACTCAGGTGGATGGAACTGGAGCCTATTATCCAGAGTGAAGTAAGCCATAAGGAAAAACAACAATTCAGTATACTAATGCATATATATGGAATTTAGAAAGATGGTAATGAGAACCCTGCATGCGAGACAGCAAAAGGAACACAGATGTATAGAACAGACACGTGGATTTTGTGGAAGAGGGCAAGGGTGGGATGATATGGGAGAAAGACATTGAAACATGTTAATTACCATATGTGAAATCAATCGCCAGCCCAGGGTTGATGCTCGGGGCTGGTGCACCGGGATGTCCCAGGGGGAGGGAGTTGGGAGGGGGGAGGGAGGGGGGTTCTGGAGGGGAAGCATGTGTAGACCCATGGCAGTTTCATGTTACTGTATGGCAAAACCAACACAATAAAGTAAAGGGGAAAAAAATGAGATTGAAAGAACAATTTTAAAAATGAGGATATTGAATTATAATGTGTATCAAGTTTTAGAAATAAACTATATCAAAAGAAAAAAAGAAATAAAGAAAAGGCTTAAAATGAATAATGAGGAAGAAAGAGCACTAGAAAAATAATAATCTGACAGCCAAGATAAATTTTCACCAGAAAGCTAGAATAAAAAGCTAAAGTAAAGTACAAGTAAAGAAAAAAAGGTATAATTATTAAAAATATGAGAAAAATGACAAAAGATATAGAATCAATCAAGGCTATCCAATTTCCACTTATTAAGCATTGCAAAACAAATAAAACATAAAATCAAGAGAAACAAACAATTTTAAAAAAGAAAATGAAAAAAAAGGAAAAAAAATATCAGAACCAAAACAAAAGTCTTCAAATTAAACTGTATCCCTGGCTGCAGAGCAGGATAAATGAAGTCACACCCATACCTAGGCACATTTCACAAAACTTCAGAATAGTAGGACTAATAAAATGACCAAAAGGTATCCAGAGGAACAAACCCACAAGAAAGAAAAATATCACATTTCTCATTAGCCACACTGCATGTTGGAAACTAATGAAGCAATGCCTTTTCGGATAAAACAGAAAATAATTTTCAACTTAGAATTCTGCACCTAGCCAAAGTTCCAGTCAAACTGTAAAGAAGTTATGAAGACTTTTTGTATACACAGATAATCAGTAGGTTTATCTACATTTCTGTAGAAAAAAAAATATTACTTAAAGATAGATTACAGTTAAATTAAAAAGGAAACCTAAAAAGGAAGACATACAATCAAAAAGAACCCAGAATGAAGCCTCTACAGCATGCCTAGGACCCACATAGATGTATCTAACAAATAGTATAATTATTAAGAAGAAATTGAATTATTCTAGGAACACAGTTTATAAAGCAGAAGTTCTTTTCTGAAAAAAAAAAAAAAGAAAAGCATTTAGAAACTCTAAAAAGAATTTAAAACCATAGAAGAAATTTACGATGCAAGTAAGAAGCATATTAAAATGTCATTGCTTGGGAATTCCCTGGTGGTTCAGTGGTTAGGACTCCGCACTATCACAGCTGAGGGCTCAGGTTCCATCCCTTGTGAGGGAGCTAGGATTTTGGGGGTCAATAAGCATCCGAAAAAAGACAACTTCCTTGACTTTTGTGCTCAGAGCTTCCAAACAGTACAGATTTAGGGATGTAAGATTCTGTTTCTTCTTCTGTGGATTTTTACACATAGAAATATTTACATAATTGTCATATTTTAAATGCTTCTTAACGGTTTCCATTTTAAATTCAATTTAAAGAAATGACATGAAATCTCTATTTATAACAATGGCAAAGAATTCCAAAGTTGTAAAACTTAACCATGTAAAGTACTAGTATAGTTAGCTGATTTGAAAGGAGGAAGGAAAGGCTATGGAGGAGGGGAACATGTAAGCACACCAGAGTGTTTATCGTGTATAGTTGGAAGGAGAGAGAAATGTCTAACAATGATCGGGAGACAACTTAAAGAGTGGGGAGTGATCAGATACAAATTTAACTAGAACGTAAACAACTAAAGGTATAAGCATAATCTTTAACACTGATAATTAATTATCAGAAAAGACAAATCCAGAAATGGTCAAAATGACTTTATCTGAGATAGCAGTTCTCCAAACATGGTTCAGGACCCATGTGAGTCCACAGACCTCTTTCAGGGAATCCACAAGGTCAAAACAATATTCCTGATAATACCAAAATGTTGCCTTTTTCAGTCTTACTCTAACATCATCACACAGTGGATTTCTCCAGAGGCCACATGATGTGTAATATCACATCAGGTGGGACACAGAAGCAGAGGTGAGAATCCTTGTCTTGTATTCATCTAAAGAGATGTACAAAAACAAACAATACCATTCTTCTCACTATCATAGAAGATCTTTTTTGATATTTTTCATTAAGTGGTATGTCTAATATTAATGTGCAATGGGTTTATCATTAATGCTTAAAATGAATTAATAAATAGATATTTTATAACTTTCCCAGTTTCTAATAGGATAAACATTAATATGATTAGCATATTAGCATATGCTCTTTGGGGTCTTCAATAACCATTAGGAATCTAAAAGCATCCTGAGGTCAAATAGTTTTCTCTGAGGAGTAAGAGAAAGGTAAAGAAAAGGAAAACTTCCCATTTCCGTGTAAACATTTTCATCCATTTTAGCTATTTGCGTGCACATACATTACTTTTTTTTATTGTGATAATTCTTAATATGTAACATTATATGAGTTGCAGTGTACAATGTAATTATTTGATATACATATATATTGTGAAATGAATACCAAAGTCTAGCTACTTTTTCAGTATTTATTTAGTTGACAGCGCTGGATCTTAGTCCTGGCTTGCCGGATCTTCAGTTGTGGCATGAAGCGTCTAGCTCCCTGACCAGGGATCAAACCCGGGCCCCCTGCACTGGACACCCCCTAAACATTGGATTGTCAAGGAAGTCCCTCTAGTTACTTTTTAGTAGCAATTTCTAAGTGCATGTACAAATAAGACAGTGGTGTTCAGGTAAGAGAAGCACAAAAATAGTAACCTCGCATTGATGATAACAGAAAGAGAGCTAGCATTTTCAGGAAGTGAAAGCATTTTTCCCAGCAAAGATTATTACACACTGAGATCAATCAACAGATTTTATCTGTGGAAAACCTTTAGATGACTCCAGATAAGCCATCTTCTTGTAGACCTTCAGTGTATTTCCAGGCCGAGAAGAGGACTTGGCTAAACAGCTCTGGAGACTCCTTAGAAATTCCAGCATACAGTGTTCCTCAGACTGTTAAGCTGATACCCACTCATGTTCAATAACATCAATTTAATATCTCTTTTTAAATTTTTTTACAGCATATTGGTGGATGCCACATAAACACATATGCAGATAATAATGCTGTGTGTATAAGGCCAGTTTTCTTTCATGAAGCTTAAATTGTCTTACAAACACCACCTCAGTCCAATTTCTTGTCCAAAAATTATACTTGTCCAGAGCCAGAACATATACTTCTCTCATGATACCCTCTCTCTCCTCTCTCTCTCTCTTCCTAGGCTTAAGTATGGTCTTTTACAGATTGTTAAAAATAAAAATCATGATACTTTTGGAAATGTCAAGATTTCCTAAGTAAAATCTATTATACTATTTATTGCCAAAGTCAGGGAAGCCAATTAAACTGCAAATTTTTTGGCTTTAGGAATGCCAGAAATTGGAGCCAAGATTATATTTCAGCAATCTAAATTAATTTAACTTTAAGTGGCTGTTCAAAAAGAAAGTAAAAAGGACAATCTTGGTGACTCTGATGTGTTGTCTTTGTAATCCACATCAGGTCACAAATGTTTTGCTTTTGTATCATCAATGAGCATTGTTTATGCCATGAATAATGTTTATACTTGTTTGTCTTGCCTTTTCAAAAGGCCACAGACAAAAGGCAAGAGTGACAAGAAGCCTATTAAGAAATTATACAACCAAAGACTTTGTATTGTGAGACACATCTAATCTAATTCTGAAGACAGAAAGTATGCTCTCCACTAACATTCAATATGAAGATATCTTTGGACTGTATGTAACTATCTGGAAGCTTGAAATAATAAGTCATTTCTATTGAAATGATTTCTATGGGCTAGTCACTGCACTAAGCACTTTATTGAAATGATTTCTATGGGCTAGTCACTGCACTAAGCACTTTTTTTCATCAGTCCTAACAACCACCCTACTTTTAGATATTCTTATCTAATATTATCATGCCCCATTTGTATGTAAATGAATTGAAGCTTACAAGAGGTTAGTAATTTGCCCAAGGTTTCAGAACTAGTATGTGGCAAGGCCAGAACTCAAGCCCAGATCCGCTTAATTTCATAGCCCATGTCTTAACCACTTTGCCAAAGATGAAGAGCTCATGAAGAGCTTATAATGGCATCCTACAAATATGAGACAATGAACCTTCAATTGCTTACCAGCTGTCACTTAGAATGAGCACTTTACTATCAGCCCAAGACATACAACATGTGTCATTTTTAAGGAACATTTAATGTCTACTATATTTAAGACACTGTACTAGAAGAAACTGAGAAGGGAATCAGAGAAGCAGGTAAGGCAGGTGATCTGAGTGAGGACTGCAGTCTAGTGAGAGTTAGGGTGAGAGTCATCCTAACACCAAGTAGAATTAAATAAATGGAGACAGAGACGTGAGCTCTCAGAGTGCAAAGGGAAGCTTCACAGTTAGATGTTTAAGCATCATCTGAAAGAATGAATAGGAATTTTTTTAATGTAAAGAATCAAAGAGAGGCGCGTAAACTGAGACCTAGGTGTGACTAAAGGCACAAAGGAGGGATACCGAGGGGCGCAAATGGTTTGGCTGGGTGTGTTGAGACTATGAGGCACATAAAGCTAGAAAGATACTTTGGGAACCAGATTTAAGGAAAATTTCTATGAATTCATAAAGAAACTGGTAATCTCTTCCAGGGGAATAAAAAGCAAGGAGTTTGCAGGAAAAGGAAATGAATTAATGACATCAGAAGCCATGCTGGTTATTACATTAGCCAACATAGGAAATGATGAAAGTCTAAACTTCAGAGTGACTGAGAATAAGGTAAGGAGGAGAAAAACACGAAGTCAGCTAGTGAGATAGGGGATAAGAAGTAAATAGCTCCTTGAAGTGGACTAGAAAATAAAATGAGAAAAGCAGGAGAAGAAACACTATAACAGATTTGGTTTGAGACATCATAGTCTTGAGGTACCTAAAGAAAATCCATGCAAAGATATCAAGTAACCGTGGGACATTTGAGCCTAGGAATTGAAAGGAATGCCAATGCTAGAGGCATATGTTAAGGAATTCTCTTTAGCATGAAGATGACAGGGAGGCTATTAGGTAGGACTTGAATGAGAACAGAGGGTAGAATTCTGATAAACACTACTTTTTAAGGAGAAGACAAGAGAAGCGGAACTGGTTAAGATAACAGGGCAGGAGACAAACATCTGAAAACTGTGTCTTCATAGAAGGCAAGAGGGAGGAATATTTTCAAGAAATAGTGAGTTATCACTGATATGCTCTTTGGAGATTAACTAAAATGAGAGTGAGAAGACACTTAGAGCCGAGACGGCCCCATAATCTCGATGCTGGTTCTCATGCTGTCTCCTTTGCAGTCACCGCTGCTTCTCCCTTGCCGCCTGTAGGCATTATTAGCAGAGATGCACAGTTTCACTGGTCAAAAACATGTGTTCCTGTAGTGATGATAATGACATTGATTGCTGGCATAGGAAGCATTATATCCAGGATCTGCTTCTGACTTAGATCTTAAGAGTTTAGGAAGAGAGTCATTTTCTTCCCCAGTTGGACTTTTGTTCCAATACAACTCTCCATAAAGTATCTATTATAAGCAACTTGCAATTTCTCACCTGATCTTGGCATATGTTAAAGCCAGAAACAGATTCTCTGTCCTTCTAACTTGAAAAATAAGTATTTCTTTCCTATGGTGAAAGAGCTATATGACATTCTCTACTTCAAATTCAATTACTCATTCACCAACAAGCACTTGTCAAGCATCTGAAGTGTCTATGACAGGGAGTCATAAGTTGAACAAAGCTCCAGCCCACCTGGAACTTGCATTCTAGGGGCTGAGACAGATACTAAATGAGTGAGTGGATACAGCTGTGTAATCTCAGACCACAAGTCATTAAGGGTTTTAGTGGAAACGGTAAAGCCAATAGTGTGGTCTACAAGGCAAGGCCTCCAGTCTCAGATTTGGAGAGGGAACGTTCCTGGCAGAAAGAGCAGTAAACGCAAAGTCTCTGAGGCTCAGCACGGGATCTTGGCACATTCAAAGAATAGTATTACCTTTGGATGTATACCCAGCAGAGGAATGGCTGGATCATATGGTAGTTCTATTTTTAGTTTTTGGAGAAACCTCCATAAGGTTTTCCATTGTGACTGCACTAGTTTACATTCTCACCAACAGGGCATAAGTGCTCCCTTTTCTTCACATCCTTGCAAACATGTGTTACCTCTAATCTTCTTGATAGGAGCCATTCTAACAGTTGTGAGGTGGTATCTCATTGTGGCTTTGATTTGCATTTTCTTCATAATAAGTAATGCTGAGCATCTTTTCGCTTACTTGTTGGCCATCTGTATGTCTTCTTTGAAAAACACCAATTCAGGTCCTTTGGAGCTTTTTCAATCAAGTTATTTGGTTTTGTTGTCCTTGTTATTTGAGTTACATAAGTTCCTTACATAATTTTGGATATTAAGCGCTTATCAAGTATAAGTTTTACAAATATTTTCTCCAAGTCCATATATGAATGTAGTTAATAATATTGTATTATATACAATTAATTGCCAAGACAGTAGATGCTAAGAAATTTGAGAATTGTGTATTTGAAATTTGTTACTATACCACACATACACAAACACATAAACGGTAATTATGGGAGGAAATGGACATGCTAATCAACATCATTTTGGCAATTATTTCACAATGCATAAATCATCACATTGTACATCTTTAAGAATCATGTTATACAAGGTAAACACATACAATTTTTATTGGTCAAAGAACAGCAGGTTCTTCTGCAAGCTCAGTAGAAGCTGAGAAGACATGAAAGACTCAGGAGCTGATTAGAGACCACTTCCTCCAGTGTTGCTTTTATGTATTTCACTAGCAAAGATGTCAAATTCTTCAGATTTTCTTTCTCAATAGAAATTCTGAAAAATGGAGATTCTTAGAGATCTCTCATGTCTAACTCATTTATCCAAACAAGTAAGGAAAAAGACTCAGAATTCTTTTCTTTGGGCCCCACAAGTAAATGATGGTTAATTTGCTTTAGTGTTAAAGTCTGGTGAAAAACTATTACCCTTTCTTTAGAAACAGTATGCATGAAAAAAGATGTCATCAGAAGGAAAGGTCATGCTTATTTCCTGCCTCTTTAGCCAACTTTTACTTTTGCACAGCCCTGATGGCTAATTACTTCTGGCACTGTGTCCTTAACCATGGGTACTGAGCTACACACACTGTATATCAACAACTGTCCAGTTCAGTTCAGTTCAGTCGCTCAGTCGTGTCCAACTCTTTGTGACCCCATGAATTGCAGCACGCCAGGCCTCCCTGTCCATCACCAATTCCTGGATTTTACCCAAACCCAGCCATCAAGTCTGTGATGCCATCCAGCCATCTCATCCTCTGCTGTCCGCTTCTCCTCCTGCCCCCAATCCTTCCCAGCATCATGGTTTTTCCACTGAATCAACTCTTCATATGAGGTGGCCAAAGTATTGGAGTTTCGGCTTCAACATCAGTCCTTCCAGTGAGCACCCAAAACTGATCTCCTTTAGGATGGACTGGTTGAATCTCCTTGCAGTCCAAGGGACTCTCAAGAGTCTTCTCCAACACCACAGTTCAAAAGCATCAATTCTTCGGCACTCGGCTTTTTTCACTGTCCAACTCTCACATCCATACATGACTACTGGAAAAACCATAGCCTCGACTAGACGGACCTTTGTTGACAAAGTAACATCTCTGCTTTTCAATATGCTATCTAGGTTGGTCATAACTTTCCTTCCAAGGAGTAAGCATCTTTTGACTTCATGGCTGCAATCACCATCTACAGTGATTTTGGAGCCCAGAAAAATAAAGTCTGCAACTGTTTCCACTGTTTCCCCATCTATTTCCCATGAAGTGATGGGACCAGATGCCATGATCTTAGTTTTCTGAATGCTGGGCTTTAAGCCATTTTTTCACTCTCCTCTTTCACTTTCAGCAAGAGGCTTTTCAGGTCCTCTTCACTTTTTGACATAAGGGTGGTATCATTTGCATATCTGAGGTTATTGATATTTCTCCCAACAATCTTGATTCCAGCTTGTGCTTCTTCCAGCACAGCATTTCTCATGATGTACTCTGCATATAAGTTAAATAATCAGAGTGACAATATACAGCCTTGATGTACTCCTTTTCCTATTTGGAACCAGTCTGTTGTTCCATGTCCAGTTCTAACTGTTGCTTCCTGACCTGGATCCAGGTTTCTCAAGAGACAGGTCAGATGGTCTGGAATTGCCATCTCTTTCAGAATTTTTCCACAGTTTATTGTGAGCCACACAGTCAAAGGCTTGTCATATTCAATAAAGCAGAAGTAAATGTTTTTCTGGAACTCTCTTGCTTTTTCGATGATCCAGCGGATGTTTGCAATTTGATCTCTGGTTCCTCTGCCTTTTCTAAAACCAGCTTGAACATCTGGAAGTTCATGGTTCATGTATTGCTGAAGCCTGGCTTGGAGAATTTTGAGCATCACTTTGCTAGCGTGTGAGATGAGTGCAATTGTGCGATAGTTTGAGCATTCTTTGGCATTGCCTTTCTTTGGGATTGGAATATAAACTGACCTTTTCCAGTCTTGTGGCCATTGCTGAGTTTTCCAAATTTGCTGGCATAATGAGTGCAGCACTTTCACAGCATCATCTTTCAGGATTTGAAATCGCTCAACTGGAATTCTATCACCTCCACTAGCTTTGATTGTAGTGATGCTTTCTAAGGCCCACTTGACTTCACATTCCAGGATGTCTGGCTCTAGGTGAGTGATCACACCATCATGATTATCTGAGTCATGAAGATCTTTTTTGTGCAGTTCTTCTGTGTATTCTTGCCACCTCTTCTTAATATCTTCTGCTTCTGTTAGGTCCATACCATTTCTGTCCTTTATCAAGCCCATCTTTGCATGAAATGTTCCCTTGGTATCTCTAATTTTCTTGAAGAGATTTCTAGTCTTTCCCATACTGTCCAGAGAACAGCTAACCATTGACCACTTCAGGCTACCTCCATGGCTCCATTTGAGAAACTGCTGACAAGTGGGAATGAATAATTTAGTACATGAGGTGAAAGCACAATTTTCTAGAGGAAAGTTGTTTTCATTCTAAATAAAGACAGTGTATGATTTACATTTCTTGGGGTATAGATAGCTTGTTATATAATTCTTAGGACTATAAGGAAGACTATTAACCATTAAAAAAGAATGACCTTAAAAGGCGGTCATTAGGGATTAAAATTCACATTTCCTAGTTTTTCTATTACTGCCCAAAGAGAAAACATCAAATTTACTCTTCAGAAGCCAAAAACAGGTAACATTTCTTATACAACTGTCAGGGAGAAATCAAGCATAGGCAACTGAGTTATTTTAGTAGGAAAGGCATCCTGAAATACTGCTGAGAGTTAGTAACCAGCTTTATTACCTTACAGAAGATTACCTATCTATCTATTTCTTTATTTTAGACTTGAGGAATATATCCATAGCCAGATCTGTAGATATAAATTAGTGTCATGAAAAACTATTTGTGAAAGATTTAAAAAGTGTCTTTTTCCTTTGGACAAATATGTACTATAATACGAATATTAAAATATTAAATTTCCAAAAACAGAAAGCTGAAATACTTAAAATATAATTAACACTAAAATATTTAAAATATAATTACATATGATATTAAAATATAATTATATATAAAGAGATATATAAATCTCTGTGTATATGTATATATATATATATATATACACACATAAATATATGGGCTTCCCAGGTGGCGCTAGTGGTAAAGAACCTGCCTGCCAATGCAACAGACTTAAGAGACACTGGTTTGATCCCTGGGTGGGGAAGATCCTCTGGAGGAGGGCATGGCAACCCACTCCAGTACTCTCGCCTGAAGTATTCCATGGACAGAGGAGCCTGGCAAGCCACAGTCCATAGGGTTACAAAGAGTCGGACACAACTGAAGCAACTTAGCATACATGCACATAAATATGTACACATACTGATATACACTGAGAGGTTGATCCTACATAGGACCTAAAAAGGAAATGATAATAGTTCTTACTGAAAGCAGGATTTCATCTGACACTGTATATGACATGCAGTTCAACTCTGCTTTTTAAAAAAATAATTATTATTATGTCTTTTCCATTTTTACAGCCTTTGACCTTTTTTTCACTTTCACTATTAAAGAATGAAGAGGAAAAGAAGACCACAGAGGGCAGCTGAGGCTTTGATTCTTTGCGGTATGGCAAAACAGCCCATGATCTACACAAGAAAGGAAAAATCAGTTACAACTAATTCTATCAATTAATATGGCCACCTCCCATCATCTAATATTCAGTTCAGTTCAGTTCAGTCACTCAGTCATGTCCAACTCTTTGCGACCCCGTGGACTGTAGCACATCAGGCTTCTCTGTCCATCACCAACTACCAGAGCTTACTCAAACTCATGTCCATCAAGTCAGTGATGCCATCCAACTATCTCTTCCTCTGTTGTCCCCTTCTCCTCCTGCCTTCAATCTTTCCCAGCATCAGGGTCTTTTCCAATGAGTCTTCGCACCTGGTCTTCACATCAGGTGGCCAAAGTATTGGAGTTTCAGCTTCAACATCAATCCTTCCAACAAATATTCAGGACTGATTTCCTTTAGGGTGGACTGGTTGGATCTTGCAGTCTAAGGGACTCTCAAGAGTCTTCTCCAACACCACACTTCAAAAGCATCAATTCTTTGGGGCTCAGCTTTCTTTATAGTCCAACTCTTACATCCATATTACTACTGGAAAAACCATAGCTTTGACTAGATGGACCTTTGTTGGCAAAGTAATGTCTCTGCTTTTCAATATGCTGTCTAGGTTTGTCATAGCTTTTCTTCCAAGGAGCAAGCATCTTTTAATTTCATGGCTGCAGTCACCATCTGCAGTGATTTTGGAGTCCAAAAAAATAAAGTCTGTCACTGTTTCTACTGTTTTCCCATCTATTTGCCATAACGTGATGGGACCGGATGCCACAATCTTAGTTTTCTGAATGTTGAGTATAATATTAGAACATCTATTTCCATAAGTTCCTAAAGGGGAAACCTTCCATTTCCTCTCATTTCCTTTGATAACAAAAAACGAACAAACAAACAAAAACCCCACACATTTAAAAAAAAAAAAACACTAAAAACAGAGCAAAAACACACAAAATACTGCAAAAAACAAGAAAAAGTTTATTTGGAGTCTTAAAAGTTGCAATTGGAGAGATACAGGTATGAGTAAAATTTAAAGAATGTTCTGGGGAAAAGAGAGAGTCAAGGGCTTATAAAAGCAAGTCATGAGTTTATACTCTGACACAAAAAGGAAATGTTTGTCCTTAAGAGATAGGCTGTCATGAGTTATTTAGAGTAAGGATTTGGTAAGTATCTTGGCTTCTGGAACTTTGGGCAGATGTTCTGGATGCCTGTGTTAAGACAGTAAGTGGCCAAAGGTCAGTTTTCACCTCAGCTGAGATGTGCATAAGTCATATTTCCTCAGGGGTCTTGTGGCTGTTTTAGAGAGCTCTCTTAGCAATACCAATTCCATTTTTACTTTCCTTTGGAACCTTTAGGAACGAAATGGGCATTCAACACATTTGTGATTTCCGTGTCGGATTAGCAGGAATAAATGGACCAGTTAGGTGTGCCCCATACAATGGAACTGTTAGTTATAATCAGAGTGAAGTAATGAGCTTTTGTAACCTTTTGTGTCCAATATTATGGCTCATTTTACTCCTGCAGGATAAAATTGATTCTTTGCAATACTGAAAGAAGGAAAGCCCTTCAGGTTAAATTAAGAAAGGAGAGTTTTTTATCCGAGATAGTTCCTCCAAGCTCAAAGTCTCCAGAAATCTGGTAGGTTTTCTTTGCCTCATATACTATGTCTCACTGAAATGAATCTTAAAATATTCACCATTTGGGATAGTTCAAGCTCCTTGGAGTTTTGGATTACAACATTTCAGGAGAGGGAGCAGAGTTATCCCTAAGAGAAAGACAACACACATCAAGCCTGTTTCACAAGCCAGCGCTCTGGGAAAAGAAAAACGAGCAAGGAGTGTTGACAAGAGATTTATCTTGTCACTCAGGTTCTCAGCAAAAACAGTGCAAGCGGAACTTACAGACTTACAAAGAAGTAGAAATATGTTTAGTGACCTCTCATAGTAAATATCTTAAAATATAAAATAAGCAACTGGAAAATAAATTATCAAAAAATATTTCTTAATGAGGTTCTTGGTCAGTAAGTTCATATGTTTTAATGAAAACTAAGAAATAATATAAGGAGTTTACAACAAATTCTGTATTTTGAACATAGTAAAATCTAGGCTAAATATATATATCTATAAATAAATAACTATATTTTTAAAGTCAGAAATATTCAATTATTTCTTTGTTAAGATGATCAACAATTAAATAAACAATATTTCAAAGAACTAGTTCAATCCTATTGTCAACCCCTTAAAAAATGAAGACCTGTTTGGGATATATATTTCATAATTAATGTTGTGCTATTGGGTTAGGTATTTTTCACATAATCTTTAATGTGTATTATTAATATACAGTATGACTGTTAAAGTTTTCAGAGAACTGTCATATGTCCCAGGAAGCTCCTTGGTCCTGGGATGACTATTTACCTACCACTAGAATCTGTATTACAGTATCTCTGTATTATCTCAACAAAAATTTTATGTTTCCATCAGAAAATTGGCTTAAACAAATATTTGGAGCCTGCATCCCTCTCGTGGTAAATATGTAGACTATATCTATGATTGAATAACAGAACTAACTTAGGCTGACAGGAGTTTAAGGTAAACTTGGAGAATAAGAAGATAGATAATGCTTATAAAGAAAACACATGAATTTCCACAGTAACATTCTTTCCATCAGTATTCATAAACTATACTTTAAACTGAGAAAACGTTAGTCCCAGATTCTTTAGCATGGGAATCACTAATCTTAGTAATATGGAAAGAGCAGTGAAAGCACAGAAATTTCCATAGGAATATCAAATTTTCCTCAATCATATTGATTTATTGAAATGCTTAGCAATGGACTTCTAAAATATATTCTTACCACAGGAGATTCCCCAAAGGGAATTACTCAGAGATCAGGGTTATTCATTTTAAGTGAATTTGACAATAATAAACTGTTTAGTAGTTTTATGGTTAACAGAGACAATAATTTCCAGAGAATTTTTGGACCCCCCAGCTAACAAGCATAGCCAATTTTTTTTGAGAAGTCTAAATAATGTGCAATTTCTTCAGTACCTGATGCCAGTGAATCTATTATTTCTCAGTTTAAAGCCTTTGTTGTATCTGCTTTTCATTTAAACTCAGGAGAAAACATTTTGTTTCTGGAATTGTTTCTTGGAAAAAGGAGTCAGCCATTGAGTACATTACCAAAACCGAGGGCTTTATTCCCTTCCCTCGCTGCATCGCCATCTACCACTGCCGAGAATATCCCGCGCATGTGGTCCCGTCGTTTGGCAACGAAACCTCTGGTCCGGCAGTGATGAAAGAGCTATGTTGAAAGAAGGCAAGCCGAGATCATTTCACTGCTAACACTTAGAGAGGGTCCAAATAAACTCGACAACACATCCAGTATATGAGGTACATTAATGAGGAGAAAACTCAGGAACACAGGGCACATTTCAACCAAGCATTTTTCAAAATGAGAAGCTTATGCCCATGAAAGTAATGAAGCCTCTCTCTTACTTAGAACCAAAGGGACATCCGTGGTTGATGTGAAGAACCTTTGCTCTAGCACTAATCTGTTTTTAATTGTTAACGTGTTGCTCATTCTAAGCCAAACAGATATGGCAACATTCGGAAAGGAAGAAGAAAAGACTTCCAAACTTGAATTCTGCTTTCCCCAGATAAATAACATGAAATATTATTCATTGTGTGGTTTTTAACTTTTTCTGGTCCTTCTGTTGTTCTTTCTATCCTTCTTTCAAATACTTGCAGAATGCATTTCCATGTAACTCTATGACATGCTCAGAAAACAGGGAAAATCTGGGACCTAAGCAAGGAAGAGCACAAAAGCTTTATTGAGTTTCAACTTGCCTCATGTTCCAAGGGAAAGACATATGATTCAGTTTTATCACTCATATGTAATATAAAGTCTGTACTAAAGCCAAACAACTGTGGGGAAATACATGTTTTAAATACAGTCTCCTAAACACTACACATTTAATTCCAGCAGTGATACTAGCCTCTCGCGCATTAGTCACTCTGTCATGTGTGAGACTCTTTGGGAACCCATGGACTATGGCCCCCCATTCTCCTCCGTCCATGGGATTCTCCAGGCAAGGATGCTGAAGCGGGTTGCCGTTCCCTTTTCCAGGAGATCTTCCTGATCCAGGGATCGAATTTAGGTCTCCTGCACTGCAGGCAGACTGTTTATCACCTGAACCACCAGGGAAGTCCCAGTCTAGTATTAGTAATAGCACTAGTATTAGTAACAGCCCAGTACTAGTACTAGCCCCAGCCCCATACTAGTAATGTAAGAACTAGTATCTTACCTTACAGTTTTACAAAGCACTCATTCATATATATATATATATATATAATTTCATCCGATCATCATAAAATTCTTTTAAACAAGTAGAATAATATTATCCTTATTTCATAAATGAGGAAAATTGAGATTCACAGATTCCATACTAAGGACACCTTTTAACACTTGATTCAACATCCATTCCAGTACCCCATCATACCATTTTAACTAGAGTAGCATACATTTTGAGTGTCTACTATGCACTGGATGTTGTGCCAGGGAGCTGTGAATACAGTGGTGAACAAGAAAACCTCAAGACTCTGTCCTCAAAAGAGTTTTAATAAAAAGTATCATTTGATAATTTGTACAAAATCAGTTATATAGTGACTTAGTCCCTTGAATGGATAGAAAATTTACTGACTAGACTGGAAGGTATAATACCAGAAAATCATCCAGATTAGTTTCTATATAAGTATTAATATAATAGGTAACATATTTATGAGCCTGCATGAATCCCCAAATTCAGATAGTTTTTTTAAAACAAAAACATGTTTTTCTCTCATGCATAGACTCAGAGAGAGCAAAGAAAGCAACAGACTGCATCCGACTTCAGTTCCCCTCCTTGGAATGTTCCCTGGTTTTGATACAGATGTTTCAAAGCCCTACTTCAAGGCAGGACAATATAATGACTGAGAGGTTGCCTCTCATGTCAAATTATTGAGATTTGAATTGCAGATGCTCCAAATTAACTAACTTCCCTAAGCTTCTGCTCTCCTCATGCATGGAATGGGGATAATAATGGTACCCATCTCTGGCTGTTAAATAAGGTCATCTATGTGAAGTCCTTAGCCCTGCACACAGCTTACAGTAAGTACTTAATAAGTCTAGCAGTTATTTGAACCTACAATTTTTATCCTACCCTCCTGTGGCTTTAGGCTTTATGACTATGAGTCATTACCCATTGGAAACCACACAGTGATTCACGTTACTTGTTTTCCATTTTAAAATCTTTAGTGACACCACTTATAAACAAAGGAGACAAAGAGTTCTAGGTCTGGATCTAGACATTGGTATGTCATACAAGATCACCACCAAGTTCTTAGTAATCCCTCAGCCTAATAAGATAAAGCCACCCATCAACTAAAACCATGCATATACATGCACATTCTATATGCATAAAGTGGTAATATACAACCTAATGATGTAGAATGTAGAAGGAGTACAGAAGAATGTAGTTCTTTTTTTTTTCTTTTCTCCCTTTTATTGTTTTTGCCATACAATGTCATGATATCACCATGGGTTTACATATGCTCCCCCTTCAGAAACCCCTCTCCCCTCCCTCCTCCCTCCCCCCCTGGGAAATCTCGATGCACCAGCCCCGAGAATCAATCCTGGGCTGGCGATTGATTAGACATATGATAATTAACATGTTTCAGTGCCATTCTCCCATATCATCCCACCCTTTCCCTCATCCACAGAGTCCACGAGTCTATTCTATACATCTGCGTTCCTTTTGCTGTCTCGCATGTTGGGTTCTCGTTACTGTCTTTCTAAATTCCATATATATGTGTTAATATACTGTATTGTTGTTTTTGCTTCTGCTGTGGTACATATACACAATGGAATATTACTCAGCATTAAAAAAAAATTCATTTGAATCAATTCTACTCAAATGGACCGAACTGGAGCCCATTATCCAGAGTGAAGTAAGCCAGAAGCAAAAACAACAGTACAGAATATAGTTCTTTTGACCAATATTATTCATGTTGATCAACAGAAGCTTCGTTTCACAGAATATATAAATTCTATCCCATAATTGCCAATGACATAAATCATCATAAATAGTTTACTAACTAGTTTATTGGTGATTTCATTAGTAACTTATCTCACAAAGAAACTATTTCACTTCAAATAATTCAAAGAAGTGAATCCTGCTTCAGATAAGGGAAAATATTACATTAAAACTGGGTGATCACTGCTAATTCATATTCATTTTAATGGATTAGTGTTTAATCGTATCTGACGCAACGAACACAATGCTACAGGTAGGCAGCCACATCCCCTGGTGAGCTGTATGGATATCTTTTCTGCACAGTGCGAATTCACAAAGCAGTCACTGCGGTACTTCATTACTAGTGAACCTACCACAGAAGTATTTCTTGAAAACACAGTACTGTTCTATTACAAACATTCTATCTCAATTTTTCTGATGATTAAAGGGGATTTTAATTATACAATCAATGAGAACATAGATAGGAACCATCTGGACACACTTCTGTTTTCTGCCAAAGAATTTTCTTTTGTTTTACATATCAATGACTTAAGCTAACAAAGGAATTTCAGTGCCAGTCATTTGTTCTTGGCAGGGCTGGATCTTTTTTATGTTATGAAAGATTTTTTAAATTTACTGATTAAGAGTCAAATTATCCCACATGGTCAGTGAATTAACCTCAACATTTTCCTACACATAAAACTAAGAACAAAGGATATTTTTAATTGCTTAGTCTCTAAAGCACACAAACTTTAAATCATTTTGTACTTCAATGTTTTTACTAATCAGGGTGGTCAACAGTCAAAAACATTTTCTCTTTTTTAAGACACTGATGGAAAATGATTAACCAGTAAGGTACTAAAATAAATGCTGTTGGTTTTAAATGTAATAAAAGAATGGAGAAGGACATGGCATGAAAGAAACAAAGAGAGCCTTCCAAAAGTTATATTGCTGTAATATTAAACAACCAGTCTGCAAGAAGTAAATCTTTGGGGAGCTCTCCCGAGGACAGACTGCCAAGGGGTCTAGCTCCAAGTGTGAGGAGCAAACGTGAACTGCCTGACAAAGCAAATGAACTGTTAAGTTAGAAACTCAAGTTCGCTTCTGCCATTGCTCTGAGAATGGAAGAAAAAGTGTCAGGCTGGCTAGACTCTGCCACATTTCTTTGTCGAGCACCACTTTGCCTTTGACTTTGAAAGGCGGGTTTCGTTTCTTAAATCTACTCTCTGTAAAGAATTGCACAAAATAGAAGATAGGTTTTTCCATGGACCAAGGAAGTGACAAGATTTTTTTCAGTATTCTATAGAGGCATTTCTATAATAAGTAGGATTTCTTGATTTGATAGATGGGTAAAGAAAACCAGTAGCATATGGGACTTGAAAATTTAGTGTGCAAAGAATACTAAAGAATTACATTACCGTTTACAGTAGGAAAAGAAATCACTGATTTGAGAGTTTGATTCACAACTATATATTTTAAGATTTAGATATTTATTTTTATTTATTTCTTTTCATTTCTATTTTTAGGTCAGTCCACTCAGCATGTGGGATCTTAGTTCCCAACCAGGGATCAAGCCTGCCCTGGCAGTGGAAGCATGGAGGCTTAACCACTGGACCACCAAGGAATTCTCTCAAAACTATATATTTTATAAGTTGTGGTACTAACACACAAAAGTTCTTCAAAGATATCTTAACAATTTCTTTGGAGGAGAGGAAAGAACTAGAAATTGATATAAAATTTATGAAAGTGTCAGCAGCTCTGAAAGGAAGGAATTTGACCAAGAAATATTTTTTCCCTAGGGTACTTCTTTAAAAAAACAACAACAACTATTATTTGTTTGGGGTTAGGAACTACTATGAAAATTCACAGAGGAAAAAAAAAAATCAAGGAGATTATATCTATTACTAAGCTAGTATCACTTTACTATCTTCATTTTTTTAAAAATTCCCATTTTAAAGATATTCAGATGAACTTCTTTGCTAGCTATTACTTTCAAAAGGTGATTATTCAGGTCATTACTGAAAGTTAAGGTAAAATAGAATTTAATGACCCAGTATGTGAGGTCTAAAGATATATTTTTTAAATTTTGTAAGGATTTTTGATAAAGAGAGTCAAAATTAAATTAGTGAACTTCAAACAAACATAATGAAATTATTTTGTCTTCACCTTAATATTTATAGATCCTTGATGATTACCATATTTTAACTTGTATAACTCCCTACAAATTAAATACAGTGTATTGGAAGGGATAATGTAGGTATTTTACAATAAAATAAACACATTTTCAAAAAGCTACAAAGTAAGGGGTATTTTAGAGCTAACTGCTGAGGGAACACTTGAAACAGTCATATTAGAAACTGTAAATGGAATGGAGATGAGATGGACAAGGGAGAGATGCAGCCATGTTGGGAAGGGGCTCAACTTTTGGCCATAAACTGCTTGGCATTAGAAAGCTGGCTCTGATTCTTGCCACCTTGGGTAAGTTATGCTACAAAATTTGGTCTCCTCCTCCTTTGTAGAATCGTTTCGAGGGATTTCAGGGAGGAGAACATTTTCCTCTACCCTTTTGGTTCTTCTAGCTGGTCTTAGAATTAAATGAGACAGATGGAAAAGAGAAAATTAGACAAAAATTTAGTAACACTTACATATGGAAGAGATCCAAGGAAAACTGAATAATGCCAAAATAGCCAAAACCTTCATCTTAAGCATCATATCTTCAGCTAAAACCAACAGAGGGTGTTGGGAGTAGTGATTTGGGACTTCAAAGCGGAGGAAGGCAATTGGCATGTAGATGGAAAAGGAAAGGTTTGAAAAATAAATGTTTCCTGGAAACAGTGGGACTCAGAGGAATTTTAAGAGACTTTGCTGGACTCCTCCTTGTCTACTATAGTTCAGTTCAGTTCAGTCACTCAGTCACATCTGACCCTTTGTAACCCCATGAACCACAGCATGCCAAGCCTCCATGTCCATCACCAACTTCCGGAATTCACTCAAACTCATGTCCATTGAGTCAGTGATGCCATCCAGCCATCTCATCCTCTGCCGTGCCCTTCTCCTCCTGCCCTCAATCTTTCCAAGCATCAGGGTCTTTTCAAATGTGTCAGCTCTTCACATCAGGTTGCCAAAGTATTGGAGTTTCACCTTCAACATCAGTCCTTTCAATGAACACCCAAGACTGATCTCCTTTAGGATGGACTGGTTGGATCTCCTTGCAGTCCAAGGGACTCTCAAGAGTCTTCTCCAACACCACAGTTCAAAATCATCAATTCTTCAGGGCTCAACTTTCTTTATAGTCCAAATCTCACATCCATATATGACCACTGGAAAAACCATAGCCTTGACTAGACAGACTTTTGTTGACAAAGTGATGTCTTTGCTTTTTAATATGCTGTCTAGTTTGGTCATAACTTTCCTTCCAAGGAGTAAGTGTCTCTTAATTTCATTGCTGCAATCACCATCTGCAGTGATTTTGCAGCCCAAAAATATAAAGTCTGACACTGTTTCTACTGTTTCCCCATCTATTTGCCATGAAGTGATGGTACCAGATGCCATGATCTTAGTTTTAAGGAAGCTTTTTCACTCTCCTCTTTCACTTTCATCAAGAGGCTCTTTAATTATTCTCCACTTTCTGCCATAAGGGCGGTGTCATCTGCATATCTGAGGTTATTGATATTTCTCTCGGCCATCTTGATTCCAGCCTGTGCTTCCTCCAGCCCGATGTTTCTCATGATGTACTCTGCATATAAGTTAAATAAGCAGGGTGACAATATACAGCCTTGATGTACTCCTTTCTCTATTTGGAACTAGTCTGTTGTTCCATGTCCAATTCTAACTGTTGCTTCCTGACCTGCATACAGATTTCTCAAGAGACAGGTCAGATGGTCTGGTATTCCCATCTCTTGAACAATTTTCCACAGTTTATTGTGATCCACACAGTCAAAGGCCTTGGCATAGTCAATAAAACAGAAATAGGTGTTTTTCTAGAACTCTCTTGCTTTTTCAATGATCCAGGAGATGTTGGCAATTTGATCTCTGGTTCCTCTGCTTTTTCTAAATCCAGCTTGAACATCTGGAAGTTCATGGTTCACATATTGCTGAAGCCTGGCTTGGAGAATTTTGAGCATCACTTTACTAGCGTGTGAGATGAGTGTAATTGTGCAGTAGTTTGAGCATTCTTTGGCACTGCCTACTATAGTTAGGTAGCAGTATAGTGAAGTTCAATGATAGCTCCTTTTCTGGAAGCATCCTCCATCTAATGCTTTTTAAATTAATTTTTTAATTTTTATTTTTTATTTATACATCTGGCTGTGCCTAGGCTGATTGCAGCACGTGGGATCTTCAGTCTTCATTGCAGCATGTAGGCTCTTTAGTCATAGCACACAAACTCTTAGTTGCAGCATATGAGATCTAGCTTCCTGACAAGGGACTGAACCTCGGCCCCCTGCATTGGGATCATGGAGTTTTAGCCACTGGGCCACCAGGGAAGTCCCTTATTTAAATCCTCTGCAGCTGTCCTATTTAATATAATGACAGTATCCTCGCCTGTCAGGGAGAGACCACGGTTTGATTCCCTGGCCCTTTTAAGGGCTTCCCTGGTGGCTCAGCAGTAAAGAATCTGCCTGCTAATGCAGGAGACACAAGAGATGCAGCTTTGATCCCTGGGTCAGGAAGATCCTCTGGAGCAGGAAATGGCAACCCACTTCAATATTCTTGCCTGTGAAATCCTATGGACAGAGGAGCCTGGTGGGCTACAGTCCATGAGGTCACAAAGAGTCAGACATAACTGAGTGCACACACACACATTGAGATTTAAACCCACAAACTCTGATTTCCTGCAAGGGGCACAGCCCCTCAATCACTATCACTGTTTGAATAGAGAAATGTTTGCCACACTTTATTTTAGATTTTGAAATACAATAATTAACATTTAATACTTACTGTGTGCCATATAGAGTCTGGAAAAGGCAGGGGAACCAGAGATCAAAAGGAGTACATCAAGGCTGTATATTGTCACCCTACTTATTTAATTTATATGCAGAGTACATCATTAGAAACACTGAGCTGGAAAAAGCACAAGCTGGACAGAGAAAAAGTCTGAGCGCCAAAGAATTGGTGTTTTTGAACTGCAGTGTTGGAGAAGACTCTTGAGAGTCCCTTGGGCTGCAAGGAGATCCAATCAGTCCATCCTAAAGGACATAAGTCCTGGGTGTTCATTGGAAGGACTGATGTTGAAACTGAAACTCCAATACTTTGGCTACCTCATGCGAAGAGTTGACTCATTGGAAAAGGCCCTAATGCTGGGAAGGATTGGGAGCAAGAGGAGAAGGGAAAGACAGAGAATGAGATGGCTGGATGGCATCACCGACTCGATGGACATGGGTTTGGGTAGGACAGGGAGGCCTGGTGTGCTGCAGTTCATGGGGTCACAAAGAGTAGGACATGACTGAGCAACTGAACTGATACTGATGTACTAGATACTCTGCTAAGTGTTTTTCTGCATTGTATCATTAACTCTCATGACAAACATTGTTAGAAACTGTAATAATCCCAATTTTATAAAAGAAGGAAAACAATGTCAGGGAAAGTATCCTTCCCCAATTCTAGGAGGGATGAAAAGCTGGGACCACCTAGTTGTCAGCTCAGCCAGGTGGAGCAGGGATCTGAAGGGTGCAAGAACTATAGAGAACCACCAGTAAGAATAAGTTTATAAGAAGAGGAAGGAGAAAAAAGAATTTTTTTCATATTGTAAAAGGAAAATCCAAATGGAGGTGGTATTGCTAAGAGAGCTCTCTAAAAAGGAACTTGAAGGCCATTGAGGAGGTGTGACTTATGCACATCTTAGCCAGGATGGAACATGAATTTTTGATGACTTATTGTCCTAAGGAAAACATTCAGAACATCTGTCAAAAACTCAAGATACTTATCAGTCTCTTCCCCTAAAATAACTTGTGACAGCCTATCTATTATCAGACCCTTAACCTAAAATGACTCATGACAGCCTATCCCTTAAGGACAAGTATTTTCCTTCTTGTGTCAAAGTACAGCCTCATGACCCTTGTCTTTATAAGCCTTGGACTCCTTCTCTTCCCTGGAACATTCTTTTAGTTTATCCAGATCTGTGTCTCCAAAATTGAAATTCAGAAGACCTCAGATAAAACTCTTTGTTCTTTGCAGCCTTTATATTGATCATTGATTATATTGCTATTGTTTAGTTGCTAAGTCATTTCCAGCTCTTTTGCAACCCAGTGGACTGTAGCCTGCCAGGTTCCTCTGTCCATGGGGTGTCCCAGGCAAGAATGCTGGAGTGGGTATTCATTTCCATCTTCAAGGGATTTTTCCCGACCCAGGGATCAAACCTATGACACAAGCACTGGCAGGTAGATTCTTTACCACTGAGCCATCAGGGAAGCTCATTGATTATATACATAAGCCTATATTTGCACTTTTAAATAAGTAGTATTGATTTTATTATGGAGGTATTTTTAAGAAAAGAAATCCGTATGCACGTCAGGAAGCAACAGTTAGAACTGGACATGAACAACAGACTAGTTCCAAATAGGAAAAGAAGTACATCAAGGCTGTATATTGTCACCCTGTTTATTTAACTTATATGCAGAGTACATCATGAGAAACGCTGGGCTGGTTGAAGAACAAGCTGGAATCAAGATGGTCAGGAAAAATATCAATAACCTCAGATATGCAGATGACACCACCCTTATGGCAGAAAGCGAAGAAGAACTAAAGAGACTCTTGATGAAAGTGAAAGAGGAGAGTGAAAAAATGGTTTAAAACTCAACATTCAGAAAACTAAGATTGTGGCATCTGGTCCCATCACTTCATGGCAAATAGAAGGGGAAACAGTGGAAATAGTGACTGACTTTATTTGGGGGGGCTCCAGAATCACTGCAGATGGTGATTGCAGCCATGAAATTGAAAGATTCTTACTCCTTGGAAGGAAAGTTATGACTATCTTAGACAGCATATTGAAAAGCAGAGACATGACTCTGCCAACAAAGGTCCATCTAGTCAAGGCTATGGTTTTTCCAGTGGTCATGTATGGATGTGAGAGTTGGACTATAAGAAAAGCTGAGCACGGAAGAATTGATGCTTTTGAACTGTGGTGTTGGAGAAGACTCTTGAGAATCCTTTGGACTGCAAGGAGATCCAACCAATCCATCCTAAAGGAGATCAGTCCTGAGTGTTCATTGGAAGGACTGATGTTGAAGCTGAAACTCCAGTACTTTGGCCACCCGATGTGAAGACCTGACTCATTTGAAAAGACCCTGATGCTGGACAAGATTGAAAGTTGGAGGAGAAGGGGACGACAGAGGGTGAGATGGTGGGATGGCATCACTGACCCAATGGACATGAGTCTGAGTAAACTCCAGGAGTTGGTGATGGACGGGGAGGCCT
Source organism: Antilocapra americana (assembly GCA_007570785.1). Classification (NCBI taxonomy): domain Eukaryota; kingdom Metazoa; phylum Chordata; class Mammalia; order Artiodactyla; family Antilocapridae; genus Antilocapra; species Antilocapra americana. The sequence goes on from ML661935.1 coordinate 645,717, forward strand.
GGCATGCTGCAGTTCATGGGGTCACAAAGGGTCAGATATGACTGAGCAACTGAGGTGAACTGAACTGAACTGAATTTCCCAAAATTCCAGATCCTTTTGTAAGTAGAAAAAGAAAATGGAGAAAGTTAAACATTTCATCAATCAGGATATCTGATTTTTGTTAAAAACTAAACCAAAAACCTCTTAAGACAAAGCAAAGGCAGGAAGCCAACTTGAAATGACAGCAATGAATTCTCTCTATGCCAAGATTAAAGGCCAGAGTCCTGAAACCAGATAGTTTGCTCAATTTACCAGGATTGATCTTTTTAAATAACTTTAATCTGCTAGGATGTTGTTTCTCTTTCTAGGCCTTTTACTAAGTATTGACTAGATTTTTTCCCAGATCAAGTGAAGCCATTTGTTTGAATTAGTCATCCTTATTTACTAAAAACCAATTGATATGTTTCATCAAGTTTGATATCATAAGTCAAATTATGAACAACTGAAACTAACTTAATTGAAGAAAATGAGATCTTGCATTCCTTGATGATTTGATGAAATTGAGTTGTACATGTTCTCACTTTCTCTCCCAAGCCAAAGAATTGCATTGAGGTCATTTGTCCAAGTCACTTTAGAATCAATTGTTAGTCATTTCGTATATGCAGTAAACTTAGCCTCCCTATATGTCACATAAGGAAGTCAGGAATATCTTCAGTCCCAGTTTCCCAGAGTTGGAAGAAGCCCAGTGTTCCTCTCTAGTAGGGCACTGCGATGAAAAGCTAGATGCATCTTCTATACCCTTGCAGGGCTGGCAGGCTTCCACAGATGCAGTCTTGGCAGCGCAGAAGTAGTAATGGATTCACCATCCTATGCAGACTAGAAATTCAGTAAGGACCACAATCTCCTTGGGGACTCTTCTACTTCACAGCCCAAAATTAATAGCAGGCTTTCTCCTTGTGGTTCAAAGTTACAGGGGTAGTACCAGAAATTCTTAAACGAGCAGTTTAGTGATAGAGTGGTGGCACTGTCCCTTAATTTTGTTTTACAAGATGGGAACCTTGATTTTTCCCAATTAAAATATCTTCCAAGAAGATAGTGATCTGGCTGAGATATTAGTCACTTCCACTGAGCGGAAAGGCTATTTTAGAGGTACTGAATTTTTGGTTGCAGTCTCTTTTCTATCTGCTATTCAGTTCAGTTCAGTTCAGTTCAGTCGCTCAGTCATGTCTGACTCTTTGCGACCCCATGGCCTGCAGCACATCAGGCCTCCTTGTCCATCACCAACTCCTGGAGTTTACTCAGACTATGTCCATTGAGTCAGTGATGCCATCCAACCACCTCATCCTCTGTCGTCCCCTTCTCCTCCTGCCCTCAATCTTTCCCAGCATCAGGGTCTTGCCAAAGAGTCAGTCTTTGCATCATGCGGCCAAAGTATTGGAGTTTCAACTTCACAATCAGTCCTTAGAATGAATATTCAGGACTGATCTCCTTTAGGATGAACTGGTTGGATCTCCTTGCAGTTCAAGGGACTCTCAAGAGTCTTCTCCAACACCACAGTTCAAAAGCATCAATTCTTTGGTGCTCAGCTTTCTTTATAGTTCAACTCTCACATCCATACATGACCACTGGAAAAACCATAGCCTTGACTAGATAGGCCTTTGTTGGCAAAGTAATGTCTCTCTGCTTTTCAATATGCTTTCTAGGTTGGTCATAACTTTTCTTCCAAGGAGCAAGTGTCTTTTAATTTCACGGCTTCAGTCGCCATCTGCAGTGATTCTGGAGCCCCCAAAAATAAAGTCTGTTACTGTTTCCATCGTTTCCCCATCTAATTGCCATGAAGTGATGGGACTGGATGCCATGATCTTAGTTTTCTGAATGTTGAGTTTTAAGCCATTTTTTCACTCTCCTCTTTCACTTTCATCAAGAGCCTCTTTAGTTCTTCTTTGCTTTCTGCCATAAGGGTGGTGTCATCTGCATATCTGAGGTTATTGATATTTTTCCTGACCATCTTGATTCCAGCTTGTGCTTCATCCAGCCCAGCGTTTCTCATGATGTACTCTGCATATAAGTTAAATAAGCAGGGTGACAATATACAGCCTTTACGTACTCCTTTCCCAATTTGGAACTAGTCTGTTGTTCCATGTCCAGTTCTGACTGTTGCTTCTTGACCTGCATACAGATTTCTCAGGAGGCAGGTCAGGTGGTCTGGTATTCCCACCTCTTTATCTGCCATTACTCTTCCTCAACACTTCTAAGTTTAACCCACAAAGACACTATGAGCACATCATCGGAAAGGGATATGTTTTATTTGTTCTGCCATGTTGGAAATTTTGTACTGATTAAGTCACATGCTTTCAACCTGTCACCTTGATAACCAGCACTGTTAATGCACAGCACAGTTCACTGGCCTAATTAAGTCCATGTTGATAGTCTGGATGCTAATGACTAGAGGGAAGGTAACTGCCCCATATGAGGATCAAGAATATGGTCTTGGGCTTGTTAACATGCTGTTGTAACTACTTGAGCTGGTCAGCAAAAAAAATATTTCTTAACCCGTTAAAAACTTTTTAGTACCTATATATAATACTATATATGTGACACAGTGATTTTTAAAAAATATGTAGCCCGGGTGTTTTTGTGTCTTGTCTTTACTTTCTCCACTCTGAATATACTGCTTTAGAAAGAACCTAGTCCCAGGTCAGCAAACATTTCCAGATAGTAAGTCTTTTAGGAAAAGGCCACACAGTACCTGTCTGTCATCACCACTCATCCTGTCATTGTAATATGAAAGTAGCCATGATCAATAGTAAACAAATGAACATCTGCATCTCAATGAATGAGTGAAAGTGGCTCAGTCATGTCCTACTCTTTGCGTCCCCATGGACTATATAGTCCGTTCTCCAGGCCAAAAGACTGGAGTGGGTAGCCTTTCCCTTCTCCAGGGGATCTTCCCAACCCAGGGATCAAACTCAGGTCTCCCACATCGCAGGCAGATACTTTACCAGATGAGACACTATTTACCAAAATAGGTGACAGGCCAGATGTAGCCACAGTCTAATGATTCTGATCTAAACCAAAAGTTGATGAGGTCAGGAAACTACCTCTTCATGTGTCCCTAGCACCCGGCACACAGTGGGTATTCATATCTGTTAACCTATATGAATAAAAATAAATTTGAAGAACCAAGAAAGAATCCTAGATCAACTGCAGTAACAAATGAATCACACCTAGCAGTGCGAAAACAAAGTAACTTGCCAGTAGAGAAACAGTTGCTGAATAATTGAAACTCAATTTTATTTCACTCCCAAGATTAATCTCTGTCTTTTATTCTTTTTTTAAATTTTTTTTGTCTTTTATTCTTGATTTATCCACTGGATTATCTTTTGGAAATTTATTCTTGGTTCAAAACACCATTAAAAGATGCATTAAACTTGAGCTGTGGCTCTACATATATTTGCTCCTATAAAACTGCTCCAAGTAGAAACAGACAAGTTTAAGAACTGCTTCTTTTCTGTGTGTTCCCACTCACATGCTGTTTTAATTTTTCAGCTTCATCAAGTCAGGTAGGCTGCCACCTAATTGATTATTGACAGTTTTCAGTGGTTTTAGCTAAAACTTTGGCAGTTGACTTTTTTAATGAAAGTAGCCAATGTTCTAATAAAATTCAACCCTCTGTCCCTAGAGAAATTATTCAGTTTTTTTAGAACTTGCTTTCAGACGAACTTTTCCCAGAAAGGCTTCATATCTTCCCTCCCTTTCAGAAATTCTCCCTTTTTGCAGTCAACTGTCACAGCTGATAACTTACTGGCTATAAAAAGAATTTTTAACTTTCAGTACAAAATAAACAAGGTGACATTGCAAATAAGCCTTATGAAATGATGAGCATGCTATTTTTAAAGATAGTTACACAATATCCCTATCATAAGATGCTTAGGTGGCAAAATAAAGGAAATTAGAATTATAATCACCCAAAATAAATGATTTGCCCTTCTGGTTAAAAAGAGAAATGCTGGAATTAAAGATATATAACAGAAATTCATCATAAGAAGAGACCTCTATAGTTTCTTTACTCTGCTTAGCTTTCTTCCTGCTCCACTGAGGCAGGATTGACAAATAAAAATTGCCTATACTTAAGGTCTATAACATGGTAATTTGCTATACATATACACTGTGAAATGACTACCACTATCAAGCTCACTGGGCTCCTATGGTGGCTCAGGGTTAAAGAATCTGCCTGCCAGTGCAGGAGACATGGATTCAATCCCTGGGATGGGAAGATTCCCTGGAAAAGGAAAAGGCAACCCACTCCAGTATTCTCGCCTGGGAAATTCCATGGACAGAGGAGTCTGGCCGGCTACAGTCTGTGGGGTCACAAAGAGTCAGATACGACTCAGTGACTAAACAACAACAAAATCAAGCTCATTAACATGTCGATCACCTCCCATAATAGCCCTATTTTTGTTTGTGGTGAGGACCCTTAAAAGCTACTCTCAGCAAAAGTCATATGTACAATACATCATTATTACCTATAGCCACAATGCTGTACATTAGAGCCACAGAACTTATTCATTTTTCCCCCATAGAAAGGCACTTTATTTTATTAACAGTGTGTATATATTAATCCCAAACTCCCAACCTATCCCTCTCCCCCGACTCTTCGCCACTGGTAACCCTAAATTCCTTCTCTGGAGAGCTTATTCATTTTATAAATGGAAATTTGTACCCTTGACCAACATATCGCTATTTCCTCTACCCACAAACTCCTGGTAACCACTATTCTACTGTTTCTATGAGGTCAACATTTTTAGACTCCACAAACAGAGGCTAGTGTAGTTTCTTAACAACAGCAACAACAACAACAAAATCTCAATATTCAGGGACCAAAAAAATATACCTATATACCTGACTTCCATTTTGGGGGTGGGGGGGCCATGTCATGTGGCATGCAAGATCTTAGTTCCCTGACCAGGAATCGAACCCATGCCCCCTGCACTGGAAGCCCAGAGTCTTAACCACTGGACTGCTAAGGAAGTCCTCCCTTTCTTTTCCTGATCTATCTTTTCAAAAAAGTCTTACTATATTGTATGGCAAAACCAACACAATAAAGTAAAGAAAATTTAAAAAAAAAAAAGTCTTACTATAATTATAATGCCTTTCTTTTCTCCAAAAACAAATTGTATCTAGAGGTTTCAGAAAATTAGTACTGCCCTAAAAAAAGAAAAAGATGTAGCTACTGTATCCTACTTATCTTCTACTAGAGCCCAGATATGCCTGGTTATCGAAATCATGAAGTCATCCAGTCAGTCTTTAGAGCACGCAGATGGCTGGGCCCCACTAAAGGGACAGGCTGAAGGTTCTATTAATTTTGATTGAGATAGTCTCAGAGAGTCCTCATAGCATTTCAGATTTGGGAATCCTTGCACTAGAAGACTCTCTCCCAGCAAGACTGCTGTATCTGGTCCACACTTTTATGATTCAAAAAGCCCCAGATTCCTTTTCTCAGCAGTGAGAAGATTTTCTTTTCACGCTTTTGATCTTCACCAAAAATTAGGTGCCAGCCCCAAAATCCTATTTACTCTTACTGTAAGCCCAGCATCTGTCTTAACAACCACAGACCCTCTTTCATTTTGTAGCCATTCCAGTCTTTGAAAACAAAGGCTGATGTTCACACACAGAAGTGTACTTTTCAGAAAGCCACAAAATAAAGTGACTGTTTCTCGTTCTGATTGCAGAAAAACCATATGTCAGTTTAAATATCTCCTGCCCTGATTAGACACATCAGTATGTGAAAATATTTATGGAACCTAAGTATAGAATTCAGTGCACCAATGCGAAATTCCACCCACCACACTTGTGAAATTCAGAAACACAGCACTAATAATTAAAATGAAGAAAAACAACAACAACAACAAAGATTTGCTGAGTGTCTCTCTGTGCCAGGCAATGGGCAGATGAACAGAAACTTTCATTAAAAAAGACAGCATTTTAGTAAATGATTTCAGTGCCACGATCAATGAATTCCTTCATTAATATTTCCCAGCAAGTATTTAAGTTTCCCCAAAGAATTTATATTTTAGCAAAGAAATTGTTTAGATATAGTAACAACTGGGTTTTTTCCTGAGATTTTAAATATTTTTTTGGCAGATTCAACAAAACTGTTGACTTAGGTTCATTTTGTATATGGCTGATTTTGTATACTTTTGATAGTTCAATTACATGTCCAACAATAATACTTTTTTTTTCTCTATGGAAAGTTCAACAGGACTCTTGTATTTTAGAGCTTCTAGACTTAGCTTAGGAGAGAGTTTAGATACTAAGTGAGCTCAGTTAGAAACTTATTGCAACTTTTCCCAAGCAAGGCTAAGGATGAGAGTAAGACAGCAGCAAAGAAAGAGGCAGAGAGGCAGTGGAGAAGAGAAAGGGTGTGAAACATGTCTCCAAGATTATTTCTGGTCGTCAGCTTGGAAGAACTGTGACCCTGCATCTACCAAAATGGAAACTACATATAGGGCCAATCTGGTGCCGACCCAAAGGGGGAGAAATGATGACTTCAACCACACAAGACATCACATGTCTGGTGCCAAACAGGACCAAACACCTTCACGTGAGCAACTCGACTGGTAGAAGAACGTAACACCCCTAGTTGAAGGCTTAAGAATAAGGGTCAAACAAGACATGTACAATGCTCTAAAGGATTATGTATCAGGCATCTAAAAGGGGCTTCCCAGGCGGTGCCAGTGGTAAAGAACCCACCTGCCAATGCAGGAGACATAAGAGATGCGGATTCAATCCCCGAATCAGGAAGATCCTCTGTAGTAGGAAATGGCAATCCACTCCAGATCCTTGCCTGAAGAAGTCCGTGGACAGAAGACTCTGGCAGGCTCCCATCCATGGAGTCACAGAGAGTTGGACCTGACTGAGCACATGCGTATGTTAAGTACATATGTCAAGTACCGATTTCTTTGCTGCATAACAAACAACCATATAGCTCAAAGGCTTTGAATAATAAGTAAGTTTTTAGTTCTGGGTTCTGCTGGTGACTAAATGGTCCTTCTGGTCTCAGCTAGACTCACTCATGCCCCTATAGTCAGGCACCATCTGTTTCGGCTATGACAGCTGGGCCGACTCAGCGCTGCTTGACATACTGTCTCACCCTCCGACAGGCGCATTCTCAAGGCAGCGGGAAGGCTTGGTAAGGGAGTGTGAGGGCTCACACTCCTCCTGAGGCCTGGCTCAGAACTGGGCACAGCTTCACTTCAGCACATTCTGCCAGCCAGAGCAATGCAAAAGCCAACTCAGATTCGAGGAGTAGGGAAACAGATTCTACCTCTAAATGGAAATAAACCCAACATCACATTGCAGTGGCTACAAATCAGGGAGAGGGAGAGGGAGAGGGAGAGAAATGGAGCCATTTCTGCCATCAGTATATCAGAGATTAGAATCAAATTTCTCTGATACAAACTGTTTTCTCATCTTAGAGATGGTGAATAAGAGATTTACAAAAATTTCAGAGATGAAAGGGAACTGAGTGATTAGGCTTTCAAATCCTTTAATGTGCTCAGTGTGGAAGCACAAGCAGGTCTGCTCACTCATAATCAAATAGCTACATAGTTACAAAGCCAAGATAAGAAGTTTTCCTAAGTTCTAGAACTGTGCCTTTCCATCACACCACACCCCTAGTTCCCTGGAGTGTTCAGCCTCTTTAAATAACATGGTAGTGATAATTTTTAATCAGGATGTGCTATTTTTTTCAGAACAATTTTTGGAAATGTGTATTTGTTTAACACAAATAATGAAATCCTCATTAGCAAAAAATATTATGAACACAAAGGAAATTTTTACAAGTGAGTCTATCCATCCATTGTCCATCATTATAAAGAAATATAAAGATAATAGTGATTAAATACAATGACTAAATACTATTGAGAGAAAATTATATAAATGGGTTTATTGTGATTTATATAATAAGTTTGAGTCAGTTCATCTTGAATTAATAATTTCTTAAAAGGTAGAACATAAACCATGCCAATCAGTATTTAGCATTTATCAAAACACTTCCTGATCCACAAAAGTTACTCTGATGCTATTTGATTTTTATAGTTTATTTTCCTTTTGTAATTAAGAAATTCTTAGTTAAAAGCAAAATGTAAGTTAATAGATGGCTTACTTCTCATGCAGAGAAAATTAACTTAAGAATATAGAAATTTAGTCTTTACTATTTTTTGTACACTTTACTATATTTCATGACCAGCTTTTATAAACACCTGATGTGAATAAAACCTATTTAAAATGGCTTTTTTAAAAAGTGAAAATAACTAATTAACTAAACAGTAAATTCAGGAAAATGGTTAAATGAATTCTGGACCTTCCATACCGAAAAAAAAAAAAGAAAGAAAATCAAATCAGTGAGTAGTGAAAATGCTTTAAAGATAATGTTATAATCAAAAGAAGAAAAAGAAATAAAATGTTTACCTAGAATACAGTTCAGTCAGTTCAGTTCAGTTCAGTCCTTCAGTCATGGCTGACTCTGTGACCCCATGGACTGCAGCATGCCAGACTTTCCTGTCCATCAGCAACTCCCAGAGCTTGCTCAAACTCATGCCATTAAATTGGTGATGCCATCCAACTATCTCATCCTCTGTTGTCCCCTCTTCCTCCTGCCTTCAATCACACAGTTACAATTTTTAAAATATGTACAATAAAAATACTGAAACGATGTATAACAAAATATGTAGTGTTTTCTTTCTTTGGATGAAAGAACTGTAAGTGATTTATATTTTAATGTACTTTTAATCAATGAAAATAATTCTAAAATTACATTATGTAAACAGCAATTGGAAAACAAGAAGGAAAATAAGCCACCAGATTAAAATGATTATATATTTTTAAAATGCAAACTTTTGAAGATAATATATTTGAGTAGAATAAATACTAGACAAAACATTTAAAGTTGATCATCATATTTTTTCGGTCATCCTACACTCAAAATGCATCTTGAGACCATAAAATGAGAATGAGGTAACAATCCCATTTCAAAGATAAAAAGTTGATTCATACCCAGAAAGATTAAATGACTAATTTTTCCAATAATATATTGGAAAATCAATAATATATATTGAATATATATGGAAAATCAATAATACATATGGAAAATCCACTGTAGAATCAAGTGGATTCTACAGAATCTGTAGAATTCTGTAGAAAGTAAAAACAGAAAAAATCCTTAAAAAAAAAAAAAGACTCACAATCTAGTCATGCTCTATTTTATCATTCTGTCTCTCTAAAAAATACTAAAAGAGACAATAAATTAAAATGCTGAGAGTTAACAAACAGTGTCATACCAAGTGGTTTTTGTTTTTTATTTATTTATTTATTTATTTTTTATTGTTTTTGCCATACTTTGTCATGATATCACCATGGGTTTACATATGCTTCCCCTCCGGAACCCCCCTCCCTCCTCCCTCCCCCCCGGGAAATCTCGCTGTACCAGCCCCGAGCATCAATCCTGGGCTGGCGATTGATTAGACACATGACAATTAACATGCTTCAATGCCCTTCTCCCATATCATCCCATGTCATCCCATATCATCCCAAGTTTTTAAATATGTGATTGTCTTGCTCATCTTCTCTTATTTATGAGTTCGTCTTGAAATAGTCAGTCAGTTAGTTCAGTAGCTCATCGTGTCTGAGTCCTTGTGACCCCATGGACGGCACTCCAGGCTTCCCTGTCCGTCACCAACTCCTGGACCGTTCTCAAACTCATGTCCATCGAGTGGGTGATGCCATCCAACCATCTCATCCTCTGTCGTCCTCTTCTCCTCCTGCCCTCAATCTCTCCCAGCACCAGGGTCTTTTCAACAAGTCAGCTGTTCGCATGAAGTGGCCAAAGTATTGGAGCTTCAGCTTCAGCGTCAGTCCTTCCAGTGAATATTCAGGACTGATTTCCTTTAGGACTGACTTTACTTGATCTCCTTACAGTCCAAGGGAATCTCAAGAGTCTCTCCAGCACCACAGTTCAAAAGCATCAATTCTTCAACACTCAGCTTATCTTAAAATGTTCTCACATTTTCAGATTTGCATATGGACAAGACAATATATTTTAAATTTTTTCATTTTACTATCTTGATCTCATTCCAGATATGTTTGCTTTTGATAAAAAAAAAAAATCACAATTCCCTTCAGTCATGTTGCTGCTGCTAAGTCACTTAAGTAATGTCCAACTCTGTGCGACCCCATAGACAGCAGCCCACCAGGCTCCCCCATCTCTGGGATTCTCCTGGCATGTTAGTTTAGCAGCAAAAAGTAACACAGAAAGCTAAGAACTGAAACATCTGATCCTTTCTCACTAGTAAGTGTGTGGCAGCAAGCACCACAGAGCAAGTCTTGTCATTAGCGAATTTCTAGCCTATTGAGATAAAAAGACGCATATGACATGGTGCCTGATTCCAAAGGGCTTAAAGTAGATTGCAGACAGACAGATACACACGCAGCTAAGAGCAACACAGGGTTGTAGCTACTTATAAAGATGTCTTTACAAGTTTAAAAGACAGATTAATTATTTCTACCTTAGGGGATATGAAGTAACATTGTCAGGAAGTGCTTTGTAAAGCCAAACTTGGGCTGAAAAAGCCTCAGAAAAAATCCAAGTTATAAAAAAAAAAAATCTAGCAACTAGGTTTGAAGACTTTACCAATTCAAATGATCATTCTATGTATTAAGAAGATAGCAAGAGGTATTTCATAGAAGACGTGCATGCATGCATAGTCACTTTAGTCATGTCCAACTCTTTGTGACCCCATATACTGTAGCCTGCCAGGCTCCTCTGTCCATGGGATTCTCCAGGCAAGAATACTGCAGTGGGTTGCCAGGCCCTACTCCAGGGGATCTTCCTGACCCAAGGATTGAACCCGCATCTCCTGCATTGCAGGCGGATTCCTTACCACCAGGTAAGCCCCTTCATAGAAGACGGTTTCCCTCAAATCAACACTCAATCATCTTATCTGATGTCCACAATTTTATAAACATAATACTTAATGAATTGAAAAGTATGTGATCAGCTCTATGCTAAGTGCTATGGAAGGTACAAAAATTTATGAGACATATTGCCAGTTATATGTTGTTATAGAGTCAACATATGAATATGTGGGAATTGGTGTATTAGAGAAATTCTAGGACTTTTAATACAAAACCCAGCAATATTATAACAAACATACCTTACAATTCCGATGGCCTAACCTAATAAAAGTCTATTTTGTGCTTATGTCAGAGTGCGTTGTGTACGTTCCTGGCTTGAAATCGGCTTCCCTCTGTTTGATGACTGTATACTATTGCTGCCTTGGCATTTGCTTCGTGTGGCTCAGCAGCCTGCAGGAGCCTTAAGCTGACACGAGCCCCTCTCCAGCCCATGCCCAGAGAGTCACAAGTAGACGTCAGTTCCCGATACGCTCCCCAGTCACTTTGTGACAAGCAGTCTCACCCACTCTTCACCAGTCTGAACTGATGAACCTGGTCCCAGCCCTGAAGTCCCAAAGGACTCTACTTGCAGACACTAATAAAAGCATATGCCCCCAATTCTGCTGTCTCTGCCTGAATCCTTTCTTGGCCTCTCCACGAGGTCCTTGAGGCATACCATGTATTGACAGTTCTTCCAGGAGGTCTAAATAACAAGTTTCTCTCCTTCAGTCCCCTGTTGTCTTTTGTTGAATTAGGGCTCACCATCCAACACCCCAACTCCACATAACCAATGTTAATCCTTAAGAATTACAACAACAATGCAGGAGGACAGGCTCTTTCCAGCTTGTCTCTCTGTCACTTGCTGAGGTCTTACCACCTTCAGATGACAGCGGGTGGATGGCAGAAAGAGAATAAAGAAGGCATGCCACTTGCAGCCTCCTTAGTCCAGAAGGGAAGTAACTCACCTTCCCTATTATCCACTGATGGGAACAAGGACACAGACCCACCAACACCTGGTCGGCTGGCTAGGTAGCTACTTCCCAATAACAACTCAACAACAAGGGAGGTGGAGAACAAACTCCAGGTGGATACCAGGCCATTTCTGCCATAGATTTTGCTTGTACATGGAGGCTAGATTTTTTTTTTCTGTCACATTAAAAAAAAATAGCTGTTTGCAGATCTGATCTGGAACTTTCCAGGCGGTTCCATGGTAAAGCATCTGCCTGCAATGCAGGAGACACAGGTTCAATTCCTGGGCAAGGCAGATCCCCTGGAGGAGGGCATGACACCCCACTTCAGTATTCTTGCCTGGAAAATCTCATGGACAGAGGAACCTGGTGGGCTACAGACCATAGGGTCGCAAAGAGTCAGACACAACTGAATTGACAGAGCACACATGCGTGATCGCATCTGTGATTCTGAGTGGTCAGTAAACTTGGTCTTCACTAACACTTCTCTTCAAATCTTTAGATTATCTATCAAAATGTATATGCTCCCTCCAAACCATCAATTCAAATAAACAATGTTTAACATTTTGTCTCTCAGAACTACTTCATAGTTGACACCACCTTATGTAAAATCATTTCAGCACATGAGCAAATGCCACTCTTTAGGGTGCTTATTCATTCATTTAACAAACATTCATGGAACACCTATCATGTTCTAGGATACACAATACTTAGGAGACAAAGACAAGCTAAGATATTCAGGATGGCTAGAGACAGAAGCTGAATTCTGTAATTAAACTGAGATTCTGTGAAGTAACAGACACAATATGTTAAAACAATCTGTTGCAAAATTTTAGACTTGAGGCCCCAAACCATGAAAGTACCTAGACTACCCAACATGGCAGAGCAAAACCTGTAGGACAGAGAGGGGTAAGAGACGAGGTTAGCCCTGGGAAAGAAAAAGATAGCCTTCACAGTTATGCCAGATGTAGATTTAACAAGATGCTATGATCAAAATGCTGGCTCAAAGGTAGCAAGATGGAAAACTGGCTGAGTGACTGTGCTCTTCATGGAACTAGAGGTGTTCTACAAATGATAGCATTTTAAAAGAGAATACAAGTTTTAACAGAGTATGTGAGTTTGAAATAGCTATGCCTATGTAAAAATTTATCTGGATGTAATGGAAATTATCCATGCACAAGAAATTAAATACCGTCTAAATTGAGGTCTTACTCTATTTTTCAAGTTGTTTTCTTAAATTAGTATGTGTGGGTGCTTAGTCACGTCAATCATGTCCAACTCTCTATGACCCTATGGACCATGGAATGCCAGGCTCCTCTGTCCATGGGATTCTCCAAGTAAGAATACTAGAGTGGGTTGCCATTTCCCTCACCTAAATTAGTGTGCAGGGGGAGAAAAGAGAAGAAAGAAAAGGGAAAAAGAAGAGCCAAACAAAGGTAGATAACATCATTGTGTCTTTATTGTATTAGATTTGGCAAGATTTATTCTTCTTTTCCAGAGGCTCTTGCATTTTGCAAATCAAGTCGATTTTTTATAACAAAATCATCTGGCCTGGTCTTTATTCAAACATTGACACTCTATCTGATATCTTGAAATATAAAGAAACGTGTTTTAGGGAGGGACCACCTGATTCTTTAAAACCAAACAAAACAAAGGTGCTAATTTAAGGCAAACCTGGATTCATTTTAGGTTTGGTGTGAAAATCTTTAAGTGCGGTGGTTCCGCTCTATTTCGTCTCCTGGAATTTACAGATCACTGGGCATTGTTTTCCGTTTTTCAAACCTATATATACCAGGATCAAAATTCAAGGTGGGAAAGGAATTAGCCTATATTAATGACATTTTTTAATGAGTGTAATTTAAACTTTTCTTAACTTAGGCACTTACATTTGCACTGGTTTATTTTGTTATCATTTATAACAGCAATGAACACTCACGTAGTACTTAACAGTGTGGGATACTGTTCTAATTCTTCACATATATTAACTCATGGAACCTTCACAACAACCTATGAGGAAAGGACTCTAATAATCACCATGTTAAACACGAAGAAACTGAAGCACAGAAAGGCTAAGCAATTTACAAAGGGTCCACAGCTGGCAAGGGCAGAGTAGAATGTAAACCCAGAGCATCTGGGACTTCCCTGGTGGTCCAGTGCCTAAGACTCTGTGCTCCCAATGCAGGCAGCCCAGACCCTGCATATCACAACTAAGACCCAGCACCGCCAGATAAATAAATAACAAAAGAAAAAACTAGGCGGTCTAGCTTTGGAACCTGGTCTCACATCTCTTCTGCTGTATTGCTAGTCCACTTTACAAATAGTATTTCTCTTTTATTGTCTTTCATTATTTGAAGATTTGTTTTGAGACCCCTGGGGCATAAGATACAAGACTGCTTCTTCACAAGGAATGGTCATACAAACTGTCTGTGCCAACTAAGCCAGATGCCGGCCAGTAGTCACCACGATCTCTTTCCTTTTCCAATCATCTAATTACAAAAGAGTGACTGCTGAGAGTTAACAGACCTCCTCCACTGGGAAGGAAGTAGCGACTGGAGAGCAGGAGGGAAGACTCCACCTCACAGCTGCTTTCCTTCCTTCCAACCCGAAGCACTAAAGAGTTAACAACTACCAGTCCAAGGAGGTAAAAAGAAGGTGAGGAAGGCTGCACAGTTACTATGCTGGCAGCTTTGTGCTAAGAATAAATAATTATCACCTTTCACAGAGGATAAATAACCTGCCTAAGATAAAGGAGTCAGAACCAGCTCAGTTTAACTTCAAAGCCTAGGCATGTTCCTTCCACACTGTGAAGTGCAAGCTCAGAGCTTGTTCCCTGTGCACAAGTTCCCTGTGCACAAGTTCCCTGTGATACCTGTTCATTTCATTGCATCTTAACGGATCTTCTGTAAAAACAGCATATTGAATAATTTTCAACATTTGTTTCTGGTTGGTATTACTACTAAGTGCTTACTATTCTTTATTACAATTCATAACATGCAAAATACTGAAGAGTGGCTTTATGAAGTAATCTCTAGGGAGCATAAAGGAAGCAAAAACTAGGGTAGTGACAGAGCAATAATAATCATATGTCTTATTAATTGCCCAAATTGACCTGGAATTTTTTTTTAATTCTCAATGTGAATCTATGTACTTGATTGACAGATATTTTCATTTAAAATAATCACTTAAAATTTGAAATAGTTATGCTTACTTTCTCCTGATTAATATATAATGGGAAAGAGTTGAAAACATTTCCTTAAAAACACAAGCAAATAAAAAGCATCAATTTTTAAATTTAGCAAAAGACCTACATAGGCTTGTTGTGAAAACAAATGAAATAACATGTTTAAAGGGTATGATGCCTTATGGGTCATAAATGACCAATAAATGGTAGAGATTTTTATTAGGAAAGCACAATAAAATTAAAATATTTAAAACCTCAGAGCTCTACTGACCACCAAATTTATGGCTTCATAAAATGTTTTCATGATATTTTAACCAATTTAAATGATAACTTTTAACTACTTTATGTAAATAACACACTAACCATACTTTTCCATTTATTTTTATACACAAATCCATGGAGTACTTTTCAAATATTTCTATTGCCCGTATCTATAAAATAAGTGCTTTTTATTCATCATTGGTACACAAAAGTGATAGCAAAGAATGCCAACTGGTCTTCTTCAAAATACCATATCCTCTCTTTCTGCTTTTTTAAAAAGTTTGCAGATTCCAAAAGAAACCTCTTTCTGTCGCTTTTTCCTGTTCTCCAAGGCTATTAATATTCAGAGAATGCTGGTTTTAAAAGTAAGGTTCTGGACACATTTGTAAGCAAACTTATTCTTGTGATGCAATCATTAGAATCACAAGAATTACAATGACCACACACATGCATCAAAACCACTGCGGTTTGTGGACTGTCAAAGACACTCCCGAGAAGAGAAGGAAGCGAGATTCTGTTGCATTTGTGACCTCTAGAGGCCAACACGAATGTGATATATTTTATTCATTCAACAGGCCCTCAAAGTACACTCTTCAAGAGTTTAAGATTTATAGGCTTTAGAAAACAAAGCAAATTCAAGAGAAAAGAGGTTCCATTTTAGGTGGATATGTTGCCTCGAACTAACAACCACAAACCACAAATGAAGTTTTAAATAATAATTGGAAAAAGCCTCAGATTCTTGGAGAACCTTTATGGAAAATGAAAACCTTGCCTACTTCATGATGGAGCCATCCAGACTAATTACTTATTGTGAGTAATCATCACACTGAGGATGAACATGGTGAAACACGCCCATTGGACCTTGGAGGAAAAACTGGATTCTAGTATTTGCTAGTTACATATCCTGGAAAAATTATTAACCTCTGAACCTCAATGTCATTATTTGTAAGTTAAGTATTCATAATAAAGCCTACCTTGCAGTGATGTTTATAGATTAAAAATGAGATGACATATACTCAAACTATATCTTGAAAACTGCCAAATATGAAATTTGTAACACAAATTTCATTGTCATTTTATTACTATTTGCTCAGATGTTTCCTTCTGTCTCTGAATGATAACACTTTTTTACCACAGTGATAAAACCAAAGCAAACTATTAGTCTGAAAAAGATTTCTTTATATTCAAAACTTTTTTGAAGTAGAACTTGCTACACTTCCTCCTTACATTGTGTTACTTGCACAGGAAGTGCTAATAACTCTGAATAGAATAAAGCACAAAGCAGCAGTAAGTTACCTGCCCTGTTAGATTATTCCCCTTTGTCCTAAATAATAATAGTATAACCTGTGATATGTTAAGGCATTCTTCACTTCTCACATGCTCAGAAGTGGTATCTACGAACTTCCCCACACACACTGCCAGTGTGTTCAGGAACGTTCAAGGTCCAAATCTTCCAGGTGAGTCCCTTTTACAGTTGGAGTGAAGTCTGAATTGTTACATTTTGGCATGTTCATGCAGCCCACCTATCACATAGGAAAGGTTGGATAGACAATAGCTAAATGTTGCTGTAAAGTTTGCTGGTTCTGTATTTATTCCTAAAAATCATAAGTCTAGTCAAGGATCCTTTACTGAAAACCTTCTCCCATCCCACAAAACACAAGAGAAATTCACTTGACTGTTATAATCACATCATCTCTAATCTCAATGCCATTCCCAAACCTTTATTAGCTCTCCCTCATGCCTCACAGCTTTTTGTTAAATTTCCACTATCTACGTGAAATGTCAGTCCAGTTCAGGTCAGTCGCTCAGTCATGTCCAACTCTTTGTGACCTCATGAATCACAGCACACCAGGCCTCCCTGTCCATTACCAACTCCCAGATTCTACCTAAACCCATGTCCATCGAGTCAGTGATGCCATCCAGCCATCTCACCCTCTGTCGCCCCCTTCTCCTCCTGCCCCCAGTCCTTCCAAGCATTAGGGTCTTTCCCAAAGAGTCAACTCTTTGCATGAGGCAGCCAACGTATTGGAGTTTCAGTTTCAACATCAGTCCTTCCAATGAGCACCCAGGACTGATCTCCTTTAGGATGGACTGGTTAGATCTTCTTGCTGTCCAAGGGACTCTCAAGAGTCTTTTCCAACACCACAGTTCAAAAGCATCAATTCTTCAGCACTCAGCTATCTTCACCGTCGAACTCTCGCAACCATACATGACCACTGCAAAAACCATAGCCTTGACTAGACGGACCTTTGTTCATGAAGTAATGTCACTGCTTTTAAATATGCTTTCTAGGTTGATCATAACTTTCCTTCCAAGGAGTAAGCATCTTTTAATTTCATGGCTGCAATCACAATCTGCAGTGATTTTGGAGCTCCGAAAAATAAAGTTAGTCATATTTCCACTGCTTCCCCATCTATTTCCCATGAAGTGATGGGACCACACGCCATAATCTTAGTTTTCTGAATGTTGAGACTTAAGCCAACATTTTCACTCTCCTCTTTCACTTTCATCAAGAGGCTCTTTAGTTCCTCTTCACTTTCTGCCATAAGGGTGGTATCATCTGCATACCTGAGGTTATTGATATTTCTCCCAGCAATCTTGATTCCAGCTTGTCCTTCATCCAGCCCAGCATTTCTTATGATGTACTCTGCATATAAGTTAAATAAGCAGGGTGACAATAAACAGCCTTGATGTACTCCTTTTCCAATTTGGAACCAGTCTGTGGGTCCATGTCTGGTTCTAACTGTTGCTTCCTGACCTGCATACAGGTTTCTCAAGAGAGAGGCCAAATGGTCTGTTATTCTCATCTCTTGAAGAATTTTCCTCAGTTTCTTGTGATCCACACAGTCAAAGGCTTTGGCATAGACAATAAAAAAGAAATAGATGTTTTTCTAGAACTCTCTTGTTTTTTTGATGATCCAGTGGATGTTGGCAATTTGATCTCTGGTTCCTTTGCCTTTTCTAAAATCCACTTGAACATGTGGAAGGTCACTGTTCACGTATTGCTGAAGGCTGGCTTGGAGAATTTTGAGCATTACCTTACTAGCGTGAGAGATGAATGCAGTTGTGTGGTAGTTTGAGCATTCTTTGGCATTGCCTTTCTTTGGGACTGGAATGAAAACTGACCTTCTCCAATCCTGTGGCCATTGCTGAGTTTTCCAAATTTGTTGGCCTATTGAGTGCAGCACTTTCACAGCATCGTCTTTCAGGATTTGAAATAGCTCAACTGGAATTCCATCACCTCCACTAGCTTTGTTCGTAGTGATGCTCTCTAAGGCCCACTTGACTTCACATTCCAGGATGTCTGGCTCTAGGTTAGTCACCACACCATCGTGATTATCTGGGTCGTGAAGATCTTTTTTGTACAGTTCTTCTGTGTATTCTTGCCACCTCTTCTTAATATCTTCTGCTTCTGTTAGGTCCATACAATTTCTGTCCTTTATCAAGCCCATCTTTGCATGAAATGTTCCCTTGGTATCTCTAATTTTCTTGAAGAGATCTCTAGTCTTTCCCATTCTGTTGTTTTCCTCTATTTCTTTTCATTGATCACTGTGGAAGGCTTTGTTATCTCTCCTTGCTACTTTTTTGGAACTCTGCATCCAGATGGGAATATCTTTCCTTTTCTCCTTTGCTTTTCACTTCTCTTCTTTTCACAGCTATTTGTAAGGCCTCCTCAGACAGCCATTTTGCTTTTTTGCACTTCTTTTCCATAGGAATGGTCTTAATCCCTCTCTTCTGTACAATGTCACAAACCTCTCTCCATAGTTCATCAGGCACTCTGTCTATCAGATCTAGTCCCTTAAATCTATTTCTCACTTCCACTGTATAATCATAAGGGATTTGATTTAGTTCATACTTGAATGGTCTAGTGGTTTTCCCTACTTTCTTCAATTTAAATCTGAATTTGGCAATAAGGAGTTCGTGATCTGAGCCACTGGTCTTGTTTTTGCTGACTGTATAGAGGTTCTCCATCTTTGGCTGCAAAGAATATAGTCAATCTGATTTCGGTGTTGACCATCTGTTGATGTCCATGTGTAGTCTCCTCTTGTTTTGTTGGAAGAGGGTGTTTGCTATCACGAGTGTGTTCTCTTGACAAAATTCTATTAACCTCTGCCCTCCTTCATTCTGTACTCCAAGGCCAAATTTGCCGGTTACTCCAGGTGTTTCCTGACGTCCTACTTTTGCATTCCAGTCTCCTATAATGAAAAGGACATCTTTTTTGGCTGTTAGTTCTAAAAGATCTTGTAGGTCTTCACAGAACCATTCAGCTTCAGCTTCTTCAGCATTACTGGTTGGGGTATCGCTTGGATTACTGTGATATTGAATGGTTTGCCTTGGAAACAAACAGAGATCATTGTGTCATTTTTGAGATTGCATCCAAGTACTGCATTTCAGACTCTTTTGTTGACCATGATGGCTACTCCATTTCTTCTAAGGGATCCCTGCCTACAGTAGTAGATATAATGGTCATCTGAGTTAAATTCACCCATTCCAGTCCATCTTAGTTCGCTGAGTCTTAAAATGTCGACATTCACTCTTGCTGTCTCCTGTTTAACCACTTCCAATTTGCCTTGATTCATGGACCTAACATTCCAGGTTCCTATGCAATATTGCTCTTTACAGCATGGGACCTTGCTTCCGTCACCAGTCTCATCCACAACTGGGTGTTGTTTATGCTTTGGCTCCATCCCTTCATTCTTTCTGGAGTTATTTCTCCACTAATCTCCAGTAGCATTTTGGGCACCTACAGACCTAGGGAGTTCATCTTTCCGTGTCCTATCTTTCTGCATTTTCATACTGATCATGGAGTTCTCAAAGCAAGAATACTGAACTGGGTTTGACCATTCTCTTCTCCAGTGGACTGCATTCTGTCAGACCTCTCCACCATGACCCGACAGTCTTGGGTGGCCCCACTCAGCATGGCTTAGTTTCACTGAGTTAGACAAGGCTGTCTAACTGTGGTCCAAGACCTTTGGACCTTTGGACCTTTGGACCTTTGGACCTTTCTCTCTTCTATAACTTTTAATTTTCCCTCTAGTGAATCTTTCCTTTAACCTTTCAAACATCTTCCTAAACCTTGTGTCTCTCTCTACTGCGATATTTTCCTCCTCTTCTCTACCAAGATTTTTGAAGACTTTACTCATTGTCTTCACTTGCAGCATTCACTTCTCAGCCCCTGCTGTGTCCCCCCAAGCATATGTTGAAATCCTAACCCTTAGTACCTGTAAATGCGGCCTCACTTGGAAATGGGGTTTTTGCAGATGAAATGAAGTTAAGAGGAGGTCATACTGGATTAGGGTGGGTCCTAAATCCCCTGGTGCCTCAGGCAGTAAGGAATCTGCCAGTAATGCAGGTGACCTGAGTCTGATCCCTGGGTTGGGAAGATCCCCTGGAGGACGGCATGGCAACCCACTTAAATATTCTTGCCTGGAGAATCCCTGTGGACAGAAGAGCCTGGTGGGCTATACTCCAGGGAATCACAAAGAGTCAGACACAACTAAGCACAGCACAGCATAAATCCAATAACTGTTATCATTATAAGAAGGCCATATGGAAACACAGCAACACTGAAGAATACCTGAAAAATAGTATATGAGGATAGAAGAAGGAGTGTATCAACAAGCCGGGAGCACCAAGGATTGCTGGCCACCGCCGACAGCTAGGAAGAAGGGAGGAAGGATCCTCCCCGGCAGCCTACAGGGCCCTGCTGACACTCTGGTTTCAGACCTGTAGCATCTAGACTTCTGATGTATTCTCTACAGTGAGAAAATAAAGTTGTTATTTTAAGCCATTGGGTTTGGGGCACTTTGTTATGGCAGCCCTAGCAAATACAGCTCCCAGCCACTGCACCAAAACCACCCTTGACTATGTCATAACGGGCTCTTTGTAATCCAGGGGACAATTTTTAAGACTGTAAACTTCTATCTCTCTATAGTGTTTGACAGAATGTTGTACTCCCTGCCATTGAAATCCTACTGGTTTCTTCATAGCTTTCAGGCTCTTCTACCTTTAGAAACTTTCCTTTCCAAATCTTTTTTTTCATACCCTAAGTATTCTTGTTACCTACTTCCAACTTAATATGTTAACTGAGCCAAGATATCCTTAACTCCCCCTATCGTGCTCCCAAATTCCTAGTGAGATGAGTAGAACAGTATGCTTAGTTGTTCATTCATGTCTGACTCATTGCAATCCCATGAACTCCTCTGTCCATGGGGATTCTCCAGGCAAGAAGACTGGACTGAGCTGCCAGGCCCTTCTCCAGGGAATTTTCCCAATCCAGGGATCAAACCGAGGTCTCCTGCATTGTGAGCAGATTCTTCACTGTCTGAGCCATCAGAGAAGCTCCCACATCTTAAAAATCTGTTTTTCAGCAAATATTTACCACATTCCAAACACTATGCTAGTATGGAAGATACAGAGATAGATGGACAAGGTAGACCAAGGTAGACTGGCCTCCCAAGCTTTTATCCTTGCAGGGTTGGATAATAAACAACCAAAGAAATACATAAAGCAATTACAAGTATACACAGCATAAAGGAAACAAATAGGATGATGAGATAGAGCAGGAGTCAAGAGAATGTTTTCTGTTGAAGGTTATAGAATAAATATTTTAGGGTTTGCAGGCCATGTGGCCCCTATCGCAATGACTCAACTCTACTATTTCAGCACAAAAGAAGCTACAGGCAATATACACATGTATAGGTATGTCTATATTCCAATAAACTTTTTTTTTTACAAAAAACAGGCAATGTGCTAGAGTTAACCTGTGAATTGTAGTTTGCCAAACCTTAAGAGAGAGAGAAAAATTGGGATAGATCATTTTTGATAAAAAGGTCAACAATGGCTTCTCAGAAGAAGTGGCATTCGATTTGAACCTGAAAGGGAGGAGGAGCCACACCTTCTTGAGTCTCCCCAGCAGCCTCTGGATTAGCAAGGACAACAAACAAGTGTTTCATTCTTTTGTTAGCATCTGAAAGATCTGAATGATAATCCACATAATCTACAAAAAACTTCACATGATGGGGAAGCGCCAACCCATGCATCTCCAGTGTGGGGATTTGCAAAAAAGAGAAAGATCGCTCAACTAAGACATTATTTAATAGTTTTAAAGAGGGCTGGGGATCTGAAGCACTAGATAACTATTTTTCTTTAAACAGACCTTCTGAAATAAATGAGAGACAGCATTACAAATGTCTTACCTGTATTTCAAGCAAGAGTTGAAAATACAGTGTATCTATAAAAGGAGAATAATCTAAAGCATGCAAATATAGTTTCCTTCAAAATAATTATCACCACAGAGTATCAAATTTTAAAGAGGTTAATATAGAAAACTGAATCTGTGATTTTATTAAGATGCAAAAAACAACAGATATGGAGAGCAAGTCCACAAGATACAATTTGCTTGTAATATGAATTCTATGTAGAAATAGAACATATAAAGATACAATAAACATCCTTAGAAATTATGGAACAAGTTTGCCTTAGGAGAAGGTTTGTTTTAACAGTCCAAATGGATTAAAAAACACCAGGTCAAATTCATGTAGAAAGAAATAAATCTAGACATTTACTGATAAAATCAATGAATTTGAGGTCTTTAGGAAAAAGAAAACTAGTACATACCCAGACCAGATAGGACCTGGGAGGTAGGGAAAAAAGAGAAAATGCACAAAGAAAAAAATGTTTAGAAACAGACATTTCTACAACACTGCAAGCTTTCGATGCTTCTAAAGATAAAGCCTGTGATCCGTGGATTCTGAATTCACTCAAATTATCATTCACATCTAAGGGCAAAAAGGTTTTATAAAGATTCAGGAAATATATCACTTCTGTGAAATACTTACTGTAAGAAGCATTCCAACCAACTGAGACTTGAATCAAAGTATTTTAAGGATGAAAAAACCAAACAAATAACTAAATGAACAGCTATGATGTTTTGAAAGATGGTTGCAACATTACTCTTCAGTAATGTGGCCTTGAGGCTGTTCTTGGGTGATGAGGTAGGATCTATTTCTGCATAATCATTTATCTGGGTTAGACCTGTGTTCATTGTGGCCAATAGAAACTATAAGCCTGACATTATGCTAGTTCCACACAGAGCCCTTAACTGATGTGGCAGCTTCTACTTCTTTCCTCTTGGAGCTCTGAGCTCCCTGTAGGAAGCATCAGCAGTTTCACCAGAGAGAGGGGCTACATGGAGGGGCATGAGTCCCCTTAGACACCTAGCCCCAATGAGCCCTCAAATGACTTCATCCTCCAGCCTCTAACTGTAAACACACGAGACCCCAGTGAGAACCACCCAAATGAGCCCCACCAACCCAGAAAACTATGAAAGTGATGTTGCTCAGTCGTGTCCAACTCTTTGCAACCTCATGAACTGTAGCCCACCAGGCTCCTCCATCCATGGAATTTTCTAGACAAGAGTATTGGAGTGGGTTGCCATTTCCTTCTCCAGGGGATTTTCCCGACCTGGGGCTCGAACCCGGCTCTCCCTCATTGCGGGCAGATGCTTTACCATCTGAGCCACCAATGAAGGTAGAGAGAATAACAAATTAGTCATTTTAAAGACATTAACTTTTGAAGTGGTTTGTCACATAGCATTAGATCCCCAAACAAGGAGTGAAACACAATGTATTACGTAATTGCTGTTCATATTATCATAAAATGTTCAAATGTATTTTTAAAAGTCTTAAAAGATATGATACAGGATGCTAAAAAAAATAGTAGTAATATTCTGAATCTAAAAATCCCACGTTCTTTTGATAAAAACTCAAAAGTGGGAGGAGATGAGAGAAGGAATTAAAAGTGTATGCATTCTTCAACTTGCATGGAGGATGAAAATAGTTACTGTTTCATTCTTTAATAGAGAAATTAATAAACAATTTATTTTCAAAAGGAAAAAAGTTTTATTGTGTTTCTGATTAAAACTCAGTAAATACTAGTTTAAAAAGATTTACTTGATACAGAAAGGTATAAAGAAAAAAATAAATACTAACAATTTCATTTTCCAGGGATACTAGCAATATCCATTTGGTTCATAATCTTAATTTGTATTATGTATATTAATTAAGAGTCTGTTTAACATGATGTTAAAGGACATATTTAAGCATGATTCCACAAATACTCCATCTCTATTCCAAGAAATTTTCAACTAGATAGTATCTTTCTAAAGCATTCATTAGTAAGCACTTCCTGAGTGCGTGCTAAGTCGCTTCAGTCTTGTCTGACTCTTTGTAACACTATGGACTATAGCCTGTCAGGCTTCTCTGTCCTTGGGATTCTCCAGGTAAGAATACTGGAGTGGCTTGTCATTCCTTTCTCCAGGGGATCTTCCCAACCTATGATCAAACCCTCATCTCTTATGTCTCCTGCATAGTCATCCCCATAATCAATGCACCTCTCGAAAGTAAACGCTTTCTTCACTCTTCACCTTATATAATCAGAGAGAGGGGTGGCAAATTGTGTCACTAATACTATACTTGAGAGTTTAACAGACTCTCAAACTACGATAAATTACATTTGGTATGGCTTAATTGAAGCACCACAGTTCAAAAGCATCAATTCTTTGGTGCTCAGCTTTTGACCTGTGGTGTTGGAAAAGACTCTTGAGAGTCCCTTGGGCTGCAAAGAGATCCAACCAGTCCATCCTAAAGGACATCAGTCATCAGTCCTGGGAGTTCATTGGAAGGACTGATGTTGAAGCTGAAACTCCAATACTTTGGCCACCTCTTTCAAAGAGCTGACTCATTTGAAAAGACCCTGATGCTGGGAAAGATTGAGGGCAGGAGAAGAAGGGGACAACAGAGGATGAGATGGCTGAATGGCATCACCGACTCAATGGACATGGGTTTGGGTGGACTCCAGGAGCTGGTGATGGACTGGCATGCTACATTTCATGGGGTCGCAAAGAGTCAGACACAACTGAGTAACTGAACTGGACTGAACTGAGATTTGCATGTACCCAATTCACTGCTTGGGTTTCCCCAGTGGCTGAGCACCAGAGAAACTGCCTGCAATGTAGGAGAGGCAGGAGATGAGGGTTCCATCCCTAGGTCAGGAAGATCCCCTGGAAGAGGAAATGGCAACCCACTCCAGTATTCTTGCCTTGAAAATCCTATTGACAGAGGAGCCTGGTAGGCTATAGGCCAGAGTTGGACATGACTGAGCAACTGAACAATTCACTGCTGATGGGTTTTTTAAATTTTTATGTGTTTCTTGTTCTCATCTTTGTTTTACTGAGGTACAACTGACATGCAACATTATCTAAGTTTTTTCCTACTCAGATCTACTTTTGTGTCCTTTAAAGTTTTAAAATATTATCCATAATAACTTGCATTTCAAGTCAGTCCTGGACATTTTATTTATTTCCTTTTGACTGTTGTAACTATCATATTATGTCCTACTACATTTTCTCACTGTTGGTGTAAACAGATTCTGTTGGCTTTTACTTGTTGATTTGTGCTCAAGCAACCATGCTGAACTCTCTTTTTAGCATTAATAGCTTGTCTGTTGGTTCTCTTGGGTTTTATGTAAATAATCAGTTCATCTACACATATTGACAGTTTACTTTCTTCCCTTATAGTCTTATGCCTTATTTCTCTTCTCATCTTCATTGGCCAGGACATGCAGTCCTCAGTTGAACAGAAAGGGTCACAGCAGACATCCTTGTTTGTTACTGACCTTAAAGGAAAGGCTTCGAAGATTTCTCTGTTAAGTATGATGTTTGAACATTCTTACCAGATCTGCCACTTAGGCAATACAATGTCTAATGGTATGTTTACTAATAAAGAAATCGGAAACTTTATTTTGGGAGACAGAATTTCTTGCCAGTATAACAGTAAATTCCAAACTAAACTAAAACTTTGAATGCATTATCCGACTTAAAATAGTTTTAATTGTGCTTTTACCTCTGGGTTTTCTCATTTCCCTTTGCCAAATTTTGATCAGGGGATAGAAAAACAATATCAGCAGTCATCTGCAAAGAGGCTGAAATAATTTATGGTTTGAACTATAGACACAAGTTCTGCATCACTGTACATAAGGTGTGTAACTAGCAGAACTGGTTTTTATTATTATATATTAAGTTTTAATATTCACATTTTTGAGGAAGATCGGTATTTGAATACTATATATACCCAGGTATGTGATTTTAAGCAAGTTAGTCAATCTCACTAAATTCACTTTCTCCTCTGTGAAATGTATATTATATACAAGCCTGCTTGTAGGGTTGTTGTAATGAGATTAATAAATTTATCTCATAAAACTTTGGTGAAAATTGTATGTTTTTGTAATGACAGCATATACAATGATGCTTGACCTAATGCTATTATTATTTCACATACATTTTATTTGAATCTCATGAAAACTCTATGATGCCAGCAGAATCTGTATGAATGCGTATTTTTTACTTATATTACAGATGAGAAAAGTCAAATTTATACATAGGATTCACATTCAGTAGGCATATAATGGCATATTCTCATCAGGTATTTAAATGTTGAGACAATTCCATTTAGTTTAATGCCTAAGCACTCCAAGTACTACAAATCACTCCCCACCCCGATTCTCCACCTTCACCCCAGGATCCATGGACTTCTCCATTGATCTAGCAGTTAATAAGTTATACGTGTCTAGCAGAAGAGCTCAAAAAAAGCTGGTTGGTGATCAAGATTTCCAAATTTTTGAACATTTTTAATATCATCTTTGATATTAAAAGCTAAGATTCAAACTCAGCTCTCCACAAAACCAAGTTCTAATTTACTAACAAACTATATAAGGAGGAAAAAAGGGACCATAATTTCAATGTATAATCTTCTCATAAGTAAAAAAAAGTAAGAGAATCCAGGAGAAGAAATAGAATGTTAATTAGTTCAGTTCGGTTGTTCAGTTGTGTTCAACTCCTTGCGACCCCATGGAGAGCAGCATCCTGTCCATCACCAACTCCCAGAGCATGTTCAAACTTATGTCCATCAAGTCGATGATGCCATCAAACCATCTCATCCTCTGTCATCCTCTTCTCCTCCTGCCCTCAATCTTTCCCAGTATCAGGGTCTTTTCCAATGAGTCAGCTCTTCACATCAGGTTGCCAAAGTACTGGAGTTTCAGCTTCAGCATCAGTCCTTCCAATGAATGTTCAGGACTAATCTCCTTTAGGATGGACTGGTTGGATCTTCTTGCAGTCCAAAGGACCCTCAAGAGTCTTCTCCAACACCACAGTTCAAAAGCATCAATTCTTCGGTGTTCAGCTCTCTTTATGGTCCAACTCTCACATCCATACATGATCACTGGAAAAACCATAGCCTTGACTAGATGGACTAGAGAATGTCAATAAGTGCCTTTCTACTGATGGAATTAAATCAACTAAATCATGTTTGAAAGTTTGATTTAGTAAGGACTGAATATTATTATAAATATGTATATGCCATATTACTATATTATCTCCCACTTGAAATTATAAACCCTTACAAAGCAAACTGAAACTGTAAGTGAAAGTCACTCAGTCATTTCCAACTCTTTTCGACCCCATGGACTATACAGTCCATGGAATTCTCCAGGCCAGAATACTGGTGTAGGTAGCCATTCCCTTATCCAGAGGATCATCCTGACCTAGGGATTGAACCCAGGTCTCCTACATTTGCAGGTGATTCTTTACCAGCTGAGGCAGAAGGGACGCCCAAGAATATTGGAGAGGGTAGCCTATATCCCTTTCCCAGGGGATCTTCCCAATGCAGGAATCAACCAGGGTCTCCTGCATTGCAGGCAGATTCTTTACTAACTGAGCTACCAGGGAAGCCTTTTAGAAATCAAGAATCATATCGTATTTCCTCATATTTTCTCATGAGACCTAGCATACTCAACTGTGTTTTACTATAAAATATGCTATATCTTTAGCTGATATGAGGTGTCAACTATAAAAAAATAAACAGGTGAATTAATTAATTAATAAACTAACAAAAGAAGCTAATTAATGATGATGAGATTTCTGGGCCAGCCCAATTTAATTCCCCAGTTAAATTCAATAAGTATCTATTGGTCAACTTCTCTGAGTCAGACACCTAAACTTTATGAAAATACAAGACCTACAGTGTAAAACCAAATAATCTAATCACCATTCTCTATGGGGTGTATTTTTTTAATGGCTTTCAAGTCCTTACACCTTTGGAGTAGAAAAACATATCCATGCTAATTCCTTATTTGATAGTCAATATTTCCACAAAAGAAAACAACTTTCTTTTATGAAAGTTGAGAGAGAGAGAGAGAAAGAAAACTAAAGAAAAAAGATAAAGTACAAAAAGGCATCTATTGGTTAATCCTACCTAAAATCCATGCTGACGCTGCTCAGATCTTTTTTTATTTGGCAATGACTTCATTCTTAATAAATAAAAGATACTTTCAAACATGTTTAAAACAGGAGGAACAACCCTTCCAGGGAATTTAATGCCCTCTTTCACTTACCTCAAAAAACCAATTTAAAAAAGCAAGCATTTGCCGATCAGTCCAACAAGGAACTGTACCTAAGGTCACAACACCACACAATCAGACATCTGAAATGCTGCTGACAGCTCTTCCATTAAAACAGGCTACATTGTCATCATTAACAAGTCATCAGTCAATCTGCTGAGAGTTGTTTTCTATATCATTTCCTCTCTGCAGGCATGAAGGTCACATAGCACCATTGTATTAAACAGCTATGGGGAATCTGAAACATGTTTAAAATGGAGAGGATGACTTGGTGTATAACTTCCCACTTACAGCTTTATCTATCAGACTAGCATACCTGGTATTCTCATCATTAGCATCAGAAGTTCCATAAACATATCATAAGTAATATAAGGTTCTATGTTTGTGGTTTGTTTACAATCACATCAGAAAGAAATTTCATGGTAGCTGCCTAGTTCCAGAAGTCATTTATTCTCATTAGAAAACTGAAGCCAGCCATGATATGAACAGAGTTGACAATCACTGCTTGAGAGAAACTCAGAACAACTGGGATGTCACTTGGCTGACTCAGTGGATATCGGGGTGGAAATTAGCCTAGACTTAGTTTATCCAGGGGCACCATTTAATTTTATTCCAGCTAAATCTTAATTTGTAGTGAGATTTAGAGAAAAACTGCCTACTCCCTCAGAAAGTTGAGGAGTATCTAACCACACTGCTTGTTCGTTCATGTGTGGAATGGCAAGACTTTTTTAAAACCTCTATTTGGTGCTGTAAGGATATGAGATATTTTTCTTGGGTCTCTAGTTCTATAATCTGTTTCTTGAGAATCTTACCACAGCCAATTTTCTCAAGAGAGAAGCTCAGTTCAGGGACTAACAAAGCCCAAGAATCAAAGTGAAGTCCAAAGTAAGCAGTCATCATAAAAGAATATTGATTAATAGATCCTTACTCCTTTTAAACTTACTAGCAATACAACTTGCTAATCACTTTTGTGATAGCCACCAGTTCCTTATTTGTATTCCTGGAAAAACAGTATTAGTGCAGTTGTTCATAAACTTTTTCATAAACATTAAAATTATTTTTATGTTAAAATAAATACAAAATAAATATTGAGCATTGTCACAACGCCTCATAGGACTCCAACATGGCTTTCGGTTTAGCAATGCTACTATTTTTCCTCTTAGTCACAGATTCCTCGTTCGCCATCAGCTTTGCTGATTCCTTCTCAACTTCCTGATCTCTTAACACTTAACAGGAGCATTGCAGCATTCCACCTTCATTCATCTCTATAAACATCAATTACTTCAACTTTCAGGGCTTTAAAGACCATCAAAAGGCCAGAGATGCCAAAATTTACTAGTTCTAAACTCCAGACTCATACAACCAAATGTTTTCTCATCACCTCCATTAGACTCAGTGCCTGACGGTCTAAACTGCCTGCCTCCCAACCCACTCCCCTCAGAGTCTTCCTTATCTCTGTGAATAGCAACTTCTAGTTGCTCAGGCCAGAAGCCTTGGGGTCATTTTAATTCTCCTCTTGCCTCACACCCAACATCTAATCCATCAGCTTTTTCATGGCTTCACTTTCCAAATACAGCCAAAGGAGAAACACTTAGCAGTGAAAAGGGGCATGCATGCACATGTGTATGCACACACAAGCACACACATAGCACAAGTACACAAGGAGGAATTTCAAAAATATTACTCCAAGCCAGAAAGTCAGACACAGAAGAATACAGTGTAGTTCATTTTTGTGAAAGTCAAGAACTGGCCAACCTAATCTACGGTGATAGACATCAGAATAATCATTACCTCTGGAAAGCTGCTGAATGAATTGACTGAAAAGGCACAAAAGAAGGTTATAGAAATTGAAATGTTCTACAGTGTGATCTAGGTGGTAGTTACAAGGATGCATATACATGCTAAAATCGACCGCACTGTTCACTTAAAATTTATAAATTTTATTTATAACCATCACAATATTGTAAAGTAATTATCCTCCAGTTAAAATAAACTAAATAATTTTTAATATATTGACCATTAAAAAATTTATAAATTTTATTGTATATTAATCGTACCTCAGGTAAGTTTTCACATATGTGTAATATATATTACACCTTCTAGTACCTTAAAAGGGTTAAAAAGTTGAAAAACTTTTGAAAAATTTAAATATGTGGTTCACAGACCCTCCTCAGCCAGCTCAACAAAAGCTGAAAATAAATATGGGATTATCTAGGAAAGACCTGTGGAAGAACCTGTTGCCTCATGGAATAAATTCCAAGGCATACACAAGGAGACCCACAAGATTCTTGAGAATTTTATACAGATAGAACCAGTTTGGACAAGCAGAACCAGTTTGAACAGAGAACAGGACAAAAAAAAAGGAAATTTTCCACAAGCAGAAAACAGATTGATAAAACAATTCAGTTCCAAGTACATGCTACCCTTCATGAAAAAATAAAGACAACTTCAAAGGTGGAGCCACAAACCTAAAGGGTAGTACCAGAAACCACATGGATCATTCTGAGGTCTTAAAACTTAATGTCACCTATGCTCCTGGTGATTCTTTTCTCAATTTTTCTTTGAGTGACAAGGTCTGTAACTTCTGCAATGTCTGCCTCACAACATTATTTTGGCACCAGCTCATTGTCTCTTGAGTTTCACAATTTCATACACAGTATTTGTGCCTCAGAATGGATCATAGATGAGCATCTCACATACCTGGTTAGATTATGAGATCCGGGACTTAAAGCTAGTGAAGTTAGATGAGATTAGATTTCTTGGACTTCACTTGCTGCTCTAATACATTGAGATATTGGGGAAGGTTGGGATTGGGTTAATGCATTTTTAGTGTAAGTTAGATGTTAATCTTTAGGGAGCAGTGGGTAGTCTGTGGTAATGCCTCCCCCAAAGATGTCCACATCCTAATCCCTAAAACCTATGAATATATTAAAAGTGTGTTACAAGGGGAACTTGCCAATGTGATTAAGTTAAGACTTTCAGATAAAGAGGTTATCTTGGATTATCCAGATGTACCCAATGTAAATATGAGAGGTCTTATAAGTGAAAGAAATAGATGAGAAAGATTTAAAGATGAAGGAAGGAGCCAAAAAATACAGACAGCCTCCAGTAACTAGAAAAGGCAAAGAAATAGATTATCCCCAGAGTCCCCAGAGAGAGTGTGAAGTCGCTCAGTTGTGTAGGACTCTGCGACCCCATGGACTACACAGTCCATGAAATTCTCCAGGCAAGAATACTGAAATGGATAGCCTTTCCCTTTTCCAGGGGATATTCCCAACCCAGGAATTGAACTGAGGTCTCCTACCTTGCAGGCAGATTCTTCACCAGCTAAGCAACAAGAGAAGCCCAAGAATTGGAGTGGGTAGCCTATCCCTTCTCCAAGGGATCTTCCCCACCCAGGAATGGAACCCAAGTCTCCTGCACTGCAGGCAAATTCTTTACCAGCTGAGCAACCTGGGAATCCAAAAGGAATGCGTTAATAGTCCTGTTGACACCTTGATTTCAGCCCAGTGGGACTTCTTACAGAACTGTAAGACAATCACGGTCATGTTGTTTTGTGCTCATTTCTTACAGCACCAGTAGAAAACCAATATACCCACCTACAGTTTATTTTCAATCTGACAGCCAGAGGAATCCTATTAAAACAAAAATCAGATCATACCACTTTCTTAAAACCCTCCAGTCCAGTAGCTGCTTTCCTTCTCATACAGAACAAAAGGCCAAAGACCATATGATCTATCCCTCACTCTGCTCACAATACACTGTCTCCTCTCTCCCCTTCCTCACTACACACTCACCATGTACTTACAGCTCCTTCTCCTCTCCAGGCCTATCAGAGCACATTTGTTTAAAATGCCTTTCCCCCAGATTCTCCATGTCTTTCTTTCTCAGCTCTTCAGGTCTTTGCTCAAGTGTCACTTGCTAAGCAAGACTTTTCCTTGCTATCTTATTTAGAACTAGACCTTCCCTCCCCTCAGCCACCCTCACTATCTACTCTCTTTCCCAGCATTACTTTTCTTCTTTCTTTCATCATGCTAATCACCTCCAAACATACTATATTTTACTCACTTTGCTCATTGTCTCTCTTCTCCCACAAGATTTAAAGTTCCCTCAAAACCAAATACCACCCTGCATATACAACTCAACAAATGATTGTGACAGCCATGGGTCAGTATATTATCTTTAGCATTTATGACATGGGACTTCTACAGGAACTTTCTGAACTCCTTGTGGGCAAAAGACAAGTCTGGTATTGCTTATGGAAATATCTCTTCCCCCAGCTCAAGACTAGGTATCAAATGTGTACTTACAGCGATTTCTCTGTTTTTATGGTGATAACATATATATATATATATAGCATAAATTTACCCTCTCAGCTATTTTTAAGTGTACAGTTCCATGGCATTAGTATATCCACATTACTGTGCAACTGTCACCACTGACCAGGCTCACAATTGTTTATCTCCACCAGCTGAAGCTTTGTCCCCTTTAACACAAACTCCTCTTGTTCACGCCAGCAGTTCATGGTAACCATCCTTTTACTCTATGAATTTAGCTACTCTAGATGCCTCATATAAGTGGAGTCATACAAAGTCTGTCCTTCTGTAACTAGCTTATTTCACTTAGCATGATGTCCTCCAGTTTCAGCCATGGTGCACATGCATTAGAATTTCCCTCCTTTTTAAGGCTGGATAATGTTCCACCTTGTGTGTCATATTTTGTTTCTCCTTCTACCCATCAGGGGACTCTTAGGCCACTTTTTGGCCATTGTGAATAATGCTGTGATGAACGTGGGGGTACAAAGATCTGTTACAGCCCCTGCTTTCATTTGTTTCACATGTATACCCAGAAGTGGAATTCTAGGTGATATAGAAATGTTTAATTTTTTGAGGAACTGCATACTGTTTTCTACAGCAACTGTACCATATTATATTCCCACCTCTAATGCACAAATGAAAGCTGAGTGCCGAAGAATTGATGCTTTTGAACTGTGGTATTGGAGAAGACTTCTGAAAGTCCTTTGGACTCCAAGGAGATCCAACCAGTCCATCTCCTGAAGGAGATCAGTCCTGGGTGTTCATTGGAAGGACTGATGTTGAAGGTGAAACTCCAATACTTTGGCCACCTGATGTGAAGAATTGACTCATTTGAAAAGACCTTGATACTGGGAAAGATTGAAGGCAGGAGGAGAAGGGGACGACAGAGGGTGTGATGGCTGGATGGCATCACCAACTTGATGGACATGGGTTTGGTTGGACTCTGGGAGTTGGTGATGGACAGGGAGGCTTCGCGTGCTGCAATTCATGGGGTCACAAAGAGTCAGACACAACTGAGTGATTTAACTGAACTGAACTGAATGCACAAAGGTTCTAATTTTTCCACAGCCTTGTCAACACTTATTATTTCTGTATGGTTGGGTTTCTTTTTTAATAATGGTCATCTTAATGTGTGTAAAATGGCATTTCATTGGAGTTTTGATTTGCATTTCCCTACTGATTAGTTGAACATCTTTTCATGTATTTATTGACTATTTGTATATCTTTCTTGGATAAATGTCTATATAAGTCTTTTGATCACTTTTTAATTGGGTTGTTCTATTGTTGAAGTGTAGAAAGATCTTCATAAATTCAAGATATTAACCTCTTATCCTATGTATGTTTTGCAACTATTTCTCCAATTCAATGGATTGCCTTTCACTCTGTTGATAATTTCTTTGGATGCACAAAAGTTTTTAATTTTGATGAAGTCCAACTTCTTACTTTTTATTTTGTATCCAATGGCTTTGATGTTACATCCAAGAAATCACTGCCAAACCCAAAGTCATGCAAATCCAATAGCATTTGCCTTGGGCTTTCTTCTAAGTGATTAAAGTTTTAGCTCTTTAATTTAGGTCTTTGATCCATTTCAAGTTATTTTTATATATGGTGTAAGGTAAGGGTTCAACTTCATTATTTCCCATGTGAATGAATATCCATTTTTCCCAACATATTTTTGTTGAAAAGACTGTCCTTTTACCTTTGGATAGTCTCAGCATGCTATTTATGTCATCTTAATTAATCTACAATAAATTCTGCTGTTAAGTAGTGAATAATAAAGCTACAGACTGGTATAATAAATTTATTTTTACTTCTGAATGACTACAAGCAGTAACTTCCATGAACAGTTAAAAGTCATGCTACTATGCTGCTTCACAGACTAACTTCTATAATTATTTGACTTTAATAAGTGTAACTTCCAGCAGTCATGTGTGGATGTGAGAACTGGACTATAAAAAAAGCTGAGCACAGAAGAATTGATGCTTTTGAACTGTGGTGTTGGAGAAGACTCTTCAGTGTCCCTTGGACTGCAAGGAGATTCAACCAGTCCA
This sequence comes from Antilocapra americana, assembly GCA_007570785.1. Classification (NCBI taxonomy): domain Eukaryota; kingdom Metazoa; phylum Chordata; class Mammalia; order Artiodactyla; family Antilocapridae; genus Antilocapra; species Antilocapra americana. Next base: position 680,884 of record ML661935.1, read on the forward strand.
TCCTAAAGGAGATCAGTCCTGGGTGTTCATTGGAAGGACTGATGTTGAAACTGAAACTCCAGTACTGGGAGGGGAACACATGTATATCCATGGCGGATTCATGTCAATGTATGGCAAAACCAACACAATAATGTAAAGAAAAAATAAATAAATAAAACTAAAAAAAAAGAAACTGAAACGCCAATACTTTGGCCACCTGATGCGAAGAGTTGACTCATTGGAAAAGACTGATGCTGGGAAAGACTGAGGGCAGGAGGAGAAGGGGACGACAGAGGGTTAGATGGCTGGGTGGCATCACCGACTCGATAGTCATGGGTTTGGGTAGACTCCGGGAGTTGGTGATGGACAGGGAGGCCTGAAGTGCTGCGATTCATGGGATCACAAAGAGTCGAACACGACTGAGTGACTGAAGTGAACTGAACTGAAAAAGTGTAGCACATTTTATTACATATCATTTACACCTAATTAATACAGAAAACTTTTGAAAACTATAATAAAATAGAACAAATACTTATAGAAGTGTCCTTAAAGTTAATACAGGAGAAATAAAATCTACTTAACATAGAGAGAATAAAAAAGTAATTCAAGTCAGCTGTCTGAATCCCTGGAGGAGTTAGACTTTTATTTCCTCAAGGTCAGCCTAAGAGTTTCCTGATTTTGTGTTTTCCTTCTTAAATTTCTCTTGTTCTACCTCTGACCCCATACTTAACCCTTCCTATCCTCAGAGATCTCATTAAACTTATCAATCATAATTCAATGCATTCTAGTCACTAAATTAGCTAAAAAGAAGTAGAGGGCCTTATTGTGCTCATAAAAATAAAGCTACAATGATAAACCTAAACCCCTGTTACTTGTAATTTTTCATTTTTGCTCCATATTTATATATGATTTGATCAAAAATACAGACAAAAGAAATGGTGATAATAGAAATAGTAGTATAAGTGTTCACAGAAGCTTCAGCAAGTTATTTGGCTGTAGTGCCTCATGTCTGTCGCTCAGCCGTTTCTGACCCTTTGTGATCCCATGGCCTGTAGCCCATGGCTTCTCTCTCTGTGGAATTCTCCAGGCAAGAATACTGCAATGGGTAGCCATTCTCTTCTCCAGGGGATCTTCCTGATCCACAGATGGAACCCAGGTCTCCTGCATTGCAGACAGACTCTTTATCATCTGAGCCAGGAGGGAAGCCTCAGTAGTATAAGTAGAGGAAGCTAACGTGCATTGAATGCTTATAATGTGCTAAGAACTTAATACTAAATGTCATTTAATCCTCAAAATAACCATATGAGAGAGGTAAAATTATTAACCCGTTCTAGAGTTGAGGAGACTGAGTTTTAGAGAGAATTTCATGCCCATATACCTTATAGACTAAATAGAAGAGGCGGTCTTCAAGTCCAAAGCCTGTGCCCTTACCAATTACATCAATATTTCACAAGCTTTAATCAGTCAGGTATAACTTTCACATGTTTAAAATATGTCTGTGCATTCTGTATTTCTATATTATTATTTACTTACATTTTCATTTAAAAATCAACTCTTTTTTAAAAAAAATACCTTTAAGGATTTAAAAAGAACAAGAAAAAAGTCTCGCAGTACAATTCAGTCACTCAGTCATGTCCAGCTATTTGCAATCCCATGAATCGTAGCACGCCAGGCCTCCCTGTCCATCACCAAATCCCAGAGTCTACCCAACCTATGTCCATTGAGTCGGTGATGCCATCCAGCTATCTCATCCTCTGTTGTCCCCTTCTTCTCCTGCCCCCAATCCTTCCCAGCATCAGGGTCTTTTCCAATGAGTCAGCTCTTCGCATGAGGTGGCCAAAGTATTGGAGTTTCAGCTTCAACTTCAGTCCTTCCAATGAATACCCAGGACTGATCTCCTTTAGGATGGACTGGTTGGATCTTCTTGCAGACCAAGAAGAGTCTTCTCCAACACCACAGTTCAAAAGCATCAATTCTTCAGTGCTCAGCTTTCTTTATAGTCCAACTCTCACATCTATACATGACTACTGGAAAAACCATAGCCTTGACTAGATGGACCTTTGTTGACAAAGTAATGTCTCTACTTTTCAGTATGCTATCTAGATTGGTCATAATCATCCTTCCAAGGACTAAGTGCCTTTTAATTTCATGGCTACAATCACCATCTGCAGTGATTTTGGAGCCCAAAAAAATAAAGTCTGACACTGTTTTCACTGTTTCCCCATTTATTTCCCATGACGTGATGGGACCAGATGCCATGATCTTAGTTTTCTGAATGTTGAGCTTTAAGCCAACTTTTTCACTCTCCTCTTTCACTTTCATCAAGAGGCTCTTTAGTTCTTCTTCACTTTCTGCCATAAGGGTGGCGTCATCTGCATATCTGAGGTTATTGATATACTCCCAGGAATCTTGATTTCAGCTTGTGCTTCCTCCAGCCCAGCATTTCTCATGATGTACTCTGCATATAAGTTAAATAAGCAGGGTGACAATATACAGCCTTAATGTACTCCTTTTCCTATTAGGAACTAGTCTGTTGTTCCAGGTCCAGTTCTAACTGTTGCTTCCTGACCTGCATACAGGTATTCCCATCTCTTTCAGAATTTTCCACAGTTTATTGTGATCCACACAGTTAAAGGCTTTGACATAGCCAATAAAGCAGAAATAGATGTTTTCCTGGAACTCTCTTGCTTTTTCGATGATCCAGTGGATGTTGGCAATTTGATCTGTGGTTCCACTGCCTTTTCTAAAACCAGCTTGAACATCTGGAAGTTCACAGTTCACATATTGCTGAAGCCTGGCTTGGAGAATTTTGAGCATCACTTTACTAGTGTGTGAAATGAATGCAATTGTATGGTAGTTTGAGCATTCTTTCCCATTGCCTTTCTTTAGAATTGGAATGGAAACTGACCTTTTCCAGTCCGTGCATAAATGCCTGTAAAGACTTAGTATGAGAATTTCTCTCCCTTTTAAATGAGAAATTCAAAGTGTTAGGTGCTATAAGTGTAATTAATACTAAACTAAGTCTTTCTTTTGAACTAATCAGATGAATCAAAAGAAAATTCAAAAGAATGATTCACTGTTTTAAAGTTCTTTAAAGCTTACGATCATATCAAACAGATGGAGGAGTCCTGTACAAGAAGCCTCTGCTGGTACTTGCCGCCTACCTCAAGAGACAATTCATTACACTTGGTTGTATCTAGATATACTGAGATATCAACAGCAAGTTCAGTTGGCTACCAAACAGCTACATAAGTGAGGTGTCTGCAACAGGAACCTTCTCCAAACCCTGGTGTCTGCTAGAGACAACAATAATTAAGGAAAGAGTCTGATGGAGGGAAGAGACAAGCTGACTTCCAAAGTCACATAATAAGGGGTGGTAAACTAGTCTAATACAAAACCCAAGCCTCTTTAAAAACAAATGGAATTAAGAATTAAGGTAGAGAATTCCCTGGTGGTTCAGTGAAGAATCTACCTAGAGATGTAAGGGACAGGGTTCGATCTCTGGACAGGGAACCAAGATCCCATACACCGCAGGGCAACTAAGTTCACGTGCTGTAACGAAAGACACAAGGAAGACCTGACACAGCCTAAATAAATAAATATTGTTTTTAAAAAAGCACTAAGGTATAATAAGGTCCCACTTAATGCCAGAATTTAGAAGAAAATTTTGTGAACTCTATCGTAATAGGTTCCTACAGATTTCATAAATTATAAATATGCTTAAAAACCTCTACTTTTATCTTCATAAAAGTTCCAGTTAATAATTTCACAGATGCCATATCTTCAAGCACTCTAGGTATAAAGCTATGCTACAATTTTTAACAAAAGGAAGGTCTGATTCATTTTAAAAACCTGAGTCAGTACTGGCATCAATAGCTGAGAATTTCTTTCCTGCAGGCTGACCCAGCTGCAAGTTTAGAAAAGCATGGCTGTTCTCCATCCTGCCTTCAGGGATCCTCACACCAGTACCCACTGAAGTACATGTGTGCCAAGAGGCTTCAGGAGTGTCCAACTCTTTGTGACCCTGTGGACTGTAGCCCACCAGGCTGCTCTGTCCATGGCATTCTCCAGGCAAGAATACTGGAGTGGGTTGCCATGCCCTCCTTCAGGGGATCTTCCTGACCCAGGGATCAAACCCATGTCTCCTGCAGCTCCTGCATTGCAGCCACTATGGAAAACAGTGTGGAGGTTCCTTAAAAAGCTGCAAATAGCCCTGCCATATGACCCAGCAATCCCACTGCTGGGCATATACACCGAGGAAACCAGAATTGAAAGAGCCACGTGTACCCCAATGTTCATCGCTGCATTGTTTACAATAGCCAAGACATGGAAGCAACCTAAATGCTCATCAACTGATGAATGGATAAGAAAGCTGTGGTACATATACACAAAGGAATATTACTCAGCATTAAAAAAAAATTCATTTGAAGCAATTCTACTCAGATGGACGAAACTGTAGCCCATTATCCAGAGTGAAGTAAGCCAGATGCAGGCAGATTCTTTACTGCTGAGCCACAGGGGAAGCCCCACCCACTGAAGTGACACAGCAGGATTTCTACTGTCATTCTGCCTTTCTCTACCCTATAACTATGGCCAGTATATTTAAGAACCTTTCAACTGAATCGACTATTATCCAGAAAAACCACTTCATATTTCTTGTTTATAACTTGTCTTATTGAATTTTAACTACGAATATTAGTCAACTTCATCACTTAGTGGCATTAGTAGCATCCATATGTGTTGAAGACTTTGTTTAAAGACTTTTTAGAAATTGTACTAATTAATATCAATAGGAACAAACCTAGACTTACTCATTAACAAATAAATAAAACAAGCACTAGCCAATGCTAGGATTTTTTTTTCTAACAGTTAAATTATTATAATTACTCAAGAACAGAGGAATAAGTGAACACTATAATTCAATTTAAATAAATGTAAAACACAGGCAGTTACCTGAAAACAAATGTGCCAGTAGAGAGATGGGTACATTTAGCCTAACTAGAAAGCATAATACCTGGAGCCTCACCTACAGAACAGGTATGTTGGGTGGAAAGGGCAAGTTCTAAAGTGCCGAGGGAGGCCATACTGAGGTCTGGAAGACAATGCCGACATGGGGGCGGCCCTGAGGCAAAGACAGGCGCCAGTGTGGCCTCTAGGGGTTTATGACACACAACTGGGGCAGTGAAAGTGAGAGTCGCTCCGTCGTGTCCGACTCTTTGCGACCCCATGGCCTGTAGTCCCTGGAAATCTCCAGGCTGGGATACTGGAGTGGGTGGCCGTTCCCTCCGCCAGAGTATCTTCCCAGCCCAGGGATCCAACCCGGGGCTCCCGCACTGCAGGCGGATTCTTTCCCAGCGGAGCCACCAGAACTGGAGCAGCTGCCAAAGGTAAGGCGAAAAGCGAAAGTGGAGTCACTCGGTCGTGTCGGACTCTTTTCGACCCCATGGACTACAGCCTACCATGCTCCTCCGTCCATGAGATTTTCCAGGCAAGAGTACTGGAGTGGGTAAGAGGAGCGTCTTTTCGGAGTCCACAGAACATGTAGCTGCCGGAAGACTTAACCTCAGTGAAGGCAGTTGCTGTCCTAAGGATGCACACAGTCTGCAGAGTGTCCTCTAGCGTCCAAAAGCCGTCACTGCATGTCAGACAGAGCTCTTTCTCCGGTCACAACCACCAGATCCGCAATCCCTGCACACAGCCTGATACTTGGTAGCCCACCTGGTGACTAGTTTTCAAGTTTCCACATGGTTTTCCACTCAATCTTGGTATCAGTATACAAATCAAACAATGGAATTGAAAGCATCCCAATTTAGTGACCAAAAGAAGGCAACAGAGCAACCAAGAGTATGATTTGGAGACTGACAGCCTGGGAGGGTGAACCTTGCAGGTAAAGCTTGCTGACTTTGAGATCATGCATGAGTGAAATCGCCTTCTTGCTTCTCAGTGGACACATCTACAAAGTGGGGATAACAACTTCATCACCTCATAGAATAATAATCCTGCATTCGTGCTAAGTCGCTTCAGTTGTGTCTGACTCTTTGCTACCTTATGGACAGCAGCCCACCAGGCTCCTCTGACCATGGGATTCTCCAGGCAAGAATACTGGAGTGGGCTGCCATGCCCTCCTCCAGGGGATCTTCCCTGGAGATCAGATCTGCATCTTTTATGTCTCCTACATGGACAGACGGCTTCTTTACAAGTGCCGCTGGGAGACCCATAATAATCCCAGGAAGCAATAAATGTTATTAATCAAACCTGAGCCACTCTACCTCAGAATCTTTTTCTCATATTATTTTTTCTATTCTTAAAGCCACTTTCAGCATGTGCTTGCCACTATTATTTGCAGCCATTGCCATCCTTCTGATAACACTATTATAAAGGAATATTTCAATATAATCCATAGTCTTTCAATGGGCTAGATTTTAGCATGCTACAAACTGTTCAGTTACATAAATCATCCAACTCACTAGTTATACAGGAGAAAATCAAGGCCCAAAGAGTTTTTTTTTTTTTTACTTTTAAAAAGCTTAAACTTTATTGGACCATCACAAGGATACATTCCAATGATCTTGGAAGACATCGATGTCTTAGCAGCATTAATCAGGCAGTCCTTCCAAGCTCATCGGTGTTAATAATCAGATTTTCACTGATATAACACACTGCTTCCTTGCAAGCAAGTCGATAGCCACTAATAACTGATGTGGGATGAATTTTCTGTTTGACTAGTTCATCTGCATTTTTTAGAAGTTCTGCTGCAATAATAACCACGGATGTGGTCCCATCTCCCACTTGTTTGTCTTGCAGATCTGCTAGCTCACAGAGGACTTTGGCTGCAGGATGCTCCACCTCCAAGAGCTTCAGGATGGTCGCACCGTCATTAGTAATGGTTACATCACCAATATCATCCACCAACATTTTATCCAAGCCAACTGGACCAAGAGAACTTTTCACAATATTGGCAATTGAAGCTGCAGCCATGACGTTCTGCGAGCGGATCGCCTCCCCAGTGCTGCGGTCCCCGAACACGGACAAAGGAGCCTCCATCCTGGCGGCGGGGCGCACGTCGAGTCTCCCTCACACCGCGGGCAACCAGCGTCTCACGCTCCCCGGGCCGGGCGGTGGCCACTGCGGCCGTGACGGCGTGGAAAGCCCAAAGAGATTAAGTATCTTATCCCAGGTCACACAGCTGGCAGAGCTGGGACTGTCTAAAATTCAATGTGCCTGGCTCCCAGTCCAGTGCCCTTTTTATCACATAATTCATCTCATTCTTATTCTCCATCCATAAAAGTCAGCACAAATCACAGTCCAAATCAGAAGCAGAAGAGATACCAACTATTTCTGCAACACATCTTCCAGATGTGACAACAACTAACCACTTTTTTAAAGGCATGTAGTGGATTAACCACAAGGTTATAAAGAAAAGATATTGGAAGAACTACTGTGAAAGCAAAAGGACAGTCAGCTCATGGACAGCTGTACAGTCCGTGGAATTCTCCAGGTCAGAATACTGGAGTGGGTAGCCTTTTCCTTCTCCTGGGGATCTTCCCAACCCAGAGATCAAACCCAGGTCTCCTGCATTGCAGGAAGATTCTTTACCAGCTGAGCCACAAGGGAAGCCCACGAATCCTGGAGTGAGTAGCCTATCCCTTCTCCTGACCCAGGAATCAAACCGGGGTCTCCTGCTTTGCAGGCAGATTCTTTACCAACTGAGCTATCAGGGAGTGAGCTGATAGCTCAATAATTGAGCTGGGAAGCCCCAGCTCAATAATGTCTGAAATTCATTGATCAGACCTTGATACACAGAAAAATATAAACAAATGGAGGGAGCATTTTAATGTGCTTACTTACTAACCAATCCATGATGCTTCCTCAGTCTAGCCTTGTGGTTTAACACCCTAGCCCTACTAATACTAGTTCTTTCATTAGAACCAGGCTATCATCCTGCCTTCCCTCCAATTTAGATCTTGCTCTCTCTTCTTCTTGAGTCCGGAGAGTGAGGAATAGAAAGATGATATTTACCTTTAGTATTGCTCTGGAACTATCTTTACATAGACTTTCAGATCGAAAATTCATTGTCATTCAGGTCTCAACTGGATGTCACCTCTTCCTCAGATAAGTCTTTTTTCATGATACCCTAAAGCAACCCACTATCATCTTATCACTTTATCCAATTTTATTTTATTCCAGTACTAGTTAGTACCTTCTGGGATCTTTTTCATTAATTTTTGTACTTACTTTTTCCCATTTCCTCCAGCTAAAATGCATACTGTTAGCTACCTTGACTGTCAGCAGATAAAGGATGTAAAGCAGTGCCTGAGAATAAGTACTCAGGAAATGTTAGCTGAGCATTGCCTAAATTTACATTGTTAATTCCAAAATCAAGATTAAAATCCAGATGTCTATCCATCAATTCTTTTCACTGCATTATGACTTCTAAATGACTTTATCTTGGAATACAGTAAATTTGAAAATGTACTACTTACTTTACCCATATTGATCTCTACCTACATCTTCCTTTAAAATTATACTCATCTTTTAAGGCTTGTTTTATTTTCACCATGGTGCTTTTTTCAAATCACACAATCAAATTTAATCAACCGTTTCTCAGTAATACTATAACATCTTCATTACATTTCACTTTTGAAACTTACCTTGTTTTTTATCTGGTTCTACTGACTCTGCCTCTTGAGAAACCTGTGTGCATGTCAGGAAACAACAGTTAGAACTGGACATGGAACAACAGACTAGTTCCTAATAGGAAAAGGAGTACATCAGGGCTGTATATTGTCACTCTGCTTATTTAATTTATATGCAGAGTACATCATGAGAAAATCTGGGCTGGAGGAAGCACAAGCTGGAATCAAGATTGCTGGGAGAAATATCAATAACCTCAGATATGCAGATGACACCACCCTTATGGCAGAAAGTGAAGAAGAACTAAAGAGCCTCTTGATGAAAGTGAAAGAGGAGAATGAAAAAGTTGGCTTAAAGCTCAACATTCAGAAAACTAAGATCATGGCCTCTGGTCCCATCACTTCATGGCAAATAGATGGGGAAACAGTAGAAACAGTGGCTGACTTTATTTTAGGGGGCTCCAAAATCACTGCAGATGGTGATTGCAGCCACAAAATTTAAAAAAAAGATGCTTACTCCTTGGAAGGAAAGTTATGACCAACCTAGACAGCATATTGAAAAGCAGAGACATTACTTTGTCAAAAAAGGTCCATCTAGTCAAGGTTATGGTTTTTCCACTGGTCATGTATGGATGTGAGAGTTGGACTATAAAGAAAGCTGAGCACTGAAGAATTGATGCTTTTGAACTGTGATGTTGGAGAAGACTCTTCAGAGTCCCTTGGACAGCAAGGAGATCCAACCAGTCCATCCTAAAGGAGATCAGTCCTGGGTGTTCATTGGAAGGACTAATGTTGAAACTGAAACTCCAATACTTTGGCCACCTCATGCGAAGAGCTGACTCATTGGAAAAGACCCTGGTGCTGGGAAGGATTGGGGGCAGGAGGAGAAGGGGACAACAGAGGATGAGATGGCTGGATGGCATCACTGACTCGATGGACATGGGTTTGGGTAGACTCTGGGAGTTGGTAATGGACAGGGAGGCCTGGTGTGTTGCAGTTCATGGGGTCGCAAAGAGTTGGACACAACTGAGCGACTGAACTGAACTGAACTGAACTGGCTCTTAGCTTCTCTTTTTTTATCTAGACTATAAATTGTCTGAAGACAGTGATGATGTCTAAGTTTTTTCCATTTCTCCCTATGCCTATCAGACTGCCTTGAATATAGAAAGTGAAAGTGAAAGTCATGCAGTTTTGTTTGACTCTTTGCAACCCCATGGACTACACAATCCATTGCATTCTCCAGGCCAGTATACTGGAGTGGGTAGCCTTTCCCTCCTCCAGGGGATCTTCCCAACCCAGGGATCAAACTGGGGTCTCCTACACTGCAGACAGAGTCTTTACCAACTGAGCTATCAAGGAAGGTATTCAATTAATTCTTGCTGAATTAAATTATTTTTTCTCCATACAAAGATCTTGTTGATTTCCAGAGATGTAGGATGGTCATAAAACCATAAAAATCACTCAGGGAGGCAGAACAATCTGTTTATTGACACTAAATAAATGAGCACTAAAAAAATTCCCTGATATTTCCAGGGAATATATTGGAACAACTAAGGTCCAAGGCAATATTCCACACATTCTAGAGAGAATTCCATGGAGGAATAAACTGTATCTCACTGATTCAGAACCTATAAATATTTTTCAAGTAATATCTACACAGGATGTTGCATTCCGAACAACTTTTTAAAACCACTAATCATTCACATTCTTCTCCAAACGTCACACAGTGTAAAACTGATGGATCTTTGTGACCTGATGACATTTGTCTCCATTTCTGAAAGTATTACAATGGAAATGTGGTCTTCTATCATCCTGCTACAGTTGGTATAAATCCACTAGATACTTTTTAAAAATATTTTGGGAATACACAGTAAAGCAAACCAATGTCTGCCTGTCCCAGCAGGAGATAGTAAAAGACTTTACAAAGACCAGATGGGATTTAACAGCTTTAGTAAAATACAAAATGCTCCAATAGTGCTAAGTCACTTCACCAACAACTCAAAATAAATATATTTGATTTCCATTATACATATTTTTCTTTCTTAAGAAATTCTAAAATTTTCCAATAAAAGTTTTATCATAATCCTCTGACATTTAATTCCTCTTAAAATTATATTAAAATTATTTACCCTTTGTATATTTTGTATACAGATTATTATTTGTGGATATATCAACAACTTTCTAATTTTACCACAAGTCTAGAACATATGGGATTCAAAATAAACATTTTCTTGATTTCAATATTGAAATGCTTGCTTCACCAGAAATCCAACAGTCTAATGTGGTTTTTCATTTTTGTTATATCCAACCTTATAACTATGCAGGAGTTGATATTTTGACAAATATTTTTAAAAATAGTAATTGCCAATCATTTAATAAAATAAGACCTAGAAAAACATTACTACCTAATTTTATTTTAAAAGATGATTTTCTTGGATTTTTATTGTGATCATAAAATGGAGTCCATTTTCTATTCACGGCAAGCAGAAGCACAGATAACTGCCCCCACTTCAAAAACAATCACTTCTGCAATTGGATTTTATTGTGTGTTTTACTCAAATAACAAGCACCCAGGTTGGGGGTAAGAAGAGACAGGATGTCTACAAATGTTCTCTACTATCGTTTTACTTAGATTAACATTAGAAAATGAATTGCTTTGCCCAACCACCTCTTAGAAATGGTTGGAATCTGGAAGAAAGCTGAATGTCAACCTGAGATGAAAGTTTAGCTCTATATAGTATAGTGAGTGAGTACATAAACCACAAATAAACCATAAGGCAACTCAAGAAAAACATGTATTCAGGTGGCCTACCCCATGGACCACGCCTCATCCAAGAGCAGAGATGCTGCTTTCCACCCTCTGAACCACACCAAACTCATCTCAGATAAGGAAACAACTCAAAGCAACAAGAGGCTGTAACAGAAATCTGAGAAGCAGGAGTCAAACCCCTGTTAGCTTACTTGATGACAGTTCCCAAACCAAAGAGGTCAGAGTTATAAACTAACTCAAACACAGGGTCAAGAAAGGGTCTCTGTTCACAGAGAATATCTTTAATCTTGAAGAGAACGAATGTCACCAAAAAACAAATCTAATTATGTCACTCTCCTACTCAAAAGTCTTCACAGGCTACCCTCTGACCTCGGGAGAAAATTCAAAGTCCCTAGAATGCCATCCAAAACCCTCCAGGACTTGGGCAAACTTATTTCTCTGGCTAGTCTCTCAACCTTCCCCCTTTCCCTGTCAAGGCTGCTCAACAATAGGCAATTCCTCATGAACACGCTAATCCTTCAACCCAGTACACCCTTCCCTCACCTTCTCCTGACATTTTCATCCATAATCCAGGGCTCCACTTAGAGGGCAGCTCCTCCAGAAGTCCTGCGTCTCTGAGTCTTGGGAGAGCAGAAAACTCTCCCACCAGCTGCTCCCAGTGCTCTGGTCCAGATCCCATGGATCTCACTGTATTCAAATTGTAGGGCAGTCTTCTGTCATCACTGCTGCCCTGCATTATTTAATCCTTCTGAAAATGAATGAGGTAGGCCTTGTGGTGCCATTTTACAGATAAAGAAATTAAGACTCAGAGATAACTTATTCAAGGTCACTTAACTCATGATGAGAGAAGAACTAAAACCCTATGTGAATTGTTACTTGCTCAATCGTGTGTGACTCTTTGCAACCCCATGGACTGTAGCCTGCCAGGCTCCTCTGTCCATGGATTCTCCAGGCAAGAATACTGGAGTGGGTTGCCATTCTCTTCTCCAGGGGATCTTCCCAACCCAGGGATAGAATCCAGGTCTCCTGCATTGCAGGCAGATTCTTTACCATCTGAGCCACCTGGGAAGCCCAAAAAACTGTACCTTTCCTTAACTATCATACTATCCATTCATCCAGGATAGACCGTTAATCCAAACATTATGAATTATTATATTAACTGAGATCATAGAGAGAGAAAATGCTTGGACCTGTGACACATAGTATTTTCTCAATAAATATTAGCACATCATCATTATTATTAGCTTTAGCATTAGCATTATTACTGCTTAGTCAAATTTCATCTCTTTCAAGGCAAAACTCCAGAAATCCTGCCAAACTCAGAATCTTTCTGAACAATGGAATCAGTCATTAAGTGACAGTTTTTCTCAAACTACTTCCCCTCCTTTCTTTCCTTAGAAATCTTCAAAACCAACCTGTAAAAAAAGACAAAATAAGATTGCTCTAAATGAAATCTCTTTTCACTTCCTTCCAGCAGCAATCATTCCTTGGTTATTGAGGGCTACACTAAAAAGTCTTAAAAAGTATGTGTTTCACATCTTTGGTGTCATTATTCTATCGCTGTTTTAGTGTGATATCCATCTTGATCCTTTTGGCTTGAACTAAGCCCATTATATGTGAGGCCAAGGTAGAGTGAGTTTTTACAAAACTCTTTATTTCTTTAGGGATGTGAAACTGAACCTTGTCCCAGTGGCAGCAGCATCTATTTAAAGACAATCTGATTTTGTAGGAACTTAGGTGGAAAACAATGAAAACAGGAACTGTCTGCTATTAAATATGTTTCCTGTAACCCAAGCTTGGTAAATTGAGTCTCTTGGTTTTGCTGTTGTTCTACCTCTGGGAGTCCTGTTTAAATCAACAGGGTTTTGTGAGTACAGATCAATGGCAGGATTTTCAGTTTCACAGAAAAACAAAGCTTTCCAGGAGAAAGAATCGGCCAATACACAGCAAGCACAGTGTCTTAATTGCAAATGCTCTTTAGAACTCTGAAAAACTGCGTTAGTTCATTGACTCTCAGATTCATTCCTCTGCAATGAGAACTAAGTGCACAATTTAACATACTCGGCATTTTCTTTTTGAGGGTGATCCTAACTTTGAAATGTCTCTTGCATTACAGGTCCAAAGAGCCCTCATGAAAATAAACTAAAACCTTCGGTTAACATCTTATTCACAGTAGCAGATTGGAGTTGCAGTTTATAGCTTTCAATTTCCTGAGAGTAAATGTAACATATTTAGCCACAAAAAATTCCAGTTTATAAATGATCATACAACTTTTTAATATGAGCTCCCATATATTCGAGATTTAGCTTCTTGATTTAGAATTCAGAGTTTTACCTTAGATTTATGGGTAAAAGAGTGAAGAGCAAAACCTTGGCCACATCACTGAAGACTAGACAGTAGACATTGGCCCCAGCAAGAGTGCTTGGGTGCAGCAAGGGTAAGTCTTACACGGTGCAAGCAGGGCTGGGAACTGGACAGGATAAAAGCATGCAATGAACTGAGGAAGTAATAGAATAGTAGTTTAAGAAGAGGGTTGAACACAGGAAAAAATGTTGAGGTATCATCTTCCTCTATTAGTATCTATGTAAAGATGAAAAGGGGTCGCAAAGAGTCGGATACGACTGAGCGACTTCACTTTAAAGATGAGAAAAGTACCTCATTCTATGTCTAATCTCAACCCTATATTGCAAGTTCTAGAGATAAACAGGAACTCCTCAGCCATCAAGGAATGAAGCCCAAAGAACTAGGCATTCTCCGTCTCTTCTGTCTTCACAGGTTCCGAGAACCTGACAGAGCAACAAGACCTGGGAGATGGTTCTGGACTATTCACAGATCTCTAGGCTCCTGGAAACCTCAGGAGGGACCACAGAGTTCCATTCAGTGCTGCCTCCCTGTCCCTCCCAGGGTGGAGAAAATGCACCACCTTCTCCACCTTACTCTCTTACTTACATGTACAAAATGCTCAAGGTTCTCATAACATAGACCCAGTATCCTCACAGTTAAGCTCAAAACTTTGACATACATGGAAACCATGCATTTTTCTCTGAGCATCATTTTCGTCTCTATCATGCCAAGAACTTGAGATTCATACTATCTTTCTCTAAATTTCATGAATATAATTCTTGCAAAGTATGGAGAAAAACAACAGATTTGGTGCAAGCATGGTGATTTACATGCATCTTTCCAAGTTTTCTGAGAAGAATGGGAATAAGACATTTTAAAGTAAAAAAGAATCTCGAAATGCCTAAAGGAAGCTACATAAATAATCTTTCATATCTAACGTATTGACAGTTAAAATGGACTGCTATGGCTTTCAGTGCCTCAGGACACAACTACCCTGAAAATTTATGTAAATTTGGAGTATATACACATTTTAGTATTTTATGTAGACAGGACTCATTGCTTTTATAAAATTTTAAATATGGAAGATAGCTCCCCAAAACAAGTTTTAGAGGAGTTATATTATTAAGAAGTGCAAACTTTTATTTCACGCTATATTTCAGCCCTTCAATGCCACAAAATATTTGCCATGGTTGAGCACTTTGCCTCTGAAGATAAAGACACAGGTTGAAGATTCTGCTGATGGAGATATTGATACAATAACAGCAGTCTTGATTGTTTATCCTATTCTCTTCCTACTTTCTAAAGGAGGCCCTGTTTAATGAAGTGCCCATTCCAGGAGCAATCTGTACACCTACAGACCTACTTGTAGATCCAGTACCAGGTTCAAGGAATAATGTAGACTCAACAACAGCCAGTATTTACTGGGAGACCTTGATGTACGTACTGGGCACCCTACAAAGGATTTTCTTCTCACTTGGTCTCCATAACAATCCCATTAGACTTCTATTGTTAGTATCCCCATTTCATATGTGAGAGTTAGAATATTATTAGTAAATCTTTGCCCAAGGTTATGCAATGAGAAATTGGTAAGACCAAAATCTAAACCCTGGAGACTTCCCTGGTGACTCAGTGGTAAAGAACCAGCCCAGCAATGCAGGAGACATGAATTCGATACCTGATCTGAGAGTATACCACACATAGCAGGGCGACCAAGCCCATATGCCACAACTGTGGGCGCCTGTGAGGCCCATAACCTGAGCTCTGCACAGAAAGAGTCCACCGCAATGAGAGGCCCACGCCCCGCAATCAGAGAGGAGCCCTCACTCGCTGAAACTAGAGAAGCGCCGTGCAGCAGCAAAGACCCAGCACAGCCATAAATAAACAAAATTATATTTCAAAAGAAATGTAAACCCAGATGACCTGACTCCAGAGTCAATACTCTAAACCACGGTGATACGCTTCTCCAGAAGTCTTTCAGTAATTTCAGTAATTTCATTGAGGAAGCTAGCAGTCAAGATGATACTTGGGTTTTTCATCTTGACCTAATATTTCTGAACTGAGCAAGAACTTTGACATTATCTCACTCATCTTTACAGGGGAAAAATCTAGAGACCCTTCACAGCACTAACAGAGAAGAAGAAGTAGATGGAACAACAATAAAAAGCAAATGGGGATGACGTAAAAGTACAGAAGTACAATAGCAGAGTGTGTAACTGATAAAAGGCATTTATTAAACTTTTAAAATCTATCCAGAGCTCACATATGTGAGAAAGTGAAACGGTACGCCCATTTTGGAAAACGACTTGACAATTCCTCAAAACGTTAACCAGATATGACCCAGGATTCTACTCTTCAGTATATAGCCGAGAGACCTGAAAGTACATGTCCACATAAAGACGTGTGCACCAGTGTTTAATGTTGGTAGCAGTACTGCTCATATGCCCAAAAGCAGAAGTAACAATCTAGGTGTTCATCAATTAATGAATAGGTAAATGAAGTGTGGTAAGTCTATAAAACAGAATACTATTTTCCAATAAGAAGCAATGAAATATTGGTATGTGCCACAATGTGGGCGAACCTCAAAAACAGTCAGTCAGTTCAGTCGCTCAGTCGTGTCCGACTCTTTGCGATCCCATGAACTGCAGCACGCCAGGCCTCCTTGTCCATCACCAACTGCCGGAGTCTACCCAAACCCATGTTCATTGAGTCGGTGATGCCATCCAGCCATCTCATCCTCTGTCATCCCCTTCTCCTCCTGCCCCAAATCCTTCCCAGCATCAGAGTCTTTTCCAATGAGTCAACTCTTCTCATGAGGTGGCCAAAGTATTGGGTCTCAGCTTCAATATCAGTCCTTCCAATGAACACCCAGGACTGATCTCCTTTAGGATGGACTGGTTGAATCTTCTTGCAGTCCAAGGGACTCTCAAGAATCTTCTCCAACACCACAGTTAAAAAGCATCAGTTCTTCAGTGCTCAGCTTTCTTCACCGTCCAACTCTCACATCCATACACGACTACTGGAAAAACCATAGCCTTGACTAGATAGACCTTTGTTGGCAAAGTAATGTCTCTGCTTTTCAATATACTATCTAGGTTGGTCATAACTTTCCTTCCAACACTATGCTAAGTGAAATATGGCAGTCACCAAAGACTAAATATTGTATGTTCCCAACCATTAAAAAATGCCCAAAATTGTTGACAGAGTCAGAAAGATTAGTTAGTGGTTGCCAGGTGCTAAAGGCAAGGGAGAGTTGAGTGAGAAATAAGGAAGAATAGCTAATGGGCAGAAGTTTTATTTGGAGGCTGATGAAAATGTTCTATAATTAGATTATGGTGATGGGTGTGCAGCTCTGTAAATATACTAAAAACTATTGAACTGTACATTTTAAGCAAGTGGGCTTTATGGCATGTAAATCTCAACATTTGTGCTCCTGCCTTTACCACGGGGAGCATAGCGGCACTGGGAAAGGTGCTCCATCCCCGGCTTTCAGCAACGCTGCTTGCACTCTCTTCCCCTCGTGTGTTAGTCGTGTCCGACTCTTTGTGACCCCATGGACTCTAGCCAGCCAGGCTCCTCTGTCCATGGGATTATCCAGGCAAGGATACTGGAGTGGGTAGCCTATCGGTTCACCAGGGGATCTTCTCGACCCAGGGACTGAACCCGGGTTTCCTGCGTCGCAGGCAGGTGCTTTACGGTCTGAGCCACCGGGGACTGCCCACTCTGTCTTCTGCTAAAAACATCACTCACCACCAGCAGGGGGAGCTCAAGCGATAGATTTATCCAGTCTGTGCTCCCACTCACAAATCACTGAGTGCCAAAGAACTGGTGCTTTTGAACTGTGGTGCCGGATAAGACTATTAAGAGTTCCTTGGACTGCAAGGAGATCAAACCAGTCAACATTAAAGGAGATCAACCCTGAATATTCATCAGAAGGACTGATGCTAAAGCTGAAGCTCCAGTACTTTGTCCACCTGATGCGAAGAGTTGTCATTTGAAAAGACCCTGATGCTGGGAAAGATTGAAGGCAGAAGGGACTTGCATAGGACGAGGTGGTTGGATGGCATCACTGACTCAATGCACAGGAGTTTGAGCAAGCGCCAGGAGATGATGAAGGACAGGGAAGCCTGGCGTGCTGCAGTCAATGGAGTCGCAAAAAGTTGGACACGACTGAGCAACTAAACAACAAAAGTAATATTTATTTTTATTTTTTGTTTTGAAATGGATGATGTTTATTGGAAACAAAAGAATATAGCAGTTGCAAATATTTAATCCAAAATTATAATAAGTATTTTGAAGAAAAAGCACAAGGTAATTTGAAAAATGATGCCAAGAGTGTCTAATTTAGATTGGGTGATCAGAGGTCTCTGAGGAGCTAGTACTTCTGATGATGAAAGGATGTTCTAGACAGAGGAAACAGTACCATGTTCATCTTGAGTCAGGAAAAGACTTGGAAGAATTTCAAGAAGGCCTGGACTGGAGCCTAATGAGCAAAGGGAACATGGTGCTAGAAGAGGTTACAGAGGAGGGCAGGAGCCAGGCCATGTAAGAGGCTGTGGGCTGTAGGAAGGAGGTTGTACTTTACTTTCAATATAATGGGAGCCATTCAAGAATTGTAATCACACAAGTGGGTTGTCAGAGTTGTACTTTTACTAGACGACTCTGGTCATAGAGTGGAAACTTGATTAAAGAGTCTCAGAAGTAGAAGCAGGCGATGCATGCTAGTTGAAAGAAACCACCCATTTTGTTGTGAATGGAATGTGACATTCAGGGCTGGTGGGAAGTTGCAAGAGGCATTCTAGAAAAACAATGGTAGACCCTAGGGCCCACCTCATGGCAAGCTCCAGAACCCATGGCATAATCTCTGTACCCTAGTTCTCTGCCAACACCAATCCTAGCCACACCTTCGGTGAGAATCAGCAACTATAAAAAGCACACCCAAGCAAACAGAAATGCTGCTTTTTCCCTCTCTGAAATGATGTAAAGCCAATCTTAATAAAGGAGAAGAATCGATGTACTCACGTTTCCCAGAGAAAACACGTCTAATTTAAACATGTATACATGCTTCTTAAAATCGCGAGCCCTTGTTGCACCAGCTGTTAGAATTACAATGGTGCATCAAATGAGGGTAATCAATTTTACACAGATGAGGAAAGATATAATATTTCAAGCCAAGCTTGGGAATTAACTAAATTTACATGCATGTTGTAGTGGAAAGAGCATGGAATGTAATTTCAGAGGATGTAGGGTCAATCCTTACTCCACCACTTACAAATTGTTTCTTTGAGTAATTTACTCAACTTCCCCAAACCTCTGGTTCCCTATGTATAAAATGTAGATAACAATGATAACCGTCTCACAGAGAGGTCATGAACACGAAATGAGCAAATTCAATGCTCAGTTACTTTCCATATCATTGCTTTAAGAATATATAAACTACTAGGTATATAATAAGCTACAAGGAAATATTAAATAGCACAGGGAATATAGTAAATATTTGATAATAACTATAAGTTGAATATAACCTTTAGAATGTGAACACTATACTGTATAACTGTAACTTATATAATATTTTATATAGCTATCCTTCAATTTAAAAAAAGAGTGTTTCCAAATACTTAATCAAGTTCCTAAAAATAAAACTTTTGTAGAAAAAATGAATATCATTCTAGAAAATTACATTCTCTTCAATAACATTTTTGAGTTTATTTTATTTTTATGGGAGTATAGTTGATTTACAATGTTGCGTGTTTCATATGTACAGTAAAGTGAATCAATTATACAGATATCCATTCTTTTATAGATTGTTTTCCCATATAGGCTTTCAATAATATTTTAACATGATTGACCATATCAATCAAATTCAATAAACAGAAATGTTTTGGGTAATTCTCTGCATCAAGAAAAGAATCAAACAATTATCAAAGCAACTGGTTATAAATGTTCAGTATTGCAGAAGTGCTAGATATTGGAAAAATAAAGACATGAAATAAATGGAATAAACAAAATGAAAAAAAATAGTTTGTAAAGAATGAGGCTACTAATTTCCAAAAGCAACAGATACAACTTAGAAACGAAATCATTGGTCAGTTTAAGGGCATTATGAAAATACATCCAGCACCTGAGCTCTATCACTTATTTGTTACATGACTTTAGGAAAGTCCCTTAAACTTGGCAAACTTGAATTTCCTCACTCATGAAATGGAGATAATAGCATCTAATTCATAGATTTATTGTGAAAGTCAGATAAAATCATTTCTCCAAAGCACTTTGGCACCGTATCTGGCACAAGTAGGTGCTGAATTAATGTCAGTTGTTATTTTTTGTCTCCATATCTGAAAGCCTGTTTTAGGTCTTTTGTACAAAAAATATTTTTGAGTGTTTAATCTCAGATATTCTTGCATAGATAACTTTTTTTTCTGTTTCAAATAGGATAAATGAATGCAGTAGACTGTTCCCATTTACTCCATCAAAACTGCTCTTGCTAAGATTTACAAATGATCTGAGCAAGGCCAAACCCAAAAGACAAATTCTCCCTCTTCATCTTAAATCTATCAGGAGCATATTCACTGCTGATCACTCATTCCCACTTGAAATATCTTCTTCCTGTGACCTCCAAAACACTGTTTTCTCCTGATTTTCCTCCTCCCATGCTGGCCGTTCTTTTTCCTATCCTTTGCTGGTAATGCTTCAGTACCCCGACCTCTATAGTAGAGCTTTTATAAGGTTGTTTCAGAGTGTGTCAAGCTCGGTCTTTGGATCTCTTGCCTGTTCTATCTGCACTCACTCCCTTAATGATCTACCTCAAAACATCTTGCAGCTTTTAATGCCTCCTACAGTCTGACAAGTATTCGCTTTAAATGTCCAGTCTAGAATTTTTCTCTGAATGCCAGACATGTATATTCAACTACAAACTCACTGTTTCATTTAGACATACAATATGCTCTTAAAAGGAACATGTCCAATTCCAACCGTCTTTTCTTTCCCCAGACCTTTTCTTTCCCACAGCGTTCCCCCTCAATTAATGGCAACTTCAATCCTCCCAGTTGCTCAGGTCAAAAACCTTGAATTCACAAGCCCCATGTCTAATCTATGAGCAGACCCTGTCAGCTCTAGCTTCAGCGCATCCAGCCCCTAACCCAGCCCTTGTCATCACTTGCACTTCCAGTGTTCTGGCCCAAACCATCACTCACATTACAGTATCCTTGCTTCTGCCTTCAGGGCATTTGAGCCCTGCTGGTCTTCTCTCTGTCCTTCAGACATGGCAGGCCTGCCTCTGCCCACTCAGAGGCCTTGCATATGCTGTTTCTTCTTCCTGGAGAGGTCTTCCTTCCCAGAAAGTACCGATGCCTGCATGACCCACTCTCCTACTCTTCAGCTCTTCTCCAAATGGCCCCTCTCAGTAAGCCCTCCCCCAGCCATTCTACTTAAAACGGCGATTCACCTTCTCTTCCCTTACACTCCCTACTTCCTTCTTCCTGCTTTATTTTTGAAAATTACCACCTGACATTCTATATATATTTTTGCTTCCCTTGTGGCTCAGCTGGTAGAGAATCCGCCTGCCAATGCAGGAGACGAAGGAGAAACAGGTTTGACCCCTGGGTCAGGAAAATCCCCTAGAGAAGGAAATGGCAACCCACTCCAGTATTCTTGCCTGGAAAATTCCATGGACAGAGGAGCCTGGAGGGCTACAGTCCATGTGGTCACAAGGAGTTAGACACAACTGAGCATGCTTGCACATAGTCTGTACATATTGATTCTCTATATGTCCATTTGCTCATTATCTGCTTCTCCAGAATGTAAACTCACTCTGGGATGTAAGTTGCAAGAATCTGTGTCTATTTTGTTTGTTTGCTGTGCCTCCAGAACCAAGAACACCATCTTGCCATAGCAAGCACTCAATAACTATTCACTGAATACATGAAAATGATGAAGGGATAGTCTGCCAAGGCCAAGGATAGAATGTACAAATTAGCCTCCTAAATATAATTGAAGTCTTAAGGCTTTTGGCATTTAAGTTGATCAATTTTAAATTTTAAAAGCTTGTTTATGAAACAAAATCTATGATGTAGCACATATAATAGTTGGCCCCTTAACATCCCGTTTGTGTATTCTGTGTGTATAAATTTATATGTATATATATATACATGTATTTATATATATATATATATACACACACACATATACGTATATTAATACATAGATAAATATAATCCACCAGGCAAATACATTCCTTTTACAGCATCTTACTAAGTTTTAGTTTACACATCATACCAGTACCTAAATCTTGGTAATATGCTGCTCTTTTTCTTTTAACAATTTCCATCCTTGTTTCTCTTTGGCATAACAACATGATATGTGTTTTTCCAAATGGCACTTTTGGGGAATTATAGTTAATGTACACAAAAATTTAAATTAGCAGTCAGAGAGCAGTTCTTCTTTTTCCTAAGAGTTTTTAATAAAATGAAAACAATCCATTTCTTCATCTTAGAATCTAGAACCTAAGTGAAATAACCAACAAAAGAAGAAATCACAGGACATGTGAGATTCCTTAACAATTTTTTTATTAACCACACTATAGGGGTTTTAGTGTCTGGTTTTGATTTTTACTACCCTCTAGAATGTCAAGAAATCCTGATTCTTATAAAAAGTTATCTTAGAGCAATAGCCAGTCAATTGACAAAAGGACTGATGGTCTACCAGTCAGAGACAGTAACTAAATATTATTACTACAATAAACGTTTTCCTTTACTATTCTAAATTTATCACTTAAAGAACTATTCTTTTTAATACTTTTTCACCATAGATTTTTATAACCTTTTTAAAATTTCCTTTGTCTTACCCACATTATATAAAATAAACAAAAAGTTTACATTTTAAATGACTTTTAATGAAAAAAGTTGCCTATCTTGATAGTTTCTAAGGAAAGACAAGTTAATTTTAGAAATTGTATTATATTTTCCATTTGTACCTCAAAATAAGCTAGGTGTTTTTTTTTTCTTTTCAAAATGATCTCTTCTTTTAGTTTTTCTCTATTTCCAAAGTCTGTGATATTCACCTTTTCTTTCTTCGTAACTAAGACACCTCTTCCTCTGAAAAAGATTTGCCAGATTTTTGCCACATGTTCTGTTCTGGGCTATGAGCACAAGCTCAGTGTGAGGGTTGAAAAGCATTTGGAAATAAAATGAAAAGCACATTCTCACAGGTTTGAGTTTCATGGAAAAGCACAACCTCTTCTGACGTTTCTTATACAGACAAATAAAGAGCACCAGCCAACATTAGAAGTCAACATTAATGTCGATCAACAATGGACTGTCCACGGGGACTTGGCAGTGAAGCACTCACTCAAGACATTTTTTAACACTGTAGAAAACGCTGATCCTGCTTCTAAGAGACTTCAACTGAAGTCTTCCTCAGTAAGTATCTGAGGAAGTTCAGCTACTTAGTATAGCCACCTGTCTACATGACACACACAGTTGTACAACATTCAAAGCACCCCTGAAATTTGGGTGCTAAAACTCTTACTAATATAATCCTTCCCCTCCTCCACTGTTTTTGTTTGCCACTAGTATGAATGAGCCTGCAGCCAACAAGCCACCATAATTACACAGCTTTACAAGCAAAGGGAAAATAAAGAAAGATAAAAAGTGCCTAAAGGGAAAAGGTGAATGAAAATAAAACTGTTCTCCTTAATGAGAAGGGTAATAATGTTATTAGTGCTTGGAGTAGTGTTTACTTCATCTGTCTGTGAAAAGAGAGATTACTAAATAAATTACTAGCATAAAAGTCATTCTAGACAAGGTTGCTCATTTTTGCTTGTCATTTCATCTTATTCTCTCATTGGTAAATCCTGTTTCCCAAAAAGATCATTCACGGCTCTCAGGTCAGTTTGTAAACAAAATTTTATTTGTGGTGTGTCTGTTTTTAATCAATGTCTGTCATTCGCACTAGACCATAAGCCCCAGGAGGTCAGGGATCGTTTCCACTTTACTCATCATTCTAACCTCAGCACCAAATACAGTGCCAGACCCAGTAACTTCTCAGTAAATATTTATTCAATAAATAAGTAAATATCCCTTTTATAGCACTCTTGGTGCCTGGCACAGCTTAAATCTGTAATAGTAGTCAATAAATTCTTATTGAATTAGATTAAGAGGATAGCCTTAAGGAAGGTGGTTTTGGGATTGCAAATTTACTCATAAAACCACTGAAATAATAGTTATAAGTCATTTGTAACCTTCCTTCAGGCATGTGCTTAATTCAATGCGATTTTGTTAAACCCAACTCCAGTTGTAGCTTTCTTTTTTGTCCGTACTCTAAATTAGCAAGCATATTTCTTTTCAACAAAAAGCATGAGTCAGACTTTTCTCTCCTGCAAATGAGTTAGTCCCTGAGTTATTCAAAATTATTAGACGGTGAGGTTATGTCAAATTCTCATTGATAAGTGATTAGCCTTAATGTTGATAACTAAGAATATGTAAATATAGACATAGACCATGATTAACCAACCAGGTAGCAATTGCTCAATAACCATATTTCTCCTGAATGCTCTTCCTGGCTAAGCCACTGAACCAAACAATGCTTCCAATCACAGAGATGCAGCCTCAGCATTTCTGACATCTGTTTCCCTGACATCTGCCTCATACCCACAATGATGTCAACACACGTGCTTACAGTGTTTGATGCTGTGCCTACCCAGTCTCCTGGTAGCAGCCTCTCTGGGCTTTCTTTCAATGCCCTTTTTCTTTTTCCTTTTTTTTTTAAGACCTATTTGTTTTGGGATGCCCTGGGTCTTCATTGCTGTGTGTAGGCTTTCTCCAGTTGCAGCAAAGGGAGGCTAGGCAGTACGTAGTATGCGGTGTGCGGTTGCGGTGCGCGGCCTTCTCGGTGAGATGGCTTCTCTTGTTGCAGAGCACAGGCTCTGGGACATACGGGCTTCACTAGTTGTGGTGCTTAGTTGCTCCACAACACGTGGAATCTTCCCAGGCCAGGGGTGAAGGAGAGCCTGACTACAAAGGGTCAGCTTGCTAGAGGTCAGGCCCAGATCGAACATTCGCCAGCTGTGTGATCTTGAGACCCAGTCTTCCCATCTACACAGACATCTCTCATTTCATTACACTTTGTAGATATTGCATTTTTTTTTTTTTACAACTGAAGGTTTGTAGCAGCTCTATGTCAAGCCAGTCTATTGGCATTGTTTTTCCTGCAGCATTTGCTCACTTCATGTCTCTGCATCACGTTTTGGTAATTCTTGCAATATTTCAAACTTTTTCATTATTGTTATGTTTGTTATGGTGATCTTTAATTAGAGATCTTTGATGTTACTGTTGTAATTGTTTCGGGTATATCAACCCTGCCCATTTGAGAAGGTGAACTTGGTTGTTAAACAACACAGGATTTAGACTATTACATAAATCTAGTTGGCAAAGCAGCAGCAGGATCTGGGAGGATTTGTCCTGGTTTTTGAAAGAAGTTTTACTTGTGGGTAAATGCTATAAGCAAACAACAATACATGCTACAGAGAAATTGTTCATGAAAGGAGAAGACAATTGATGATTCAAACTTCATTGTTGTCTTATTTTAAGAAATTTCCGTAGCCACCAACCTTCAGCAAAACCATCCTGATCAGTCAGAAGCCATCAACACTGAGACAAGATCCTCCACCAGCAAAAAGATTATGAATCATTGAAGATTCAGATGATAGTTGCCATCTTTTAGCAACAAAGTATTTTTTAATTAAGATATGTACATCAACTTTTTAGACATAATGTTATTGCATACTTCATAGACTACAGTATGATATAAACATAATTTTTACATACTGGGAGACCAAAAACTTTGTGTGACTTGCTTTATTGCAGTCGTCTGGAACTTAACCCACATCTCCAAGTAATATGGGATACCTACAAAGTGGAGAAGCAAACAGCATCTATCTCACAGGGTTGTTTTGAGGATTAAATGAGATAAAGCTTGTAAAATGCTTAGAACATTACCTGATGGATAGTCAGTAAATTTAAGATGTTTATCTACCATTACTTCCTCCACAATTTCACCAATTACCATACTGATATCCATCACCTCTCAATATCAGTATCAACCATGACCATCCCATCAACTAGAATTCTCAAAATATAAGGACATCCAGCCCTCGCCTCTCTGAAGCACCAACCTGAATAACCAGTTAAGTCCCAGGCCACCCAAACTCAAAAACTACAAATCTGGACTCTTCTTTCCCAAATCTGCTCATTTTTCTAATAGCACCGCCTTACTGCCAACCAATCAGTTGGATACTTTGCCTGTTGTATTCTTCTAGCTGGTATACCCAGCATGTAATAGAGCCCAGTAAGTATACACTGAATCGGTAGTCTTTCTGCCACCTTCTCCCTTAAAGTGGCCCCAGGCCCTGAAGCCAAAGTTAGCTTCCTAAGGCATAATTCCTTTCCTACCCATCCATCTACAAAGCATCTGAACTTCAGCCTTCTTGTAACTTTCAGTTTTATAGCTTTGCACAAAAAACTTTCTAAAGCCCAAAAGTAAAACAGTGAATTAATCACAATTTCCCAAATACATGCTAAAATTTTCTGCCACCATCCCTTTATTTATACTGTTCCCTGCTTTAGAACGTTTTTCTCCAATGTCAAATTACTACCCTTGCTCTAAGACCCATCGCAGATGCAGTCTGCTCCACAAAGCCTTCCCTGAGTCTATCAACAGCAGGACGTATCCCTCCTGCCTCCAAACTCCTATCACCTCTGAACTAACAGACTTTTCCATACACTGCATTCTATTTTGGTTCTTTGCCTAAATCTTGAATTCTCCTTGCCAAATTGGGAGGTCACAAAGTGTATATAGAACACGGTCATACTTAGGGAAGTTTTTCAAGTTATTTGAGTATCAATTTCCTCACCTGTTCATGAAGACAAAAAAAGTTAGTGTTAACAAATAATATTAATGGAGGATAATAATGGTGTGTAATGGAAAACCACCACAATTTGGTAAAAGTATATATGCAGTTAGAACACTGAAATGGAATAGGTAAAATATTAACAGCTCTTGTCTTCAAGTGACAGATGTTAATTTTGTTCTATAATTGTTTATTTTCAATATTTCTACAACTATTTTGTATTCCTCTTGTAACTGACCCAGCAGAGAGACATTTATAGAATGTCTTGTTCTTGCTCAGTTGTTTCAGTCGTGTCTGACTTGGCAACCTTATGGGCTGTAGCCCACCAGGCTCCTCTGTCCACAGGATTTTCCCGGCAAGAATGCTGGAGCAAACTGCCATTCTCTCCTCCAGGGGACCCTCCTGACCCAGGGATCGAACCTGTGTCTCCTGTGTCTCCTGCATCGCAGGCTGATTCTCTACCACTGAGCCACCAGAGAAGCCCACAGAGTGCTTTAGGATAATACATTATGGCCTGATGATACAAAAAAGATCAAGAAAAATGACAGGTTACAAAAGGAATTTTTTTTAATTACGTGGATAATATTCACAGAAGGGGGAAAAGGCATCTATGTCATCAAAATGCATCAAATTTCAGCCACGATGTAACTGGAAAAGGTTTAATAGAATAGAGAACATTTGAAATCACTTGCCAAAAATATTTGCCATCACAGTTGATTAGGGTATCATCACAGCTCCTAAGTCTGCAGTTTTTTTGAGCCTTGCATCTGATCTATCAATGAAAGAGAGCAACGCAAACACAGAGGCCATTGCATTAAGCCTGTGATCAAAATGAATTTATGTCTGGCTCAAATCAAAGACTCTACACCAGACAGATTTGAATCTGCAAAAGTTCACATTATAGTCCACACCCTTCTGAAAATTTTCCTCAACTGCAAACCTGACATACCCCAAAATTAAATTTACTATATTCTTTTCAAAACCTGATCCTCTTCCAGGGCTTAAAAGTGTAGTTTTGGAGTCCAATAGGCCACAGATACAATGTCAACTTTGTCACTTACTTGCAAAGAGATTTTGGAAAGTTATTTAATTTCTCTGAACCTCACTTTCCTTATTTGTTTAAAAGAGGATACTTATATTTACCTTATTAGTTGTTGAGAGGAATAAATTGTACAAGATGCATTTAAGTCACTTAGCACAGCACTTGGCACAAATAAAGACTCAAAAATGGTAAAAATATTTTTTGGTGAATAATTATCTTCTACCTAGTCTCTGAGGCTAAAGGCCACAAAGACATTACAAGCATTCCATCCCCTCTAGGTACCGCAGACACCAAGTTCTGCCAATTCTGCCCCAGAAATATCCCAAGAATCTAACAGTCACTACTTTGCCATGTCCAGTGCTAATGCTGATCGTGGTGTTTCTCACCTCTTGCTCAAATCTGCATATCCTCACATCAGTTGTAGCTTCTGCCTCCTGCTCCCACAGGGCCCTGTGCTGGCTTTAAAGTTCCTCTCTTTCCAAAGACAAAATATGACAGCATCACTCCCTTGCTTAAGGGTGCCCTGGCGCCCTCTTGTACCCAGGATCAAGCCCAAGCATAATAGGATGGCACATCACACCTTTTCCACAACCTCTCTGTCATAGTAGTGTGTCTTTCCAGCTTCTCTTTCTGCCAGTTTCCCAAGCCTACACATCTTCACCCTAAACTAGGAACCAGGCTAATCACCAACTAAGAATTACCTTTTGTCCTTGTCAAACTCCCAGGGATGGCCTTTCACTCTTCTTCCTTAATAAACTCCTGCTGAACCTTCAAGAACTTGCTTCAGTCATCACCTTTTCTATGAAGCCTTTCTGTGAGGCAGAGTTGGCTCCTCCCTCCTTATTACCCTAACAGCATTTATTTTTATCCCTGTTATTATCCTGTATTTTACTTACCTGTTTTCCATGTCTGTCTTCTCAACTCAGTGGTGAATTACTTGAAAGCAGGTACCATATGCATTTACCCCCATGTTTCCAGGGCTTGGCATCTGTTGAATGTGCAGTAGATGTCTGCAGATAAATACATTCTAATTAAAACTAATAATTTTTCAGTAGTCATGTACCGATGTGAGACTTGCACCATAAGGAACGCCAAGCACTGGAGAAGTGATACTTTCGAACTGTGATGCTGGAGAAGACTCTTGAGAGTTCCTTGGACTGCAAGGAGATCTAACCAGTTAATACTAAAGAAAATCAACCCTGAATATTCATTGGAAGGACTGATGCTGAAGCTGAAGCTCCAATACTTTGGCCACCTGATGAGAAGGGCCAACTCATTGGAAAGGACCCTAATGCTGGGAAAGACTGAGGGCAAGAGGAGAATGGGGTGGCAGAGGTTGAGATGGTTAGATAGCACCACCAATTCAATGGACATGAGCTTGAGCAAGCCGTGGGAGATAGTTGAAAGACAGGGAAGGCTGGTGTGCTGCAGTTCATGGGGTTGCAAAGAGTTGGGCACTACTTAGCAACTGAACAACAGCTACAATTAAAACTGGGAATTGAGGATTTATTAAAACTAGAAATTGAGGCCTAATAAATATAACTCAGACTGTTTCACTAGCAAATGTCCCTAACCAGGGTAATCTCAAAATTTTGTGAAAGTCTCAACTTTCCTGTGAAACCACAGTCAATGTTCAAAGTACCATGTCATTAGCAAAAGGAAAAAAGTGAAAAGTCTATTTGCCTGTTTCAGTCCTGCTAGTTCCATAGAGTTGAACACATTTTCTCAAGGAAAACTTCAAGAGAAGAATGGAAAGCTCCTTATTATTACCATATATGAAATGTTTCCTGCATGGAAGGCGCTGCAATCCATCAGATCTCATTGGCTAGCAAGCACTACAGACATGGTACAGCTGTCCTCATCTTGCAGATGAAGTTGCTCCAAATCCCACCACTTGTAAATGACAGAGCAGAGAGCCGAACCCTGAACTGTGAGAGCTCAAAACCTGTGCTGTGCTGCTGTGTCACGCTGCCCTGCTCACTGGTGACCGAAACAATGAGCTTCACACCGTCCCACCCACTCCCAGTGATCCTGATGCGAAGTTAGAGAAGATGGGAGTAGGAAAAAACAGAAAGAAGGTGAACACAGCAGAGTGAGGGATGGTGAGAAAAGGACAGGGATCACCTCTTAGAAAATGTATTTAATATGTTAATATATTTCTAAAGCTGCAATGAGATTTTTTTCCGCCAAGTACAATCTAAAATCTATGCAAAAGGAGAAAAATCAATGAAACTTGCAATCAAAAATCTTAGTCCTTGTTAAACAAAAATTAAAATAAACAGGCTCTTTTATTAATTCACAAACCTAACAACACTCAACAAAAAGTTTCTGTAAATTTTAATTGCGGCAATCTGGGCAATGTTTTATTATGACTCATTGACTCGAGCCACAGTTTGTGCAATATATTTTTCCCTGCTTTATGAGACTGTAACTGCAGTGAAATGCTACTATGTGTGCTCAATTAAAATGCACTAGCCTTATCAAAATAAAGCATTTGGGGAAATAGCGTGCTCTGTATTTGTGTGCTTTCCTTTCTAAATTCTGCCCGTCCATGAAAAAAGACCTATGCATTTGTTCTTCTAAGTGAGCTGAACAATTCCTTCTTCTTACTTTTACTGTTACTATCTGTTCAACTCCTCTGGTTTTTCTTTCCCGAAATGTGTTTACCAATCGTTATTAATTCTCTAGTGTTTGAGAGTGAGAGAGCTCTTAATACATAGAATGGTTTCTACTAGCTACTCTACAGATAGATGTGCACCCAGAGGAAGAGACAGGAAGCTGCGCCCCGTACTCTGCAAAGGGGAACGCTCGCTCCCCTGAGCTGACCACTTTGCTTTGGGGTTTTACTTGCAGTGGAACTTCCTACCTACCCCTGCCTCATCCAGTGCTCTGCTTTTCTGTCTTTCTTCTAAAAATCACTTATGAGAGGACCAGTGCAAAGTTTATCGATGATTTATAGGTGTATAATCCCTTTGCCAAAAATCTAAGCTCACAGATGCTGCAAATGCAGAATATGGGGTGATTTTAAAACTGAGAATAACAGCCCATATATTGTATAAGATATTTAGAACAATGGCCCCATGTATTATATAAAACTCCCACTTGAGTCTGAGGAAGCAGCCTGCAATCAACCACCTCAACGTTTCTGCAGCAAACTGAGCAAATAATAACATGAAACAGGGGGGGAATCTATTAAAAAAAATTCATGTCTGTTCCATTCACACTGTGCTACCAAATTTGTTTCAGAAAATCTTTCCTTTTTCAGAGCTCATTGGGTTTCAGAATTGCAGTTGAGAGACCAGAGATCTGAATATACTCTAGTAAGAGGTCTTGGGAAAGGCATCTCTGCCAACGGGAACCTTCCAGGCTCTCATCATTTGGAAGCAAGGTGCGTGCTCTGTCTGAGCATATGGACATGACAGATGGTTAAAACTTCTGAAAGTGTAGTTCTAAAGAAGTCATAAAAAGAGTTATCACAATGGGTATAAGGAGGAGTTTGTCTGTATACGAAGGGGATATTCAGCAGAATTTGAGAAGCATAGGAATAAACAAGAAAGTCATTTAATTGTGTCTTACTATTTTCTCCTCATCAATCTTATTCTTAGTTTGAAAAGGAAACCTCCTCCCGGTTTTCGTGTGAGTTTGGACACACGTCCCCAGAGAGTAGGGGCCACCAGCAGACTATGTTCACACGCTCTGAATAAAGCAAGGAGGTCGAAAGGAGCCACAGAATCGTAATGTCGTGCACCACTGTCCTTTCCTTTAGCATGTCGTGAACATGTGGATATATTTAAAGGTTTCCTTTATGTTGGGTAATATCAAAGACAGATCCGATTGATATTATATAACAGGCTGCTTCAAAGAGATGAATTAGCTGAATGAATGCTCTCTTGCTAAATAAATAATTCTGAAAGAAAACAGATCTTTATTCTTAAACCCCCCTCCTTTCTCAATTAATTAGACTTTGTTGGTAAAAGGAAGTGAAGAAATTCAGCATAAGCCTGATTATATCATGAATGTAAAATGAGCAGGACAAATAATGGGCTCTATACTCTTTCAAACAAGTTAAATAAGTCCACAATAGCCCACCAGTTGTGTAAACACGATTTCACTATACTTGTAAAAGAAATATTGACTTACCTGTTAACTTAAATTATCCTGGCATGCTTCAACTAAGCTTATTAGTAATTCATGTGGTGTACACGAATGTTTTTAGTTGTGGACTTTTATCAAAGATTAAAGAATTAGGAAATCATGCGTTTAGCAAGCCCAGAAACACGTACCAGACTGTACTTTACCAGAACTGACTTTAGGAACTTAGTCTAAGAAGTACAAAGGGATTACAGTCCTGGCTTGAGATATTCCCATTACACACCAACTCATTAACAGTCAGATACCTTCCAAAAAATGAATAATACAAACATCTCACCCAGACAAAACACCAAATGGATCTACTTTACCCTACTAACATTATTACATGTAAGGGGTGGAGTTGTTTTCCTCTGATGTATGTATGCGTGTAACTGGTTGTTGAGGGAAACTAGAAATATATATATATATATTTAAGGGGGAAAAGTTGAATATATACTTGTCCCTACTGTTCACATAAAAGCACACCATTCTCTGCTCCACCTGGTTCCAGTGACAGTCCAAAAAGACTATGGTTGTTTTCTTTATCAAAATATGTGAATTTTTTCCTCAAGAAAACAATAATAAGTCTAAGATTCTATGCAGCTTAAGTCTCCGTATGTTTAGCATTTCCAAGGGATTTGGGGAAGGGTACAGGGGCTTCCCAGGTGGCTCTAGTGGTAAAGAATCCACCTGCCACTGCAGGAGATGTAAGAGACATGAGTTTGAGTTTGATCCCTGGGGAGGGAAGAGCCCCTGGAGAAGGGCATGGCAACCCATTCCAGTATTCCTACCCACTACTAGAAACTACAACTCAGAGGCCTTACTAGAACTTTCTTTTTTCTTTGTACTACACGGGAATCTGCTTTGCTGTATTTTCATCTTATTAGCTAAGGTAAAGTAATTAACATATGTGCATTCAGACAACAAAATTATTTTCAACTCTTATGTTTTAAGGTCTGCAAGACCTTGAATTTCATCAGGTCATACTCAAGTATTCATGCTTCCTGGCCTTTCACGTTTTTACTAAGCATCTCTGATTGCAAGTGATCATAGATAAATCCTTACTCATTACCTTAAGCAACAAGACAAAACAAAATTGACTGGTTCACCCAGTTGGGAGGTGATGGTATAGTAACAGCTTTAAAATCAGACATTTAAAAGAGGACCTTAGGATTTTGCTTCTCTTCTCGCTAAAGCTGATGTTCACTTTGTGGTGAGCTCTCTCCACAAGGCAGAATGACAGCTCCCTTGAGCTCCAGGCTTCCTCGTCCTTAGAACTCATGAGGCCAGAAAAGAGCCTCTCACCCCAGGGTTCATGACAAGCCCTCAGATGGATTCAGACTGCTCTGCTGGGGTCATATACTTACCCCAGGGGCAGGAAACTGGGACACATTATCGACAGTTCTACCAGAGTCACCTAAGGTTTGGGAAGTGTTTCCCAAAGGAAAAGTGTGGCATGCATTAACCGAAAGGAAAGAGGAGAAAAGTTGGGCATGTGGAAAAAAAGAAAAAAATGTTCATTACATCTGGCTCCATCCAGCATAGCTGTCTTTCCCCCTTATAACTGAGTCAGAAATCCCTCTGCTTTACGTAAATTTGTTAACAAGCTTCAATCCCTGAACAGAAGGGGAAAGGTACAAACACTGGTGGGAAATTTACTCTGCACTAGGCCAAGTTTCAGACATTTCCATGTTTAGAACTAAGTAGGCAAATAACAATCCTTATTTACAGAGACTTATACAGGCTCATTCTGTGCTTCTGGTCATACACCTAACACTGTCAGAATCTAGATTCAAATCTAGTTCTACCTGATTCATTCAACGACCAAAGTGGTATACTCTTTTTGGAACCCTGAAGTCATAGAAACTATTGACAGAGGCCCTTAGTAAGATGGTGCACACGATCATATTTGGATGCCTGTGTTGATAAATCAGCCAGTAAAAATCAGTTAGATTTCCACTAATGTGAGTCCATTATAGAAGTCCTCCACGTAAAGACAAATGGCCTAGTCCCTGTCTCCAAAGCTATCACAATAAAATTGGGAAGGCAAAACACATATGCATTCAAGAAAATTTTAGGGCTCAGTTGTGTGAGAACATACACTCTCAATGAGATTCCTAGAACTTCTGTGCAGAGTCTGTGATCTTCCTTAGGGGAGAGGTAACTGGGCCACTGTTGTATCACAACTGTAGCTGTTCTACAAAGATCTGTTGCTTGATGACTAATATAGACTATGGTTAAGAAGGTTTTACAGAAAGAGTAAGTCTTGAATTGCTTTCTTACAAAATAAGTAATCTGGGGCTAAGTTTTTTTTAAGGGAAAGAAAATGGGTAATTAGTAGGCATTCTATAAATGTGGAAGGAATGGCTACGAGAAGCAAGAATAAAAAAATTAGCAAAGGCAGAATGGGTAAAGAAGATCTATCACAGCATTATTAATCGGCTATACTCCAACATAAAATAAAAATTTTTTAAAAAAATAAGCAGAGGTACAGTAGTGGATGTGATGTGCAAAGAGACAAGTGAAGGACCAGAAAAGAAGCAGGCCCTGCCCTGATATCCAGAAACCAGGGTTCACGCATAGTTTTCAGCAGCCACTGTCAAATGTTCCCAAATCTCTGGGCTGCAATATCTTTATCTGCAAAATGAAGAGGATAGGGTATATATAAAGTTTAGCCACTCTCTCCTTCCATCCAATCCAGGGACTCAAGAACATGCTAATGATGGGATTCATGCTAGAAAAGAGCATGTTCAGAATACTGATTTAGGTCCAAGAATCTATATATGTTTTAAAGTTCCACAAGAGGTCAGCCAGGTTTGCAGACCACTTCTTCAACAAAGGAGAGTAAATACACACAACGAAAAAACTCTTTCTAGCTGTAAAATTCAGAAGTTTATATGGGAAACTCAGCAGGATGGACTAAGTGGAAGAAGGCTGAGAGGCCTTGAAAGCCATAAGCGTTCTCTACCTTCCTGAAACAAGCAGGCCTTGTGCCCAGAGTGAAAACTGTGCATTTTTGTGAGTTGGAGGGGCAGGCTTGGGCCGCAACTGTTTTCAGCCACTCACTGGGGTCTGCGGAAGCCGCCGATGGCCTCCGCACCGAGGCCTTCTCCCAGGAAAGCGCTGAGTCCTTGCCCTCCTTTCTCCTGCAGATTCACTGCAGGTCGCTTTTGAAGAGGATGAGAGCTCGCCATTTGCACTGACAACGGTTCTCACACCTGGGTGGGACTGCACTTTTAGAAAACCCTGGGACACTTTCAGGACGAAAAGGCAGCCGAACAAAAGCAAACATCTGTCCGGCACTGCTTCACTAAAGGCGACTTCCAGAGGATCTTAAATCACTTTTTGAAAACTCACTTGGCCATCTAACCCCATGGGTTAGACAACACTGGAGTGCTTGCTCACGAGCTGTATTTAATTAGCCATTAGCCCAGCGTTTCGATTTTAGGGTGAAAAGCGAGCCAGATCGGGCGGCTTGAGGTAAGGATCAAAAAGGTCACCCATCTTTTGCCTGGGGACGCTTGCCTCCTTAACCTGTTGGTGTGACTATTTTTCTGGATTTTTTTTTCTTCTCCCCCTTAAGTAGTCCACGTAGCCCCTCCATGCTGGGAAGTGGCTTTGGGAAGCGTGCCGCATCCTCCGGCCCCTGCGGGTCTGTCTGAACCCACCTGCGGCAGGTCGCTTCCGGCTCCGGGCGGCCGGGACGCGGGAGCGAACGGAGGCGGCTGGGGCGTGGGGAGCGGGGCCCCGCGCCCCTCGGGCGCTGCGGAGCGCCGGGATCCGCGCCGGGGAGGCGGCGGGGCGCCGAGGGCCCGCGGGCGGCGGAGGGCGGGGGATCGGCGGGGCCGCGGGCCGGGCGGGGGCCGCCGGCTGCGCTGACGTCACCCGCGCGAGCGGGGCCGGAGCGCTTTAAAACAGGCGCGCGGCGAGATGCTGCTGCACCGCGAGCGGGCCGCCGGCAGCAGCAGCGCGCACGGCCCCTGCAGCGGCTGCAGCCAGGGCCGCTCCCGGAGCCCGCGCGGCGGCAGGGACCCGGCCCGGCCCCGCGGCGCTTCTCCTCGGCGGCCCCGCGCTGCCCGCGCCCGCGGAGCCGCAGCAGCCCCGCCGAGCCGCGCCTGGCGCGCCACGGTCTGCGGCCCGGGCACCATGGACACCTCCTCGGTCGGCCTTCTCCTGTCCTTGCCGGTCCTGCTGCAGCTGGCGGCCGGGGGCGGCTCGGCCAGGCCCGGCGCGCTGCTGCGGGGCTGCCCCACGCACTGTCAGTGCGAGCCGGACGGCAGGATGCTGCTCAGGGTGGACTGCTCCGACCTGGGCCTTTCGGAGCTGCCCTCCAACCTCAGTGTCTTCACCTCCTACCTGTAAGTGCGCCCCGGCTCTGCTTCGGGAAGGGGGCAGAGGGACGGGGGCAGGCTGGCCCTCCCCCGTCTTGGGGGCTCGTCGGCTCCCGCGTGCTCTGGAGGGGCGGACGAGGTTGCCACGGGCGCCTTGGTCGGGCGTGTTTGGGCCGCTCGGAAACGCACGTGTCTTGGGGTAGCGCGCCGACACTTTCTGGGCCCCGCAGAGAACCGGCGGCTCCAAGTGCAACCCCGGGGCAAGCGCTGGTGCGCTGCAGCTTTACGGTCCAGCTCGAGGGAGGTCGCTGCGCAAATTCCTACGAGTGCGGACATTTGTGTGCAGTGTGGACATCTGTGCCCCTGAACCTGGAACCCAAGGGCAGGCTGCCCAACTGGTCCCTGCCCCACCTTCCGCCTCCTTGTCCCGCCACGTTCCGCGAAGAGATGGGCTGGAAAAAATTTCCCCAGAAGAGAACTCCAACTTGTCCAGCTCCAAAGGAACTTACTCTTCATCCCTTGAGCCGTCGCGTGATGTAACCTTTTTCTGTTCTGTTCTTTCTCCCCCCACCTCTCCTCTTTTTTTTAATGAAGTGATTAAAATGTGGCAACCACAAACCCCGATTAGAGCTGCCAGAACGTTATCTTTACCTTTGGCTGCCCGAGCCGCCCTTTGAAGTGCCCGCGGCCACTGTGTAATCTTTAACCATCTCCTCCTCCCGGGGAGGAAAGGGAAGTGGGCTTAAGGCGGCGGAGCGGGTAAACAGCGGCGCCGACACCCAAGTGGAGACTTGAAGCTCTCTGTCATCCCTCGGGGATCCTACCACCCCGTCTCCACCCCCCATCACAGCCTCCAAAGCCCCAGTTGCGGAGACAAGGCAGCGGCTCGTTTCTTAATTTTGTCTCCGGAAAATCCAGGCCTGGAGGGTAACAGGTGGTTGGGTGGATGAGGTGACCCAAGGGGAACCCGATTCTTGGGAACCGAGGCGACCACTGTCCGTCTCCCCATCTGAGGCTCGTTTCCTTCGGGCAGAGAGACCAAGCGTCGGGACCACTCGGGAAAGGAGGCACTCGTGCCTGCAAGGTTACACGTCTGGGTTTTAACTCCAGGCACGCCGGTGAACCCACCTCAAACCCTGGCAGTCCCGGTTTCGGCTTCTCTGATGTGCCTTGGCAGGAGCAAACTGGAATGTTTGTGAACTCGGTCTTTCCTCTCTTTAGTTGTTTTCTGGAGGGAAGAAACATGAAGAGGCTTGCACAACGCTTTACACTAGATAGTGATTCTTTTTCTAGAGACAGAGTGAGGAAGAAAAAAATTCTGTTTTACTTGCTTTGATTTTGTGTTGAAAGGGAGGGATTACCCTGCTAGATTGTAGTATTAGTAGATGGCAGTTCCCCTCCTCACCTACCATAAAACTATTTTGGCTGCTTTCCTTATCTGAAAAGATTATAGAATTAATCTGTTTCCCCACAAGGTTTCCCTTCAGTGGGCTTGTTGCATGATGCAGTGATATTTTTACAGCAATGGAAATCCACACCCCTAAGTGATCATTCTCTTAAGAACACACATTTCCTCCTTCTAAACAGCTCTCTGCACTACAAAGCTGTCTATACTACTTACCTCCAGTCTCTAGGTTAAACTGCTAAGTTTAGTGTTACAATAATCATGTATTCTTCTGCATGGTGAATTTCTGCTAGTGGTTGGCAGTTGCATTCAAGAGCCTAGAACCCCTCTTGCCCATCACCCTGAAGAAATTGGTTATATACAAGGGAGGTATGCAATCTCCCCAAACACTTAACTATTTAAATCCTACACTTGTTAGAAAACTCTTTAAGCATACAGAAAATAAATGTCAGGACTTTTTTTCCCTCTCACTCATTTGTTAGGCTTCTCTTACTAAAAGTTGGCATAAAATACTGCTTCCAGTCATTTCCCACATACCTCAAATGCATTTAACTGCTTCCTCAGTGTGCTGGGGAGATCTGACTGCCACTGTTCCCTATCTGGCTATCATTATAGATAATCCTTCAGAGTTAAGATACCATTAGGAAGTTAATTGTCAGCTTTTCCTTGTGCTGTTTGATGACAGCCTGTATCTGGCCTAAAGTGAAATTTCTCAGTGTTCTATATGATATTAAAACCCAACGTGTCTGTGGAAAGTGTCACAGTGAATGTCAAATACTCGCATCCAATGGTTAACTTTTCCTGGCATGTGAGTGCTAAATGTAGAGATCAATCCTGAAGTAAATAACCAGACTGATGTCCATAAGGAGCGATTCTAGAATCTGGTCTCCTTACCTAATACAAAATGCCAGAGGCCACTGGATGCTCTGCCTCAGGGGCTTGAGGGGTCTGAGGTTTGGGGGTTTGTTCTGACAACCTCAGGAACTCTGCTGACATTAAGGGCAGACGGTGCCCTCTTTCGGTCACACCTAGAATTAAGTGACCGTCTCTCCTGCGCTTGTGCACTCACAACTTGAAAGAGAAATCTTCATTTCTTCATATCCGAACAAATAAGCTTGTGTTTTACTGGTTGTATTATTTTAAGAGATAACTTCTGTTTGCTCTTGAAAAGGAACATGAAGTTATAGCCCAGCTCCCCGGGGGGCCCAGTGGTAATTAAGCTTTGATGAGACAGTCGCTGTGTGCAAAGACTAATGTGAGTAAGAGGCCATTCTACTATCTTTTATTGTTTGTACTAAGTTATCACCATTTCTTTGAGTCAAAATGTTATCTCTTAATCTTCCTCCCCTCCCCGGGAAGAGAACAAGCATTCCATTTTCTTCAAACAGCTTGATGATGGCAAGTTGCAGCCATACACATTTGGCAAATAGATTTGCCACAATCTGATAACTGGCTGGTCCAACTCGTAGGTAAGGAAAGTTTCCTAAATCTCTTTATAGGAGGTTGGAGTTATTTTTGTACAGTTTTATAATCTTTCTTCCTCAGAAAAGCTAAACGTTAAGCCAGTCCAAACATTAATATTAACTCTCTTTTCTTACTGAACTGTATTCTCCAGTGGATCTGTAATTGGACCACTGAACATGCGTGGTAGAAGCACTGGAAAATTTCAACCTTAGCTTCTCTCACTTATTCTCTCTTCCACTAATTATGTTCACCCAGCAGAAAATAAGGAACAAACCAAGATTAAGACATAAAAACAGACAGTAACTATCACCAATGAACCGACCAGTAGTGATCTGTCAGAAATGAAGTAGTTCTAGCATCTAATCTTATAGATAAGTTATTTTAATGCATCAAATTGGACATTTTTGCAAATAGGGTCTTAGAAGTAGGCTCCATGTACTACTTTGATGTATCTTTCATCCAGTTAGTCTAGTATCCAAATAGAAAACTAAATCCCAATGAACATCCTAATATAGTAAATATACTTTTCTTTATTCATCTAGAATAGTCATTTTACTTTTAAATGAAAACTGAGTTTTTTCCTGCAATTGCTTAAAAACATGGACATTTCAGCCACAGGCAAATTCATGTCACATGAAACAAAGTTATCAGGAGAAAGAATTTTTTTTTATTTTATCAATTCGGTTACTTTTCTATATGTAACTTGTTAACAAAATTTAATTTTACACACAATTGGTAAAATGAGTTTTAATTAAAACCAATCAAAAACCTCGGTTATAACTAATTAGCAATGGCCCTGGTGTCATGCATGTATTCAAAGCATTTAAGATACACTTTCAAATTTAAAGAACCTTGTCAGAATCGTCCCTGAAAATTGTTTAATATGTTTCTACTTCCCTTCAAGCAAAGAAAACTATTTTAAATGAAGGAAAATTTTGTGCTTTAGAGATGGTTACAAAAGCCCTGTTACAACAGTCCTAAAATTTAGGTCAGTTGCAAACTATAGTTTACAACCTGCTTGCAAAATTCATTTAAAATATAATGATATCAGTGACTTTCCTACAGTTTAATGTTCTTCCTTTTTCTCCAGGATGTCTGGGTTTTCCTAGCAGTGTTTTTGTTATGGGGGTTAATTTTTGAAACTAATTGACTGAGTTAGTCTGAGTGATCTTTTTTTTTCTTTTTGAGATAGTGTTTCTAATTCAAGCAATCTTAATGATATAGATTTACAAAAAATATTTTACTGAATATGTTCAACACATACATGGCAAATAATGAATTTTTACGTATAATTAGCATAACCTTCGATCTGATCTTCAATCTTTTTTCTCTTTACATGTTTTTTTCAAAGTAAAGGTGGAGTTCTGATCAGCAACAAAAGTGGCAATCACAAATGAGTTATTAATAGAAGAC
The DNA here is from genome assembly GCA_007570785.1 of Antilocapra americana. Classification (NCBI taxonomy): domain Eukaryota; kingdom Metazoa; phylum Chordata; class Mammalia; order Artiodactyla; family Antilocapridae; genus Antilocapra; species Antilocapra americana. Next base: position 721,296 of record ML661935.1, read on the forward strand.
TGGAATCAAAAACTAACCTTTGTAATTAAATAAAAGTATATTTTAATAATGAAACCATTCCTACTTGGATGCGCTTGAAAAAGCTTAGAAACACAAAACTAGTCTGTAATTTCTCAAAGTCAAGTTTTGAACTGAGCTGTTTGATAGTTTTTAATTTCCAAAGCATGTAATATCCAAGTAAACAATTAACTGTCATAAATTAAAGACATTGCAGGATATTTAGTTTTACAACTGGCACCTGATATCTACTTACTTTAATAAAACATTTATATTTCTTCTATTGAATTTATATATGTAAGTCATTTTAGCTGTAAATTTAAGTGTGTTTTCCATTAAACCAAATCATATAAGTTAGAAATGAAAACCAGTAGTGAGCACCGCATTGAGCAATTTTGTGAAGTAATTCTTTTGGTTTTATTCACTTATTTATGTAAATTTAGAATAAAGCTAAATGGAACAATTCCTTGTAAACACCCCACAAGTGGATATTACTGGTAAATTGAATTCTTCATGAGAAGGCAAATTCCTCCCTATGAGAGTCAGCCTCCTCACCGCTGTTGCAATGTTTCCCTTTATACAGTCTCATTTTGTAGTAGAGAGATGAATCAGACCGGCATTAGAGCCACCGCTGATAGATTACTTATCAAAACTAACAAGCTAGTAATTTAGTCCTATGGCTATTTTTTATGTATCTTAGAATTTCATTTCTTAAATGCCCATGAATTCTAACCTACTACAACTCTTTGATTCCCAGATTCTATCAGCTTCAGTCCACAGCTTTATTCAGTCATCATTATACCAACTACATGTTCAGTTTCACCCATGGAATTCCTTAGCTATGGGTAAAGGAGACACTGCATAGGCTGTAAGGCGGAATATTTCATAAGTGTTTACATAATGCAAAATTATTTTCTCTCTCCATAGAGGACATAGTAGGAAGCAGGTTCATTCTTGAAATCTCTGGCATTTTTTCCCACTTCTTCAAGTTAATTTTTTTTTTTTTTTGCACTGAGTCCAGTGGAAATGTCTTATTTGAAAGTAGTAGGTAGAAGAACGTTAATCATTTGATTCCAGAAAAATGGAATCATGTTATCTAGTAGTAATACTAAAAAGTGGTTAACAGGGTGTTCGAATTAGAAGGTTAAATTTTTTAATTAAAAAATCTTTAATTTTCATTGAGATATAATTGATGTATAACATTAGTGTCAGGTGTACAACATAATGATTCAATATTCGTATCACATCATGATATGATAGCCATAGTAAGTCTAACTAGCATCCGTAACCACACACTGGGTTCACGAAATATTTTTAAGATGCTTTGGAAGCAGGAGTCCTTTCTCATATCCTCATTCTCAATATGTAAGATGAATTGACACATCATTTATTTGATAAGATGAACTGACACATTATTTATTTGATTCAGCATGGAGAATTATTTCAAGGTTTTTTCTATTCAACATTAAATCTCAATATTTAATATGGGTCAGGGAAGCTGGAATTTACTTTGAATGTATACAAAAGAACCATCCACTGTCCATGAAACCATCTTCCTTAAAATCAGATGGATTAATTCTCCAGGAGGTAATGATGGGCTCTCTTTCCTTCAGGGTTTATCTTCCTCCCTAGACTGTGAGCTCCTCCAGGCTAGGAAATTTTTCACTTTATTTCCCAAGTGCTCAGACCAGTGCCTGGCAATTAAGGGATGTTCCGTAAATACTTGTAATGCTGAATTGAATAGAATTGGCTGAACCGGCTGCTGAAATCCTAGTGGCTAAAAGGGCTCAGAGAAAGATGACAATTACTTGTCTGCAAGTAACAGAACAACACAAATCTACTGGTATCCCACAGTTACAGCTCAGCCCCATTGGAAATATAGTTAAACTGTACTTATCTTAAATGATGCTATGAGTTGTTTAACAGACAAACCAGAATTTACATGTCTAAATTACTTTATTATTGTAATAACAATAATTATAACAGCTGGCATTTATATTCTTTCTGAGTGCCTGGCATTACGCTGCTACTTTACTCAATCCTATGCCCCACAACAACCTTTTGACACAGGTACTGTTCTCTCTACCTGTCTCAAGGGGCCTGTTAGCTTGTTGCGAGAATATTTCCAAGGCTCAAAAATGTTTTGGGGCCTCTTTGAAATTTCCTTTAGGGCTAGTTTACCAAAACAAGGAAACCAGCCTTCTAATGTTTGGTTATGCCTCACAGTAATTGTAGTTAGTGCTGAAATACTTCAGCACATTTTTCTTCTTAGGAACATAACTTATGAAGCCCTCATATAAGAAATACTTCTTCAAGGAATCCTGGGAAATGTAGTCTTTGGTTTTTGATAAGATGAGAATAATATTATATAGCTTAGGGCCAATGTATTAAGTTAGTAGCTGCCTTTCTCTATATCCACAGAAACTGTTTCTCTGGTCTCCAAGTCAAAGAGAGATTGTGGGAGTACCCAAGTATTATAGACAGTGATCAACTGACTAATAACTTCTAAGTTGAAAATGAAGCTCTTTCTTTCTGTGACTAGATCTATGCATCGAATAAAGTAGCTAACATCTTTGACACTATCTCTCAATTCCAAGAGATGCGAGGGAGGTGTACCCATGCAGCTGATTCACTGTGCTGTACGGTAAGGACCAACACAATATTGCAAAGCAACTGTACTCCCAATAAAAATTAATTTTTTAAAAAGAGACATGAACTTTCTTAATAGGCCAATTTTATTTAAGTTTGTGTTTACCTTTAAGGCTGGTGAGATAAGATGAATTGACACATCATTTATTTGATTCAGAGTGGAGAATTATTTCAAGGTTTTATCTACTTATCGATCACTATGTAAGCTCTGCATGGTTTAACAATTAAGCCAGTGAGACAGACTTCTGTGTAAATTAGAAATCTGGATAAGACAGAGAGAAGTCCCTTCGTTCAGACAAAGAAGAACTGAATTATCCATTTAGTTTCTTCAGTCCTTCAATTCATTTGCTGCTATAAACCCCTATATGTTAATAATCATTTATTATATTACAAAGTTGACATGAAAAACCTATAGTTGACCAATTAATTGTAAAGCATATTCAGCATAAAGAACAACTCCTCAAGTAAGAACTGATGTTTAGAAAATTTAGGTTGCATTGGGATACAATCTCTAAAAACTCTTACAACAGTATACTCAACTTTAGTGTTCTATGAACATTAATAATTTTAAAATTATAGCAGATACAAACTACTATATATAAGATACGTAAGCAACAAGGCCCTACTGTATAGCATGGGAGCTATAGTCAGTTTCTTGTAATAAACCATAATAGAAAAGAATATGAAAAAAGAATATATATGTAAAATTTTACTCAGCAATCCCTAATTGTCAAGTGTCTCATTTTTAGCACAGGCACATTTTTTTCCACGTTCATTTTGTCCATCTTTGCTACAGGAGTTTGACTTCACCTTCTAACAGAGGCTGGGATGGTCACAGAGAAAGCGTGTTCACACACACACACACAGCAACACTCCCATAAGAAAGTTTCCTTTGTGCCACTTGTTCAGTGGAATGGGTGGAAATGATACACGTTGACATGGCATGGCAGCGGAGGGCCAGCCCTTTTCAGGGGAGGGACCGAGGAGCTGCCTGTGAAGGCACCTTCAGTTCGCTTCAGAAGCTGAAATGCAGAAGACAATTGTCCTGGCAACGGGAGCCCAGCTCCAGCTGGGAACGCGTGCACTGGGCTGACCTTGCTCATCAGCCTGCCAGCTGCGATTAAGCTTTCCTCAAGTGGTCCCTTGTTAGTCCAGCCTTTTCCCCACTGTTGCTCATCTTTCACTACTGGAAGCCAAGTGTTTCAAACTGTTACTCAATTTTGCAGCCAAATTCCTTTATTTTCTCCTCCACCTCCTCTTCTGCCCTCTCTCTGTCTCTCTCTCTCTCTCTCTCTCTCACATACACACCAAATGATGACTAACCTTACATGCATGCTTTCCTTTCCAAAGTCCACAGTAAGAAGAGAATCTAAGAATTTTTATGTTTCACTAAAAAAAAAAAAAAAAAAACTAGTAAATATTCTTGTGCTTTTTTTTTTTTTTTTTTGAAACCTTGATTAAGTAGAACAGGGACCTCTACAAAAGATGTCTCTTTGCAAAAATAACCTTCCTTTGATCAAAAAAGCCACAAAAGTGTACTTCTCAGGGAAGTACAAAACCACACATGATCTCAAGTGGAAAAAATATAAAGAATTTGCTGAATTTTTAACCTTGGCACATAACAAAGATATTATTTTAAAGTTGGTTGGTTAATGTGGGCTGTTAGAACTTTCATTGTGCTGTGTTTGGGTTTACCCGATGTTATTTTAATGAGTTTATTGGTTCCACTCGAAAAAGGTTTTAGGTTATAAAGTTTCTTGTGAGGCACTTACTTGAAGGAACTCTGTTACATAATCCATTGGTCTTTAAATCCATCAGCATAAAAACAGCCTTTCACTTTTTACATACATAAAAGATTATTTAGGTATAAAAACCAAATAAAAATTTCCATGGAAGGAGCTACAATCCTGTTATGTGTGTAAATTAAGGTTTTCACAATAAGCATTTATTTCTCTGTGAGCGTTGAATGACTCTACAGAATGAGTGTGGATTCTTCCAAGACTGAAAGAAGAAATCTCCCTCTTTATTTTCCCTTCTTGTTTCCTGTCCTGAAAGGACCCTTAGACCTGCCTGCATTTGGCCATAGATGTACTCTACCCAGTAGAGTGAAACCTAGAAAAAATTAGCAAGAGAGATGGCAAGAATAAGTGGGGAAGTTGGCCACTCAAAGAAACAACGCAGAACAGAGAGAGACAGCAAGACCTAAACAGATATTCAGCCTCGGGTGAGACCCTTCTCTTGTGTCTCTCTCAATGCTTCTCCATCCCTCTCTATCAGAGAGTGTCAGAGAAGGACTGAAGGACACATTTCCCTTAATGCAAACCCTCTCCCCGGCCAGGACTTCAGTCTACAAAATGAAGGGAAGTTTAGAAAGAAGAATCTCGGGGATTAAAGTTATCAACCCTAAGTGCACCAAAATTCGGGTCTTTGATTTTAAATTGAGGAAGCCGCACTACTATCCCTTTGGTGGGAGACCTGAGCTCACTGAAGCCCCCACCCCCCCAGCAGCTGTTGTTCTCTGGGGCTCTGTGCAGTGGGGTCCAGGAGGAAGTTCAAGATCTTTTTTTCATTGAGTCTTCAAGCTCAATTCACAAAAGGAAATCCCAGTTAAACCAGATTCTCCCAGGGTGTAAGCCAATCTTGTTTGAAGTTCTTAGAAGTTTTAGCAGCATGATTAACTGACAGTGAGGATCCACCTTCCTCCTTATAGCTGCTGGCCTTGAGCATGAAGTCCACTGCCCCAGGGTCTTGTAACAGTGAAAAGTGTTAGATGGATACAGTCTGGTCCCCAATAACTATTACATAGTAATTTGAAGCCCTCTTTGCCTTAGCAGTAGGATCTCTTCAGAACACAGTTAATTGTATAAAGGGAAAAGAAAGGCTGATTTTGGTAGATTTATGTTAAGTACAGTAAAATTAATTCAGAGGTTGAGCGAATAGCTAACTACATTTAGAGTAAGTTCTACTGTAAAGAACTAAAAAGATTAATCTTTTATCCACAAATTACCAGAATTACTAAGCTGTATACCTAAGGTCACATTACATAGTGCAAAATGGAAATTTAATCATGATTGCTAGAGCATTACCCTAACTGCCCAAATAAGCAGAATTAAAATCACTTAGATAGATTGCAGAAGTTTTCGAGGAGTCAAAAGCTATGTCTAACCATAGGCTTTAGAATAGAAAAGACCTTAGAGTTGCCCTAATCCAACTCCTTCCTTTTCACAGATGATGAAATTCAGGTTCATAAGAGGCAAACAACATGCCCCAAATCACATAGCTGGTAAGATGAAATTGGAACCCGAGTCTCCCAAAAACTCCAGTTGAATGATTCTTTTTTTCACATTTTTGCTCCTACACCAGATACCCAGGTGAATTCTAAACACTCCATTACTACTCTAGATGTTGCCAAGTATCCTGTTGTTTATGCATGATATATGTTCGTTTCTAGGTGTGTGCTTGAATCTGAACCCAATAAGATTTTGTTCCATTGCAGATACAGATAAAGTTACCTATCTCTTACCTAAAAATCTGTATGGCAGAGAGAAACAATCAGGTTTAGTTTAAGGAAAAAATAATGTCCTAAGTTTCAGTTCATGGTTGGTAAACATGTCTTTGTTGTAATTTAAATTTCACTTGGGATTTTAATTGGACCAAATTCAGGTTGCCCTCATATCTGTTGTGCCTGTTCCCTTTCTTCTCTAGCCCTGAAATTCAGGTTTTCCTCATTTTTTGTGTGGTTAACTGTTGCAGTCCCCTGTCTCGGTTTGCATAGAGCCCCACAACACACACTAATTCCCTGCCACCCCATGAGTTTGTCCAGGAGGCAGGTCTGTTCATGTCCCCGTTACATGCAGTCCTTCAGTGGTTTCCCGTGGCTTTCACAGTAAAGTTTAACTCCGTAGTTTAACCCACAGGATCGCCTTGCTGTGCCTTGTCCCCCCATCTCAGCCCCCGGCATTCAGTCTCCAGCCATATCCAACCACGTCCTGTGGTTTCGCGTCTCAGGCCTCCAGGTTCTCACACGCGTTAGTCTCTGCTTGGAGTGCCTTTCTTCTTTTTCATCTTCACAGCTTCTGTGAGTCTTCCCATATTCAGTTCAAGCATCACCTCCTCCAGAGAGTTCTCTGTGGCCCACCAGTCTCCGGTGCTTCCGCATCCTGCTGAGCCCAGCCCTGTCCCCAGAGCATCACTCCTGACTGCCTGGCTCTATCTGCTTGTCTGCTCTCACTCCTGGACTCCCTATACCCCTTGAATTGTAGATTCTCTTAGAACAAAGAAGAGAGGAGTCTCTCTGGATTAGAACACAGAATCTCTATGTACCAACCATGGTTTTCATTTTCTGTATTTTATGATGCTCTGTTATCTTGGGCCCTTGCATACCTAGGAGGGAGGGAAGGGCTATCTAATCCTGGAGATAGCAGCAATTCCCCTGTAAGTGTGCCTTTCATGTGCAAACCAGGCAACACAAGCCCACACCCCACACCTTCTTTATCAGGGTCTTGCAGGGATTTTACCCTCTAGGTCAATATTTCCTGCCCCAATCCCCCCTGGGCCAGGTACCAGATAACTCGGGGCAACAGCTACACCTTGAGCCTGACAATATCATTCAAACTAGCTGATTTCAAATCTGCTTATCCTGCTCATTCTTCCCATGGGAACCACAATAAAGAGTCTAGCTTTCTTTTCTCTCCTTCTGTCACCCGTGTAGTCCTGCGTGACCGGATATGTCCGCCTGCTCTTGGCAACATGCATGCTAAGTCGCTTCCATCGTGTCTGACTCTTTGCGATGTTATGGACTGTAGCCCTCCAGGCTCCTCTGTCTATGGGATTCTCCAGGCAAGAGTACTGGAGTGGGTGGTCCTGTCCTTCTCCAGGGGATGTTCCTGACCCAGGGGTCGAACCCACATCTCCAATGTCTCCTATACTGCAGGCGGATTCTTTGCCCCTGAGCCACGGGGGGGAAGCCTGGCAACCGTGAATGACAAGCTGTCATCTGCTAGCAGTCATCTTGAGTTCTGTTGGCAACACCATTCCTGAATAACATGAAAACCTGCATCTTCAACCCCCTCTGCCCCTGCACGCCTGTGAAGCAGCTGCAGCTGGGGCACACTTGAGGGAGGGGCGCACTTGAGGGAGAGTCGCCCCATTTTCTCTCTGTAGGGGACCCGCCCTATTCCCTTAAACACTGCATAAGGCTTGCCTGTCATCCGCACCTAAGATATTAAGGTGTAACAGGGAGATGAGCTGATAGAATCTCCAGTGTAATCTTATAATGTGGTGACCAAGAAATCTTTCCCTCTAAACTTGGCAGACTGCACTGTTTGTAAATTCCCAAGACAGAAAAAAAAAAAAAAAATCAGAACATGCTGTTTTAGGGGAGACTTCCCTGGTGACCCAGTGGCTGGGACTCCAAGCTCCCAAGACAGGGAGCCTGGGTTTGATCCCTGGTCAGGGAACTGGATCCCATATGTCCTGCTAAAGAGTCTACACCGCACAGCGCAGATGGAGGGTCCCAAGGGCTGCAACTAAGATCTGGCGCAGCCAAATAAATGCAATATTTTTTACAGTGCTTTTTAATACTCTTACCTCCAATGTTTTCATATGAGTCTCATAAAAGTTATGAATATCCCTAGTTTAGAAATGGGAACGTCTTTTGACAAAGCTTACAGCCTCTTCTGGAATAACCTTAGCAGCTTACTCCGGATCTGAGTTTTCTCATCTGTAAAATGGTAACAATAATGACATTTACCTCACTGGATTGTTGTGACAGCTGGTAAACTAACGCATGTAAAAAAATTTGCATAGTACCTGGCATGTGGCACATGCATAAGACAGTAAGGGCTGTTGGTTTTGTTGGTCATGGTGGTACAGCTGTTATAACACTAAACCCATGTTTTTCAAATATGGAGGATCGCCTCTTATTGTTATCCACCCCCAAAAAAATAGCTGTCCATGGGCCTAAAATGTTACAAGTGTAACTGCCATTTTCATTAAACAATATTTTTTAATGTTAAAAACAAAGAGACGAACAAGGTGCCTACTAGATACAAGAGTAGGGGAAGCTTAAAATGAGTAAGACATCACCCACTACCTGTTCAGGTAAAGAGATTTCTATGCATGTGTGTATTTGTGTACTTTGGCTATGCTCAGTCTCAGTTGCAGTATTCAGGATCTTTAGTAGGCAGTATGGAGACCTAGTTCCCCAACCAGGGATTGAACCCAGCGCTGGCACTGGGAGCTTGGAGTGTTAGCTGCTGGACCACCAGGAAAGTCTGCAAGTAAAAAGATAGTAACTTTCAGCTCTGATTTTTTGTATCAGATAGGTAAAAGATTCTGTGTATGGAATGACATTCTGTATTTTCACGTGTGTGTTTAGAGTTGTAGACACTGCACAAACCTCCAGGCTTTGTCACGGATTGAGAGCAGATGGCCCCACGTTAGGAGTGCCCTCCTCCTCCAACATGATTTCGTGGATGGCCCACAGCTTATGGTCCTGGGTTTGAGTTGCTTTTATCCTCTCTTTCTTCTTGTCACCCATCCTCACAATTTTCCCTGAGTATGTGGGGAAAATTGAGTTTGATAACTTCTTGGACATTTAGAAGCTCACGTCCCAGCAGTTGTCTTGCTGTGGCAGAAGGGGAGAGATGATGGATGCAGGGGACTTGGAGGGGAGAGGGAGCCCAGTCTTTCCTCAGAGCCAAAGATGCACTCAGGGAAAAAAACAAATTGTCAACACAACAAATGTGGAGTTTCTTAATATTAACAACTGAAAAAATTCTGCTCTAAGGAGATAAAAGCTGATTTAAGGAATATGCTTATGTCTACCTGAAATAATTTTCAGAAGAGTTGAACTTCCATGAGAAATTTCTGTAGCTGTCTTTGGTGAAGAAGCAATTGGTTCTGCGCAGTTACTTGCAGGAAGGATCTTTGCAGTCAGTGATAGCAATGAGACTAAAATTATTTCCTGGGGATACCAGTGACGTGAATCTGGGAGTGGGGGAGGGACTCAAGGTTAAACAGGGGGTCAGAGCACCACCAAGCTTGTATTTAAGCAGGAGGCCTCTGGAATTAGGCCCAGTGATCCCCAGCAGAGAAGGGAGATGGGCAATAGGTGGGAGGTTACTGGACTGGAGAGTCTTTTAACGCTGTGGGATGAGCCCATGTCACATCTCTCCAGATGCTCACCACCCCTCTGCAGAAGGAGCAAGCTGCTTTACCCCTGACCACTGAAATCAAGAGAGCAGGTCCGAAGAGAAAAATGGAAATCTCCCCTATAGGAATACTTTTCTCTCTTACAATATGTGAAAAGACGATTCTGGAATTCTCAAGTGTCTACTGAATCAGTAAAGTAAGAAACTGATGTATTTTGCAGCCCCAAAGCCAAAATGAGAGGAAATTTCAGACAGACATTATGTGTTATCCAGCAGCACAGACTGAAGAAGTGGGATCCACCAGCCCAGCTTCATTAAGCAGTTTAAATAATCACTAAACCAAGGGGGCAAAAGTCGAACAATTTCAAATGAAATTTCAGAAGAGTCTATCTCTTAGGTAAAGCAAAATTGTTTAGGTGGAGGGGGAATAAGAAGAAAGTGACAGTCCAGAGGAAACTGTGGCAAAGAAGAAAAGAGTTTTTAAAGTGGTGAGGTTCCCAAGTGGTTCAGTGGTAAAGAATCTGCCTGCCAGTGCAGGAGCCACAAGAGACACAGGTTTGATCCCTGGGTCAGGAAGATCCCCTGGAGAAGGAAATGGCAACTCACTCCAGTATTCTTGCCAGGAAAATCTCATGGGCAAAGCAGCCTGGTGGGGTCACAAAGAGTCAGACACGACTGAGCTCCTGAACTGAGCTCTTGCGCATGCAAGAGAGACTCAAAGGTGAGGTGAACTGCAGGATCAGAAGGAGAGTGAGACCAGAGGAAAAACTGCCCAGTGTTGCAGAGACCCTGGCTAGTGTCTCTGCTGTGAGGATGACTCAGCCAGAGGGTAGCATTCAGTCCTTCAAGGGTCTACACACACACACACACATACACAGGTACATCTCTGCATTTACACAGTGGACACTCATTTTGAAAACAACCTTCAAATCTCAAAATACATGTATCTACTCTGTCTATAAGGCAACTGACACACTGCTAGGAGCTGGGAAATCATTAATATCACAGTGCAGCAAAACCAAAGAAAGCCAACCAGAAATGGAAAAGACACATGTACCCAACGTTCATTGCAGAACTATTTAAAACAGCTAGGACAGGGAAGCAACCCAGATAGCCATCAACACATGAGCGGATAAAGACGCTCTGGTACTACAGAGGTAATACAGAGGAATATTACGCAGCCATAAAAAGGAACTCATTTGAGTCCATGCTAATGAGGTTGATGAACCTGAAGCCTATGATACAGAGTGAAGTAAGTCAGAAAGCGGAAAACACATATCGCATAGTAATGCATACGGATGGACTCTAGAGATGGTACTGATGAACCTATTTGCAGGGCAGCAGTGAGGAAAGATGGGGAACAGACTTATGGACATGGGGTGGGGAGGGTAGGACAAATGGGGAGAGTAGCATAGGAACATACACAGTAACATAAGTAAAATAGATAGCCAGAGGGAATTTGCTGTATGAGTCAGGGAACTCAAACTGGGTTCTGTGACAACCTAGAGGGGTGGGATGGGTTGGGAGGTGGGAGGGAGGCTCTAGAGGGAGGGAACATATGTGTATCTACGGCTTATCCATGATGATGTGTGGCAGAAACCAACACAATATTGTAATCATCCTTTAATTAAAAGTAAATGAAGGGGAAAAAAAAACATGCAGAGGAGCAGTGCTCTAGATTAGAAGCCTAGATCAATGGTTCTCAAGCTTGTCAACAGCTCAGCTTCACATGAGACCTCATGGGAACTATCTCCAGGCCCAGATCAGACACCAAGCTAAACTAAATCAGAATCTCTGAGGGAAGAAGCTAGGCATCGGAATGATTTTCACTCCCCAAGGCAAATGGGAGGTTTCCACACACCCACAGTCAAAGCCATTTTGTGCAGCAAATTTGGGCTTCCCACATAGCTCAGTCCATAAAGAATCTGCCTGCAATGCAGGAGACTAGAGTTCAATCCCTGGGTCAGGAAGATCCCCTGGAGGAGGAAATGGCAACCCACTCCAGTATTCTTGCCTGGAGAATCCCATGGACAGGGGAGCCTGTACAGTTCAGTCCATGTACAGTACAGTCCATAAGATCGGTCGCAAGAGTTGGACACGACTGAGTTACTTTGACTCACTCAAGGCAAATGCAATGGCCAGTCAATTTTGAGGCCCCTGGTCTAAGTCTAGCTACCCCACTCATGAGCCATCAAATCTCCATAAGAGGCAGAAGCTCCCTGCCACAGCTTTCACATCTGTAAAGTAGGAGAAGCGCACACATGCTTGGAGCTGGCTCCTAGTTTGACCGTTCTATGAATCCATCCGCTTGACATGTGAGGGAATTGTCCTTGGGCAGGTGTACCAGTCTTGTAGAAAATGGGAGGTTTCTACACACCCACAGTCAAGCCCATTTTGTGCAGCGAACCTGGGAACATTGTTTACTCTCCCGCAGTGAGCGTTACTTAAAATGACTTTATTTGTTTTACAGTTTAGAGGGCCTCTGTAGGTAGCCTCAGGAGCCTATTCATTTCATTAACATTAAATCAACAAGCAGGCCTTCTTTCTGCCTCTCTCAAGCAGGATTAATGGATTTTGGCATGATTTGTGCATCTAGCAGCAAAACCTCGTGCTGAGAGAGCTAGCAGGCTTGACTAATTCCCAGCAGTGCTAACTTCATAAACTTACTTTAAGCTTTTAACTTTGACTGAAGATTAAAGGTAATGACTTCACGCTGTTACATGTGAATGCATGATATTCAGGATGCATAGAGAAACTATACAAAATGACAAACTATTTGATGAACTAGCATTATATGCGTTTGCATGCATATGTATGTGTATAGCTATATGGTTTATATGCTTATGAAGATACTCAATTCTGTGATGTAAAAAAAGATCTTCTAAAACACTGAGATTCACCTAACAAGTAATCATTACACTAAACAGGGTATTGATAGATGCATATGTAAAGGGTGAGCATGAGAACCTATAATTAGAATGTCATAAATACACTAATAGAAGGCCCAGTGTTGTGAGAAGCTGTAACATGATGGACTGTTGACTATGAATAATTTTCTAAGAAGCAAAATTATTCTACTCTCTGAGACCAGTTATCACCTATACAGAATCCTCCATACAACCACGCTTATCCTTTTTTTCTTCCAGACAGTCTTAAATTCAAAATTCAGAGAGGTCTGCCTGAAGAAAAGAGAGAAAAAGGAAAAATACAATATTTCCAGCCCATCTGACAAGACTACATAAAAAGCTTTTGATCAAAGGGTCTCAAGTACACTTTACTGGTGTGACAAACAACATTTTTATCCCTTTATTAGATTTATTTTCTTCTGAAAACTGCAGTGACCAGGGTATGGTTTGTGAAAGAAAGCTGGCAGGGTTGTGTTCTTTGATTCCTAATTAACACCTTCGGTCTCAAAGGAGGACCAACAGAAATACCATAAAATGTTGCAGCTGCATTGTGATTCCGCTTGGTCGGTTTGCTGGAAGTCGGCTGGGCATTGGCAGCTGCAATAAAGAGAAAGCTCAATGGATGTTTTGTATTGTGCCCACTGAAGTGAAAGAAGGCAACCATTTTAATTTCCAAATGGGCAGCTGCAGAGGGAGCTTTAAATGGAGCTAAATACAAGATTTACTGTTAATTTATAGTAAATAAACAAAGAAAATAAAATCCAACATTGGAGTTTTTATGATCATATAGGAATTTTAGTGAGGAATTACGAAGGATGATAATCTTGGCACTTTTTAGCTACTGACTGGAGGAATTTGGCAACAAGGAATCACATTCATTCTGAAAAATCAAAATAGGTTTTTGGAAAGAGCCAAACTTTTAGAAACTGACATCACTTTGAGAGGTAAAAGTTTCCCTTTCCTGTCTTTGGTCATGTACCTCCTTCGTCCTACTTCATGGAAACCCTAAAATTCATTCAGATCAGAATTGAGTAAGATTCCCTATGCACACACCCCCACCTCACTTTTCTTTAAGAGCGTGGAGTTGAATTTTGGCTTGAGTAGGAAGGGGAATAAAGGAGGCATTTAACTCTGGTCAGATAAATCTCACTCACATTCAAAAATGCAATTAAGGAAATATGTAAATCTAGATGTTTCATCAAATGCTAGCTAAGGGGTGACTAGTTCTTTTCAAACACAATGACTGAACTAAAGAACTTTAGTGTCTGTGTAAGAACCATTGTCCAAGCTGCAGTCCCTGTTGGTAACAGAGTCCGGCCTGGCCGTGGGAAATACCTACATATTTGACACAGGCCCTATTTCTGAGAGAAAGGGGATGGAAGAGAAAGTATGGCGATTTTACTGTTGCATTCTAATCAGCCATGATCTGCCTAATTTGCTTTGATCAGGAAGATAAACTAATTTTTCTATGGGCTGGATAAAAGTAATTAGCAAGCCAAAGCTTTCATGTAATTTCAAAAGAGCTAAAGTAAAGAGGATCAGAAATTGTAATGGTGGGAGCTAAATACATCTTTTCGGTTCATCTGAGAGCATTGTTGGCTCAAAATAGAATAGTGACACAGAAGAGGAACTCTGGCTAAAGATAGTTTCGTGGGCTGCACAGCCATTGTAGATCCCGGGGCCTACAGTGCTATGTAACTAAACAGAATTACAAAGGGTGGTTTATAATGGGTATCTGTCATATAGCCCTGTCCTTTTGTGAAGAGACCTTACCTTCATGTGAAAAGGTAGGATTATTGCCTCTTCCTGAAAACACTGTTGATTTTTTCCAAAAACTCTGTATTTAAGTTGTTGAAGTGGTTGGAGTAGTTGGATGTGTTTATTTGAACTGTAAAGCTCTGCTCCTCTAAAGCATGCAGATACAACCTACTTGGGATCCTACAATCCTGGATGTGCTAGAGTGAGATCTGAGATCAAACTGAAAAAGCTACTGGGGAAGCTGGCTCCCCAGATGCTTCAATTTCACAGGCTGGTTCACTGGATTTTGTGCCAGTTACCAGCTTCAGTAATGCCGCGTCCTCCTCTCCTTTTTTTTTTTTTTCTAAACACCCAAACACGTGTAGTTATTAGATGAGAAGGAAAGATTTTGGAATATAGAGTTTAGTTTCTTTAAAAAAAATCCACTATTTAGTGTTACTTTTTCTCTTGTTGATGTGACCTTTGAGTTACTTCCTTTTCCAAGCTGCTGTACTAGATATGGTATCTGTAACCTTACTGTAAGCTTAAGTGCTTTTTTGGTTACCAATCTCTTTTGCTAGGGTTCTCAGATACCACAGTATGCATTTCAAGTCAGGCTCATTGTGTGTTATAAAATAAGTAGATCTTTTTCAAAGATCTAGGTAAGGTTGTAGCTCACCAAGTTTCAAAGCTATATAGAAACGATTGTTACAGAACAATTCCAAAGGAAACTAGAATTACTAAGTAATTCTAAGTTACTCAAAATCATTTGATTTACTTTCTCATGTCTTCTCCTTAGTTTGGACAGCTACAGTCAACAAACATTTTAATTCTTTATCACTGTCCTAAAAGTTCTTAATAATAGCATTGTTTAAAAATGCAAGCAAGTCTGTTTTTACTTTGTGGCTAAATATCACAAGATCTAGAAAAGAGGGCAATTGTTAGGACTAAGAAGTCAATCTATGGTGTGAAGGAGATCCTGATAGTGTCAGTCTCGTGTTCCCTCCATGGGACTTCTCAGGTGGACTAGTGGTAAAGAACCAGCCCCCAGGTCAGGAAGATCCCCTGGAGGAGAGCATGGCAACCCACCCCCGTATTCTTGCCCGGAGAATCCCACGGACAGAGGAGCCTGGCGGGCTATGGTCCATCAGGCTGCAAAGAGCTGGACTCGACTTCAGCAATTTAGCACACACACGTGTTCCTCCATATTCACTCATTCACTCACAAAATAATGTTTATCAATTGCTTATTCTGTGCTAAAATGAGTATCACAGTGCTCAAGATGAACACAATCTCTGCCTTTACAGAGGAGACAGACATTAGGAAAATGCTTATTTAAATGTATCTTATTGAGATTATGAAAGTGCTCTGGTGGAGTGCATGAAATGAAGACATTCTAGAACTAACATTCTAGAAATAAAGCACAGGCTTGAGTCAAGATTGCCAGGAGAAATGTCAATAACCTCGGATATGCAGATGATACCACCCCAATGACAGAAAGCAAAGAGGAACTTAGCCTCTTGAAGATGAAAGAGGAGAGTAAAAAAAGCTGGCTTAAAACTCAACATTCAAAAAATGAAGATCATGGCGTCTGGTCCCATCACTTCATGGCAAATAGATGAGAAACAATGGAAACAGTGACAGACTTTATTTTCTTGGACCCTGCGGATGATGACTGCAGCCATGAAATGAAAAGACAGTTGCCCCTTAGAAGGAAAGCTATGATAAAACTAGGCAGGGTATCAAAACTAGGCAGGGTATCAAAACTAGGCAGGGTATCAAAACACAGAGACATCACTTTGCTGACAAAGGTCCATATAGTCAAAGCCATTGTTTTTCCAGTAGTCATGTATAATTGTGAGAGTTGAACCATAAAAAAGGCTGAGCACTGAAGAATTGATGCTTTTGAACTGAGGTGTTGGAGGAGACTCTTGAGAGTCCCTTGGACTGCAAGGAGATCAAACCAGTTATCCTAAAGGAAATCAGCCCTGAATGTTCATTGAAAGGACTGATGCTGAAGCTGAAGCTCTAATACTTTGGCCAACTGATGCAAAGAGCCAGCTCACTGGAAAAATCCCTGATGCTGAGAAAGATTGAGGGCAGGAGGAGAAGGGGACAACATAGGATGAGATGGTTGGATGGCATCATTGATGCAATGGACATGAGTCTGAGCAAACTCCAGGAGATAGTGAAGAACGGGAAGCCTGGTGTGCTGTATTCCTGGGGTCACAAAGAGTCAGACATGACTGAGCGACGGAACAACAAATGAGAGAATCCAATGTCCATTTTAGTGCAGATATCAGCCTGGGTTAAGTTTATGTACAGCACGGAATGCTTGACTTGCAAATTAATGCCCAACCATATCCAATGCACAGGTATTGAAGATGCGCAAACCTCTGGAAAACAGAGGTGGAATCAGATGAGGGGGAGGCGGCGGTCGGGGGGACCGCCTACTCCGTATCAGCTTCTTTTCTCAGGAGTCATCCGGCTCCACACCTTCCTCCTCCCTTAACACAGGGGCTTCCGTGCCAATCTACCTTAGACTCCACTTCCATTTCCAGTTGTTAAGGGTAATTTTCTCCCTTCTCCACATTGTTTCCCACTCTCCAAAATAGAATAAATGAATGAATGGTTTCTCAATGGTGCTCCCAACTCTGCTGTGTCTCGAAACTTAACCTCACCCACTTCTGAGGCCACTGATGGCTCTGCTGAAAACAGGATGATGACAGTCTGCCCCCAGGAACTGCTCCTTATCAGTTTTCATTTGGGGGCCGTAATCACAGCCCATACACCTTTTGTGGCAGCTTTATCTAGACCTCCAGACTTCTGGGGACCTACAAGTGCCCCCACCGTACCTCCCCCTCCTTCAGGTCTCAGAAGGGACATGTCCTGCCCCTCTTCCAAGGCTACCCCCATCTTGGATTTCCCCCCTGTCTCCTGGGACCCATGCATGGGTTGTTTATCGAGCAGGCATTTATTGAGAGTGTGCCATGCAAGGTGCTTAGGAAGAAAGCAAAGATAAAGACAATATCAGGTCATTTCCTTCTGTAAGTTTGGAATCAAACAGGTTGGCTTTCTTCAACACTGTACTGAGTTTGGTAACTGGGCATATTACCTGATGAAAGGATCCCCCCCTCAAGGTAGTTATTAGGAGGGTGTCGTCTCTTTCTCCCTGTTCAGTCTATTTGTCACCCTGTTCCCCGCCGCCTAGCACAGCACCTGGCACCTGCTCATGTTCTATAGTGCATATATTCTGTGGGTGGAATGAGGGGTCCCCCCCTCACTCTGCTACCTCCTCCGGCTGTTTTCGCTCCTCCGCCCCCTCTCCCTGCCAGAATTCCTGGATGAGGAGGCTGTATTCCCTGCCACCAGTTCAGTGCCGCCCACCCACTCTTTCATTCCTTTGAAATCCGCCTGCCCCCCCCCACCGTTCAACTGAAATCACCTTCTGAGACGCCGCCACAGACCTCCTCCTGCCAAACCCAGCTGATCTTTTCTCAGCCCTCAGTCCTCCTATCTGCTCTGCTGGAGGGGACTCTGTCAGCCACCCCCGGCCGGGTAAGTGCTCCACAGCTCCAGCCTCCAGATGCATGCATCTTGGAATCTGCCAGGCCTGGGTTTGGCCACAGTCCAAAGCTCAGTTTCCTTATCTGTAAAATGGGGCTAATAAAGCCTGTTATCTCTGTCTGGCCCACACACAGACAGCTTCCTATTTGTTCTCCTTACTTTCTTCTCATCTCACACATGAGCTACTGCCAAATTTGTCATCCTAAACGTCCCTGTTCAGAAAGCTCCGGTCCCATCGCCTTGCTCAGGATGTCTCCACTGGCAGCTCCATCTGGCCCGTTTGTGCTCCAGCAACAGCGGCAACCCTGCAGGACCCCTTCAGGACCAAGCAGAGGGAGATAGTCCCCTGGGTTCAGACTGGCCTCCTTCTAGCTGTCATTCAATAACTTCTTTATCTCTAGTGTCTTCATTAGCAAATTGACATATTAGATGAATGGAAAGCTGAAGCTCCTCTTAGTTCTAAATTCTCTGATTTTACCTTTAGTAAGTGTGACTCTGTTTTTCCATACTTCCCCGCTGATTCTTGTTCTTCAGGCAAGTTGGACCAGACCCCATTTTTTGCTGCTTGCTCCTTGTTTTCCTGCCTCCGTACCTCTGCTCTCACCAGTCTTTCTGGCTGGATTGGCCATATTTTCATCTCCACTATGAAAACTCTTCCTCCAGGCCCTTCTCAAGCACCATCTCCAATTCCATGGCCAGGAGTAATGGTCCCACATGACAGATGCCAGCCATTCTCTTTTATGATGTATTTTTAATGCATTTGGGCTTCCCTCATAGCTCAGCTGGTAAAGAATCTGCCTGTAGTGCAAGAGACCCAATTCGTTTCAATTCCTGGGTCAGAAAGATCCCCTGGAGAAGGGATATGTTACCCACTCCAGAATTCATGGGCTTCCCTGGTGGCTCAGACGGTAAAGAATCTGCCTGCAATGCAGGAGACCTGGGTTCAATCCCCGAGTTGGGAAGATCCCCTAGAGGAGGGCATGGCAACCCACTCCAGTATTCTTGCCCGGAGAATCCCATGGACAGAGGAGCCTGGCGGGCTACAATCCAGGGTCACAGAGAGTGGGACACAACTGAGAGACTCACTGGAGAGACTGAAGAGACAGCACAGCACATGATTGCATTCGTGTTAAGCCCTGCTTGGACCACAGCAGTTTTCTCTCACACGTTCCCTGCCCCATCTCTCACCTTTGCACTTTGGCCAGTTCTGTCTTCCTCTTGCCAGTTTTGGCTGTGCCACTCCTTACTTTAAGATGCACCATTGCCTTAACATTGTCCAGTGCCTCAAACCCAGCATCTTTATCCAGGACTTAAAAACACTTCACTAAAATGTCCCAGACAGCTTTAAACCTCTCTTCTGTCAACCACTTTTCAGGGCAAACTTAAGCCAGTGTAGCTGAGGTTGTATGTGGAGGCCAGTATCCTGTAAGGGGCTTGAATTTTTAATCTTCAAAATCATGGACTAGAATAATGCATTTACAAATTAGTATAAAATGAGCAAAGAAGCAAAACTGTGCTTAAAAAGACAGCAACTGAATCTCACCACAGAGTTATGGCAGTAGCACACTTAATTAAGCCACTGAACAATAGAGAAGATGAAATTCCATAAATATTTGAATGCATCTATGCTCTAGTTCAATAGTTCCTAACTGCAACAAAAATCAGAATCACTCATGGATATTTTTTTTTTAAGTCCACATTTCTGGGGCCACCCCCAGAGACTGGTTTGGTAGATCTGAAAAGTGAACCTGGGCATCTGTTTTGAACAGTACCATGTGCGATCAGGATCTCTGGACCTCGCAACTCCAGGAATTGTGTGGTGCATGGCAGCAGAGCACTAGGCAATGACCTAGCGTAGTTCTGACTTCATTTTCTCTTAGCCTTAGTCAAGAGCTTTACCCAGACTTTAGCATCAAAAACATGTAAGTGAAAATGTTAGTCGACCCCATGGACTGTAGCCTGCCAGGCTCCTCGTTCCCTTCTCCAGGGTATCTTCCTGACCCAGGAATTGAACTCAGGCCTCCCTTATTGCACGCAGGTTCTTTATTGTCTGATCCAGCAGGGAAGCCCCAAAACATTTAGGTTAGGGATAAATTAGTAGTTTGGGATTAACAGATACACACTACTATATATAAAATAGATAAATAACAAGGACCTACTGTATAGCACAGGGAGCCGTATTCAATATCTTACAGTAACCTATAAAGGAAAAGAATCTGAAAAGAATATATTATATATATATATATATATACACATACATACATACATACAACATTATAAATCAACTATACTTCAGCTAAAAAAAATAGAGGAAAAAAACTAAGGTTAGGATTTTAGCTTTGTCACTTAAATATGTGACATTGAGCAAATTACTTTCTCTCTCAAACCTCAGTTTCTACATCTGTATACAATGATAATAATCACTCTAGAAGAAAATAAAATATATAGAGTCAACAAAGTACTCAGGATAGCACTTAACTTATGGAGAGCAGTCAATAAATGTCAATTATGATGATGACAATGATGATTTTTAAGTCTCTTCAAATCTCTAACTCAAAACTCTTTCACATAGTACTGAAAGAAATATTAACACAAGTTAATTGATTATTCAACTTGAAAGGATTACTGTGTTGCGTTTCTTATTATTTCTCTGTAGGTTATTACAATACATTTTAGCCTACATGGATTATATTTTGTGTATGTAATACATATGTATGTGTGTGTGTGTAATCTCTAACACAGTGTGATCATATAAAAGTGTTTGACCTTGTCTGGCTTTTAAGCCAAAAGTGTTTGGATGCCTTTGTTGCCATAGGTAAAAGCAAAGCACTGTATCAGAGGTGACTTGATGGCCAAAGTGTGAATCTTTGGCCAAAATGATATAGACGCCTCTGCCAGAATATATTATTATATAGTGAGCTTAAATACTAGTTTAAAAAAGATTATCTATATCATTATTTTATATTTTATGTTGCTTCACAGTTACAACTGTAATTAAATATTATTTGCAATATGATTAATGTCTGGTTTCATGACACATTTATCTCAATGTCAGATTCTAGAAAGACAGGAACTATGTAATATCCTGTGAGCCTAACAGTGCCTGCCACACAGGAAGTGTCAATAGGACTTGTTGACTGAAAGGAAGAAAAGAAGAGAGAAATGGAGGAGTGAATCTATACACTCCCACACAGAGTGGTTATTACAGAATCAGAAGCAATGTACAAAGTAAACTTTGAACTGCAAGTGAAGTACTCAAAAAAAACTAAGATCATTTCAACCCACCAAAGTTTACAGTCTAGCTAGGAGCATCTGACATTTTCAGAAACATGTACCATCCAGTATACTTCATAAATGCTTTAGGAAGATGATGACTATCCAGAGGGGTTAACATAAATAGAGGAGAGCTAGGGCTCCAGACTGATGCAGAAGATGGAATGAAACAGATGAAAAAATGAACAACAAAATTAAGAAAAATCGGAATTATATCCCATAAGTTACGATTATAACCCTCAAGTAGACAAACTAGAAACCACACTAAGTCCACGTTAAAGTGAATTTCAACAGGCTAGATAGTGTGAGGATATGTCCATTGTTTAAGTACATTCAATATCATAATTGTTTGATTTATTCTGGTTGTGATATTTAATTGGAAATTCTCTGAGCATTAAAAATTGGCATACAGTTTTTATGTTCAGAACAGAAGTGTAAGTCAGAAAAGAAAAGACTTGCTGGCAAGCAGGCTCGGAGCTGGAGTACAGAAAGTTTCCTGGGGCATGCCCTCAGGACCATCCCTGTGGGGAAAGAGGGAAGTGATGGAGGCAGGACTGGCAGAGGAAGAAGCTCAACTCAGATGAGGCTGTGAGCGAGCCCTTAGCCAAGCCTCCAGGAGCTCTGACCCTGGCAAAGGAGGCCCTTCAGGAGTGTCCCTTCATACCTCACACCAACCAGTTATTAGACGTAGGTTTCTTCCTTCCAACCCTTCCTCACCCCCTAGACTGTGACCTTGCGCAAGGAGGATCACTTTAATTGCTCAGCAAGGTGACTCAGCGGGGGCTCTATCTATCTGGAGGAGCAACTCAGTCCAGAAGGGGGGCATCTGAGCTTCATCCCATAATATCCCCTACAACTAGTCAAGAAGGATTTAGTCTGGAAGAGGGAGGGAATAGGTCAGGCTGCCATGTTTCTTAGTAAAGTAATCAGTTGACTTATCACAATGAGGCAGTGCTACTCTGAGAATGGCCAGCCCTCAACAGAATCTTGGAAATTATTTTAGACTTTAATTCTCCTTCTCTTCCTTCTTTATTTTCTTTCTCTTCTCTTGCATAGACTCCTTTAACTTTCTAGCCAGTTCCTTTCCTGTCTCGATCACATATATATATCACTTATATATATGCTTCCCTCATAGCTCAGTTGGTAAAGAATCCACCTGCAATGCAGGAGACCCCAGTTCGATCCCGGGGTTGGGAAGATCCCCTGGAGAAGGGAAAGGCTACCCACTCCAATATTCTGGCCTGGAGAATTCCATGGACTAAGTCCATGGGGTCGCAAAGAGTTGGACACGACTGAGCGACTTTCACTTTATGTAAATGCAAGGTCTCAAATTCTCTACCAGCTGAGCTACTTAGGAAGCCCATATGTGTGTGTGTGTGTGTGTGTGTGTGTGTGTGTGTGTGTACACATTTCTATGGTCCCAAATAATGTTTATGCTCTTTGGCTTTTCTCTGTCTTTTAAAAAAAACCCTGTCTCCTAGGATTCTTCAGACAGTTATATATATATTTATGTTGTATGTTTCTTACTCAGTTGTGTCTGACTCTCTGCGACCCAATGGTCTGTAGCCCGCCAGGCTTCTCTGTCCATGGAATTCTCCAGGCAAGAATACTGGAGTGCATAGCCATTCCCTTCTCCAGGGAATCTTCCTGATCTGGAGATTAAACCCCTTCTCCTGCACTGGCAGGCAGATTTTTTACCATCTGAGCCACCAGGGAAGCCCAAGAATACTGGAGTGGGTAACCTATCCTTTCTCCAAGGGAACTTCCTGACCCAGGAATCAAACCATGGTCTCCTGCATTGCAGGCAGATTATTTTCCAGCACAGCTAGCCGGGAAGCCTGTATATATGCACAGTCCCAAATAATGTTTATACTCTTTGGCTTTTCTGTCTTTTAAGCAAAACTTTGTCTTCTAGGACTCCTCAGACAGTTACAAAAGAGCCTCAAAATACTACCAGACTAGCCCAGCTTCATCTACCAACCAGCTGCATAAACTTCCTCTCTTCCTACATTTATATTCTCCTGGTCCACTGGGTAAGCCTCCTGCCAGTTAACATTCAACAAAAGTATGTTTCTCAGTTCCTCCATTAGAAACTTACCTCAGAACCCCCTTTTCAGGTAATATAAAATGATTAACTGAAAATGAGAAAACAAGCAATCTCTGTAATCCACAGTGTAAAGTGAAAGTGAAGTCGCTCAGTCATGTCCCACTCTTTGCGACCGCATGGACTGAAGTCCACCAGGCTCCTCCATCCATAGGATTTTCCAGGCAAGAGTACTGGAGTGGGTTGCCATTTCCTTTTCCAGGAAATCTTCCCAACCCAGGGATTGAACCTGTGTCTCCCACATTGTAGGCAGACACTTTATGGTCTGAACCACCAGGGAAGTAATCCACAGTAGAGAGATTATCAAATGGCAACTTCTTAACCACTCAGAAAAAATTGAAATAAAAGTAATTCAGTGAAACACCAGTAGCAAAGACATTTTGTTGGTCTTCAAATATGAACTCTTGAAAGGCAGTAATTGCACCTGTTCTGGGCTCCTTCCCACGGCACAATGTCTAGCACACTGTTAGAACTCAATAGAATGAGATAATTTTTTATCCAGCACTGCACCTGGGAAGACTGGCAAGCTGCCACCAACTAGATGGCTGGTGTACTTGAGTGATGCCTGTGCCTCTGTGTAGAAGTTCAGTTGCTCAGTCCTGTCTGACTCTTTGTGACCCCATGAACCACAGCACGCTAGGCCTCCCTGTCCATCACCAACTCCCACAGCTTACTCAAACTCATGTCCATTGAGTTGGTGATGCCATCCAACCCTCTCATCCTCTGTCATCCCCTTCTCCTCCTGCCCCCAATCCTTCCCAGCATTAGGGTCTTTTCTAATGAGTCAACTCTTTGCATCAAGTGGCCAAAGTATTGGAGTTTCAGCTTCAACATCAGTCCTTCCAATGAACACCCAGGACTGATCTCCTTTAGGATAGACTGGTTGGATCTCCTTGCAGTCCAAGGGACTCTCAGGAGTCTTCTCCAACACTACAGTTCAAAAGCAGCAATTCTTCCGTGCTCAGCTTTCTTCACCATCCAACTCTCACATCCATACATGACCACTGGAAAAACCATAGCCTTGACTAGACAGACCTTTGTTGGCAAAGTAATTTCTCTGCTTTTTAGTATGCTGTCTAGGCTGGTCATAACTTTCCTTTAAAGGAGTAAGCATCTTTTAATTTCATGGCTGCAATCACCATTTGCAGTGATTTTGGAGCCCAGAAAAATAAAGCCTGTCACTGTTTTCCATTGTTTCCCATGAAGTGATGGGACCAGATGCCATGATCTTAGTTTTCTGAATGTTGAGCTTTAAGCCAATTTTTTCACTCTCCTCTTTCACTTTCATCAAGAGGCTCTTTAGTTCTTCTTCACTTTCTGCCATAAGGGTGGTGTCATCTACATATCTGAGGTTATTGATATTTCCCCCGGCAGAAGTAGGAAGTCATGAATTACAGCACCTAGCAGACTGCTATGAGGATTATTGGTTGAATAGAACCATTTTTTGTTTGTATTTTTTAATGAAGAAAGATATACTGGTATAATCCTTTATGAATCAAGGGGACAGAATTGAAGGAGCAAGGAGGATTATGAATTTATGGTATTTGTGTATCACTAACTCTGAAAGGGCTTAACATTCCTTCATTTCATTCTAGTAATGTTTTTCTTTTATTAAATGGAGTTTTTTAAATTGTAGATGTTCTTACTAAGCTTGCAGTAATTAAGGACTTCTTGCTTAGTAAAATATTAGGTGGTGTGGAATTGAGAGTATCATGCAGAGAAAAATCATTTTGTGTTGACATCTTAAAAAGGAAGACGATGAAGAAATAGAAAGTAAATGTAGCAGATTAAGCTTTTAAATCATTTGTTTGGTTTTGGGGATAAAAATGAAGTAATACAAAGTTTTTTTGTTCTTCATCTATGATTCTTTACAATGATACTATTTTTGCATTTGGGTTACCTGCCAAAAAAAAAAAGGAGTAGATTCTACATGTGATTAACAGTTTCCTCTGTCTGCCTGGCCTTTTATGGGTAGTATCTAAGGAAGATCTGGGAATTGGAAAGTTAAAAGACTTTCTTGGTTATCTAAGGTCTGGTTGTCATTTTCAGATTTTCCAAATTTAAGCTGTAGCTAAGGTTCTTTGGGGAGCTATTATTTAGTGAAGCTAGCAATATTTCCTACTTGGAAATACAGAGAATACAACAAATTTTAACATTTCAGTGAATCTTGAGTGATAATGAGAGTTACCAAAATAGTTATTTGAGGCAGGGTCTGAATACTTGGAGGATGAGGAAAGCATAAAGAAAAATAATGTAGGCCAGATTTTTTTTAACAAAAATAGTCACCATTTATGATATGCCAGACTGCCCATATGTTATCTTATTTACTCCTGATATTAAGCCAGGGAGCTTTGCTATTTCTATTCCATAAGTAAATGAATCAAAATAGTTAAAAGAATTTTCTGAAGTCACAAACCTAATAAATAGTGGAGAGAGAAACTGAAAATAGGCCTGTCTGATTCCAAAACCTATGCTTTCCCCAGGACTCCAGGAAGAATTTTCAAATATGAATTTTGTCTTAATGATATCCCCTGTGATGACGATCTTCAGTTGCTTTCAGAAGGCTGAAGTTTTAGTTAACAAAAAAATTACTGTAAAAGGTGGTGAAGGTAACTATGTTTGAGAGAGGGTTGTTCCAGACCTCACTGGTGTGGCAGTACCTGTGGAGTGAATTTGGCCTGAAAGAAGCAGTGGCACCGTGAATGCCAGGGGACTTGGTACCAACGGTGCTATGCATTTCCCACTTGCCATCAGCTGAACATCTGCATTAGGAATGGCTGGTTGTCATCTCAGTTGTGGCTCTGATTATCATGATATTTCCTGGGGTAATCAAAGTGGTTTTGTGTGTTTGACAGTTAATGCTGCTGTTTCCTAAGTAGAGTGTTATCTGCAAGTAACATCAGTATAATAAGTAACATCAAAAAATATTTGGAATGATGATAGAAATCAAAGCTGATATTTTCCACTGGACCTGAAAAAATAGAATAATTGACACCAGTTTGGCAGGTTACATGAAAACAATGTGCACATAAATTTTAGTTGCCATACTTCTGAATACTTATGCCCATAAACTATTCTGTTCGTGTCATTTTCATGACAATACTGTAAGTTCTAGAGATGAACCTCAAGTGAAATCCCTAATTAGGTGTACTTTGCATGCTAAGTCAATTCAGTTGTAGCTGACTCTTTGCAACCCTACGGACTCTAGCCTGCCAGGCTCCTCTGTCCCTGAGATTTCCCAGGCAAGAATACAGGAGTGGATTGCCATCACGCCTCTAGGGAATCTTCCCAACCCAGGGATCGAACCTGCATCTCTTTCATCTTCTGCATTGGCAGGAGGGTTCTTTAACACTAGCGCCACCTGGGAAGCCCCAGGTGTACTTTAACCTCATAAAAATCCAATGAATAAGCAACTCCTGCAGCTCCATTCTAGAAAAATAAACGACCCAATCAAAAAGTGGGCCAAAGAACTAAACAGACATTTCTCCAAAGAAGACATAAAAATGGCTAACAAACACATGAAAAGATGCTCAACATCACTCATTATCAGAGAAATGCAAATCAAAATCACAATGAGGTACCACTTTACACCAGTCAGAATGGCTGCAGTCCAAAAATCTACAAGCAATAAATGCTGGAGAGGATGTGGAGAAAAGGGAACCCTCTTACACTGTTGGTGGGAATGCAAACTAGTACAGCCACTATGGAAAACAGTGTGGAGGTTCCTTAAAAAACTGGAAATAGAACTGCCATATGACCCAGCAATCCCACTGCTGGGCATACACACCGATGAAACCAGAATTGAAAGAGCCATGTGTACCCCAGTGTTCAACGCTGCATTGTTTACAATAGCCAGGACATGGAAGCAACCTAGATGCCCATCAACTGACGAATGGATAAGAAAGCTGTGGTACATATACACAATGGAATATTACTCAGCATTAAAAAAAAATTCATTTGAATCAGTTCTACTCAGGTGGACGAAACTGGAGCCTATTATCCAGAGTGAAGTAAGCCAGAAGGAAAAACAACAATACAGTATACTAACGCATATATATGAAATTTAGAAAGATGGTAATGAGAACCCTGCATGCAAGACAGCAAAGGGAACGCAGATGTATAGAACAGACACGTGGACTGTGTGGAAGAGGGCAAGGGTGGGATGATATGGGAGAATGGCATTGAAACATGTTAATTACCATATGTGAAATCAATCGTCAGCCCAGGATTGATGCTCGGGGCTGGTGCACCGAGATGTCCCAGGGGGAGGGAGTCAGGAGGGGGGAGGGAGGGAGGT
The DNA here is from genome assembly GCA_007570785.1 of Antilocapra americana. NCBI lineage: Eukaryota > Metazoa > Chordata > Mammalia > Artiodactyla > Antilocapridae > Antilocapra > Antilocapra americana. The sequence continues at coordinate 748,980 of ML661935.1, forward strand.
TCTGGAGGGGGAGCATATGTAAACCCATGGCGGTTTCATGTCATTGTATGGCAAAACCAACACAATAAAGTAAAGAAAATTTAAAAAAAAATCCAATGAAGTATTTTGTTCAAACGTGTATAGCACCACTGCATCCAAAGATCTCACAGAGCCTTATCTGAATTCTCATTGATTCTCACTATATTTCTTTAAAATTGAGATAAATACTTCTTAAAATATTATATAAACCAAGGAACATTATGTAATAGTAATGTGTGATAAGCAGGTTATTTTTCACTAGGTGTTATTCATTTTTAAAAATGATAGTCAAATGTTGTTCACGCTTTAGCCTTCATTTATTTTGTTTCTGTGTTTGCTCACCAGAAGCTGTGCTGTAAATGATGAACTGGTAAGTGAGGCAGTACCCAAGACAGGTACACACAATTTCAGCAAGACCACCGGTGCACATGGAATAAGAATTGTCTGTTTTACAGTTGTAAAGTTGTCAATCTAAGGCTCCTATTTGAACTGATTGCACTAGATAAAAATAACAAGCTGTGACAAATAGAAAGGCAAGGTTTCAGTATTCACTAAAGAATGTCTCTACTCAAAGCTTTGTGGCACTAAGTGTCTTGTTTGAGGCACAATTGCAGAGTTGAAATAGCAGCGCATGAATACCCTGGAGAAATGACTATGTACCCAAGGTGAATGCTGAAGCCCCCTGTCTTGAATGAGTCTTTTAATCAAGGCATTAAGTAGGCTCTGAAAAAGTTTTCAGTGCTCCTACCTAAAGATTAATGAGAAAAACCGAAACTGAGTTGGCCTATTTACAAAAACAGTTTTAAAGATTTACTGATGGTTGACAAATGCCATTTAAGCTTTCAAAGTCAGCCATATGCTTTTGGAAAGGATTTAAAGGAAATCCTCCCATTATAGGAAGATCTCTTTGGTAGCCTCTGGTTTTTAGATGTGTGGATGTGTTGAGGTTTCTCTTCCCTGCGTTTTCCCCCCGACATCTTTGCTGAATTGCTACAACATGTGGCTCAGAAAAAGAAGACAGTAAGCCTTCTGCTAATAAATTCCTGTGTCAGTAAGTACCTATATTTCTTTTGTCAGTGAGAATTAGACAAACTCTTACCAGGCAGTTGTGCACATAGAGTATGTTTCTCAGTTACCTTTTTATTAATATAGGGCTGCACATAGCACCCTAGTAGTGAAAGTTTAATGCAACATTGTCCATATACACAATTAAAGGTTTTGAAAGATGTTTAGATTTTTTTGTTTTTATGTTAATACATAGATGGTTCTAGATGCCTGAAATGTCACTGACACACATTATCAATCAGACTAGAATGAATAGGCTTATCATTCTTTTTCCACCTTCATTCTTCTGTGCATCTTGCCATTGTATTCAGCCTGAAGAGTTACACATTTCCAAGAGGATTATATTCAAAATGTTTCCCTAACAGGGTAAAAATCTGCATACAGTTTTAAAATATTGCCCGGTCACAGTGTGGATGAGAAGTGGCCCCACTCTGTGCTCACTTCAGTGAGATCTGAGGGCAGTTGCTCAGCCCTCTTGTCTTGCCCGAGGATCCCCAGATATGGATGAGTCGCTCCATGCTGGCCGCGCCTGGCAGGCTCCCTGGCCCTGTCCTGCCCCGGGCACCAGAAGGCTAGAGGCAGCATTCTCTGGCCTTGTTTGCCCATTTCCCAGGTCGCTGACAGTGATCTGACAGAAAGAGACACTGATGCAAAGAAATCGGAAGGGACGGGAGATGGGGTGAGGTAAAAGCAGAGGAACAGGAAACCCAGCGAGGGGGACGCTGAAAGGATACACACACGAAGGCTTAGGGCTGGCTTCACCAGTGGGCCCAACCACCTCCCCCGCCCAGGAGGAAACACTGCCACCCACTGCCCCCACAGCAGTTACAGGCCCAGGGCCCTGAAGGATGGGTTTGGACACACGAGCCTCCGGTTCCTCCCTGTGATAGCACCAAAGTCTAGCCATTGGCTTCCTGACCTTTCTTTTAAGTGTTAGAACCTAATGAAGACTCTGGGCTTCCCTGGTAGCTCAGCAGTAAAGAATCTGCCTGCCAAGGCACAAAATGCAAGTTTGATCCCTGGGTCAGGAAGATGCCCTGGAGAGGGAAATGGCAACCCACTCCAGTATTCTTGCCTGGGAAATCCCATGGGCAGAGGAAACTGGTGGGCTACAGTCCCTACGGCCAAAAAGAGTCATGCACAGCTTAGTGACTCAACAACAGTAGCAATAGAGACTCCAAACGAGAGTAGCATCACAGGACACACATTCCACCAAAGACGGCCCACTCTTTTCTTGCCTGGACTGTTGGTCCATCTTCCAATTCACTCTGGCCACCACCAGGGTGATCTTTCCAGAAATGTCATTGTAATACCATACGTGTTTCTGCCAAAAATCCTTCAGTGACTTCCCAAGATATCCATACCACCAGCAGTGGCACTGGATCACAGAATCTAAAACATCTCACCATAGAGTGAGGAAGTTACACCCTTTTCATTCCCTTTCAATCTTTCTGGCCTCATCAACAAAGAAGCCTCAAAGAGAGCTAATGAGGGCTAGTTTGTCTTCAGTGCTTCTCTTACACCCTCTAAACCCACTTCTTATCAAAGAGAGGACAGGCTTCAGGCTGTTGGCAAATCCAAGAGGGGCTTCCCAGGTGGCGCTAGTGGTAAAGAATCCCCCTGCCAATGCAGGAGACTTAAGAAACATATTTGATCTCCGGGGTCAGGAAGATCCCCTGGAGGAGGGCATGGCAAGCCACTCCAGTATTTTTGCCTGGAAAGTCCCATGGACAGAGGAGCCTGGGATTGCAAAGAGTCTGACATGACTAAGTGATTTAGCATATCCACATACATGCTCTAAAGATGTTCTTTTATTTCTGACAGATGATACAGATTTTCAACTCCTAGGCAATAATAGAAATTTTTCATTTTTATTTAGTTTACTTAGGTAATTTGAGTCAATATTTATCTATACATCTATAAGTATATCTGAATTTATATGTATATACAATATGTATATTTAGTTCAGTTCAGTCACACAGCCAAGTCCAACTATTTGCGACCCCATGGACTACAGCACACCAGGCCTCCTTGTCCACCACCAACTCCCACAGCTTACTCAAACTCATGTCCACTGAGTTGATGATGCCATCCAACCCTCTTATCCTGTGTTAACCCCTTCTCCTCCTGCCTTCAATCTTTTCCAGCATCAGGGTCTTTTCAAATGAGTCAGCTCTCCACATCAGGTGGCGAAAGTATTGATGTTTCAGCTTCAGCATCAGTCCTTCCAAAGAATATTCAGGACTGTACTCCTTTAGGATGGACTCATTGAATCTCCTTACAGTCTGGTTGGATCTCCTTGCAGTCTAAGGGACTCTCAAGAGTCTTCTCCAACACCATTGTTCAAAAGCATCAATTCTTCGGTGCTCAGCTTTTTTATAGTCCAATTCTCACATCCATACATGACTACTGGAAAAACCATAGCCTTGGCTAGACAGACCTTTGTTGGCAAAGTAATGTCTCTGCTTTTTAATATGCTGTCTAGGTTGGTCATAACTTTCCTTCCAAGGAGCAAGGTTTTGGTTTTATGGCTGCAGTCACCATCTGCAGTGATTTTAGAGCCCCCCCAAAATAAAGTTTCTCACCGTTTCCATTGTTTCCCCATCTATTTGACATGAAGTAATGGGACTGGATGCCATGATGTTAGTTTTCTGAATGTTGAGTTTTTTTGTTTTTGTTTTTTTTACAGAAAACAAACTGGTGGTTACCAGGGGGAAGCAATGTGGGGGTAGGGGATAAAAAGGTACAAATTATTAGATACAAAATAAGCTACAAGGATGAATTGTACAACATGGGGAATGTAGCAAGTACTTTACAGTAACTATAAATGGAATATAGCCTTTATGTTTGTGAATCTTTATATTGTATACTTGTAATGTGTAAGATTCTTTATCAATTCTGCTTCAGTTAAGAAGAAAAACTCCCAGGTGCAGTCAGAATTGAGCATTGTTGTGCTAGAGTCAAGCCAAACTCGACCTTCAGACCTTATTCTGCATGTTACTTTTTTGTTCCTCTTTCATTGAGTAAACCATTTCTCAATGCAGAAATGCATAGAATGTGGCTTCAAATACCTCTTTCAATGGAATGTTCTAAGAGTCCTTCACTAGATTAGGCTTCCTGTTTTTTGTGGTGCCTTCTTCACTTCCATATATTATTCTTTCATTTGGTTTTATTGACAGGTGCAATTTAGAAGTTTTCTTTATCTGGTTCTTCTGTGTGTGTGTTTGTTTTGTTTTTTTAAAAGAAGTATTAAACATTTTATTTAAAGATTTTACAATAAAAAAGTTACAGAAATACAGAGTACATTATACCAAGGCAGTATTCTACATGACAAAAGTCAAAACGAAACAAAAATTTTAAAGTAAATGTACAGGTATCAGTATCAGTTCACTCGTTCAGTCATATCCGACTCTTTGCGACTGCATGGACTGTAGCATATGAGGCTTCCCTGTCCATCACCAACTCCTGGAGTTTACTCAGACTCATGTCCGTGGCTTCAGTGATGCCATCCAACCATCTTATTCCTCTGTCCTCCCCTTCTCCTCCCACCTTCATTCTTTCCCAGAATCAAGGTCTTTTCAGTGAGTCAGTTCTTCGCATTTGGTGGCCAAAGTATTGGAATTCAGCTTCAGCATCAGTCCTTCCAATGAATATTCAGGACTGATTTCCTTTAGGATGGACTGGTTGGATCTCCTTGAAGTTCAAGGGACTCTCAAGGGTCTTCTCCAACACCACAGTTCAAAAGCATAAATTCTTCGGTGCTCAGCTTTCTTTATAGACCAACTCTCACATCCATACATGACTACTGGAAAAACCATAGCTTTGACTAGACAGACCTTTGTTAGCAAACTAATGTCTCTGCTTCTTAATATGACATCTAGATTGGTCATAGCTTTTCTTCCAAGGAGCAAGCGTCTTTTAGTTTCATGGCTGCAGTCACCATCTGCAGTGATTTTAGAGCCCCCAAAAATGAAGTCTCTCACTGTTTCCATTGTTTCCCCATCTATTTTCCATGAAGTGATGGGACTGGATGCCATGATCTTAGTTTTCTGAATGTTGAGTTAGCTAACTTTTTCACTCTCCTCTTTGACTTTCATCAAGAGGCTCTTTAGTTGTTCACTTTCTGCCATAAGGGTGGCATCATCTGCATATCTGAGGTTATTGATATTTCTCCTGGCAAACTTGATTCCAGTTTGTGCTTCATCCAGCACAGCATTTTGCACGATGCACTCTGCATACAAGTTAAATAAGCAGGATGACAATATACAGCCTTGACGTACTCCTTTCCTGATTTGGAACCAGTCTGTTGTTCCATAACTATTTCTAACTGTTGCTTCTTGACCTGCATACAGATTTCTCAGAAGGCAGGTCAAGTGGTCTGGTGTTCCCATCTCTTGAAGAATTTTCCACAGTTTCTTGTGATCCACACAGTCAAAGGTTTTGGCAGAGTCAATAAAGCAAAAGTAGATGTTTTTCTGGAACTCTCTTGCTTTTTCGATGATCCATTGGATGTTGGCAATTTGATCTCTGGTTCCTCTGCCTTTTCTAAATCCAGCTTGAATATCTGGAAGTTCATCGTTCAAGCATTGTTGAAGCCTGGCTTGGAGAATTTCAAGCATTTCTTTGCTAACATAAAGGTAGCAGGTAGTAAACAAGTACAGGTACTAAACCTGTGCTGAACTAAACAAGTATTATTATAATAGCTGATACCTCTTTTAGGCTACATACACATGAAACGATCCGACCACAGACACGCCCATGCAATCTAAATTTTTTCTTAGAACACAAAAATTCTTTGACTATTTCTTTTTCATTGCTCAAATCAGCGTGGAAGCTTCTTGTGGAAGAGGTCAGTTGTGTATTTTTTGTGCACTCTTTTGCAGTGCCTTTCTTTACACTGCTTCTGGCTGCAACAGGCACTCAAGAAATGGTCAGAGCCAACTGACTCACTTCTAGTAGGCCGACTCCTTCCTCTTGCCTATCTTGCTGTTAGCAGCTGTGGGAGAGTAAATGAATTGTTGAACTTTTAACTTACATTCTGACTCCAAAAGTTAACCTCTTTCATCAGTCAGTTGTTTGGAACTTGATCTTTCTTCCTTCCCACCAGTTCAAATGAAATATTTTAAAATCTCTCATCTTGAGGCAGTCTGGGGAAGATACCTGCATCCATTAAATCCAGCTATAGTGACAGCCAGAGCACCGAGCCGTACTCTGCTGTGATTCTTGAAGGCGGGGACAATGTCGTGTTTGTCTCTGTGTTCCAAACACACTGACGGCATACAGCAAGCTCGCAGTAACGATTTGTTTAACCAATCAGTGCTTAGGTTAAATTAGGATTCGTTAGCAGAGACAGCCTGAATTCATCTATCACACAAACTATTCAGAAAATCAGATGCATTTCTGATAGCACTCCCCCCTGCCTGCATTTATCTTCTTATTACTCATAAGTTCTGGGAATCTAACTTTTCTGCTTTATATCACTATGCCTCTCTTAGCTTTCTAGTTCACTGACATCTTTTTGGATTTTGGATTGGCTTATGTTGGTCATTGATCTGTCTGGCTGTCTGTATATCTATTAATTGCTTACACCATTCCTAAAGAGGGCCATTCTGAGTCATTGAATTCAAAGCACTAAATTTTATTTCCTAATATCACTAGAAAAAACTTGGAAAATATTAAAAAGTGAAATAATGTAAATGTCAGTCAGTTTATTTCACTCAAATACAATTACTGGTAAGTTTTTTTATGTATTTCCTGTCAATCTTCTTTTCTATGCATTTTTTAAACAATTTCCTTAAATTTTTTCTTACATAATTTCTTTCTTTTTATTGCAATAAATTCAAGAAAGACTTTTTTCTTTACATTATCATTACAGTTGTAATGTACATTTGCCGTACATTGACATGAATTTGCCATGGGTATACATGTGTTCCCCTTCCAGAACCCCTCTCCCCCCTCCCTCCCAGTTCCATCCCTCTGGGTCATCCCGGTGCACCAGTCCTGAGCACCCTGCATCATGCATCAAACCTGGGCTGGCGATTCATTTCACATATGGTAATTATGTTTCAATGCCATTTTCCCATATCATCCCACCCTTGCCCTCTCCCATAGAGTCCAAAAGACTGTTCTGTACATCTGTGTCTCTTTTGCTGTCTCGCATACAGGGTTATCGTTACCATTTTTCTAAATTCCACTTATATGCATTAGTATACTGTATTGGTGCTTTTCCTTCTGGCTTACTTCACTCTATATAATAGGCTCCAGTTTCGTACACTTCATTAGAACTGATTCGAATGTATTCTTTTCAATGCTGAGTAATATTCCATTGTGTATATGTACTACAGCTTTCTTATCCATTCGTCTACTGATGGACATCTAGGTTGCTTCCCTGTACTGGCTATTGTAAACATCACTGCAGTGAACATTGGGGTACACGTGTCTTTTTCAATTCTGGTTTTCTCGGTGTGTATGCCCAGCAGTGGGATTGCTGGGTCATATGGCAGGTCTATTTGCAGCTTTTTAAGGAACCTCCACACTGTTTTCCATAGTGGCTGTACTAGTTTGCAATCCCACCAACAGTGTAAGAGGGTTCCCTTTTCTCCACATCCTCTCCAGCATTTATTGCTTGTAGATTTTTGGATGGCAGCCATTCTGACTGGTGTAAAGTGGTACCTCATTGTGATTTTGATTTGCATTTCTCTGATAATGAGTGATGTTGAGCATCTTTTCATGTGTTTGTTAGCCATCTGTATGTCTTCTTTGGAGAAATATCTGTTTAGTTCTTTGGCCCACTTTTTGATTGGGTCGTTTATTTTTCTGGAATTGAGCTGCAGGAGTTGATTGTATATTTTTGAGATTAATTGTTCATTGCTTAATTTGCTAGTATTTTCCCCCATTCTGAAGGCTGTTTTTTCAGCTTGCTTATAGTTTCCTTTGTTGTGCAGAAGCTTTTAATTTTAATTAGGTCCCATTTGTTTATTTTTGCTTTTATTTCCAATATAATCTGGGAGGTGGGTCATAGAGGATCCTGCTTTGGTTTATGTCAGAGAGTGTTTTGCCTATGTTTTCCTCTACAAGTTTTAAAAATATGAAATGCTTCACAAATTTTTGTGTCAGCCTTGTGCAGGGGCCATGCTAACCTTCTCTGTATTGTTCCAATTTTAGTATATGTGCTGCCGAAGCAAGCACTGAATGTTGAGTTTTAAGCCAACTTTTTCACTCTCCTCTTTCGCTTTCATCAAGAGGCTCTTTAGTTCTTCTTCACTTTCTGCCATAAGGGTGGTGTCATCTGCATGTCTGAGATTATTGATATTTCTCCTAGCAATCGTGATTCCAGCTTGTGCTTCATCCAGCCCAATGTTTCTTATGATGTACTCTGCATAGAAGTTAAACCAAGCAGGGTGACAATATACAGCCTTGACGTACTCCTTTCCCAATTTGGAACCAGTCTATGTTCAGTTCTAACTGTTGCTTCCTGATCTGCATACAGATTTCTCAGGAGGCAGGTCAGGTGGTCTGGTATTCCCATCTCTTTCAGAATTTTCCACAGTTTGTTGTGATCCACACAGTCAAAAGCTTTGGCATAGTCAATAAAGCAGATGTTTTTCTGGAACTCTGTTGCTTTTTCGATGATCCAGCGGATGTTGGCAATTTGATCTCTGGTTCCTGTGCCTTTTCTAAATCCAGCTTGAACATCTGGAAGTTCATGGCTCACGTATTGCTAAAGCCTGGCTTAGAGAATTTTGAGCATTACTTTGCTAGCGTGTGAGATGAGTGCAATTGTCCGGTAGTTTGAGCATTCTTTGGCATTGCCTTTCTTTTGGATTGGAATGAAAATGGACCTTTTCCAGTTAATTAATAATATACATAAAAAATGTATATTTAGCATATTATAAAAGAATGTTACAAAAAATAAAATATTAGTTCTGTTACTGCCCTTATATGGCAAAATAATGCATGAGTACTTGGGGAAACTATGGTTGGATGGCATCACTGACTCAATGGACATGAGTTTGAGCAAACTCAGGGAGTTGGTGATGGACAGGGAAGATTCACGTGCTGCAGTCCATGGGATTGCAACGAGCTGGACACGACTGAGTGACTGAACTGAACCGGAGTTTGTGAAACACGTAGCTACAAAATAAACTCCAAAGCCTTGTATGGCCTGTAAGCCCCAGAATAAGCTTACTCCCAGCCTGTTTTCAGGCAGGCTTAATGTCCTCTGCAGCCTCGTGCATGCCCAGTTACAAACCGTAAGACAGTGTGTTGTATGCACTGGCCTTCCTGTGGAGCACGTGCTCATCTTGTCCCCAGATGGTCTTCCCCGCTCTTCTCCACCTGGATAATTCCTACTCACCCCTCAGGACTGAGCACTAGCTGCCCTCCAGAAGTCTTTCTGCCCCCGTATCTTGCCCACCCTGCCTGTGCTCCCTTTGGCTTGAGGAGAGTGAAAAGACTTCCATTAAGTCCCACATCTTGGTTACACATTTATGAAGCACTTATCACTTCTGTTTAATATTCACCTCTCCTCCTATTCCATAAACCCAATGAGGACAGGAATTTTATTTAGTCCCTGACATATCCATCTGGAATACAGTATTTGTTTAATAAATGTTTTATCATTAATGAATTATTTTTATCTAGAAGGCAAACAAGCAGAATATCTAATAATCAAAACCTTAATAATAGTATAGTAAGCAATTTCTAAATAATGCAGCCTACCTTAACTGGTAAAAATTTAGGCTCTACCAAAAAGTAGGACCATCCCAAATGTCCATCAACAAATGGATGGATAAATACAACACAGTATATCCACATGATGGATGGATAAATACAATGTGGTATATCCACACTATACAACATTATTCGGCAATAAACAGCAATGAAGTAGTGATGGATGATCAGGTCTATAGAGACAGAAAATAGGATGGTTAGTGACTACTAATGGGTATAGAATCTATTTTCTGGGTGAGGAAAATGTTCTCAAATTAGATTTTGGTGATGGTTGAACAACTCTAGATACACTAAAGCTACCTGAAATGTGTATTTTAGATGGGAGAATTGTATGGTATGTGGATTATGTCTCAACAAAGTTCTGTGTTTGTTTGTTTGTTTTTTTAAGTGAAGGTCCTAACTCAGAATGCCTAGCTTTGGGTCCTCTATAATTTTTCAGCTCTCGATCACAGGCAAGAGATTTAGTTTCTCTGTGACTCAGTCTCTCTTCTGTCAACAGAAGTTACAACAGTTCCCATCTCTAAAGGTCACTGTGAAGACTGTATATGCCTACCCAGTGCCTACAAATTAGTAACACTCAATAAATATTAGTTAGCATTATTGCTAAAGGATTACATAGTGGACTCTGAATCAGCAGGAGAAATATTTTAACATACTTGTAATATTAGTTCTCTCAGTTCTTTAACAAATGGTTATATGCCTATAATGCATATAGAGTTCCCTGTGCTACACAGTAGGTCCTTATTAGTTATCTATTTTATATATAGTAGTATGTATTTGTCAATACCAAGCTTCCATTTTATCCCTCCCCACCTTACCCTCTAGTAAGCATAGTTTGTTTTCCACAGCTCTATTTCCATTTTGTAGACAAGTTCATCTGTACCCTTTTTTCAGGTTCCATATATAAGTGATATCATACGATATCTATCTTTCTCTGTCTGACTTACTTCACTCTGTATGACAATCCATACAGAGTGTCCTTCCATATTGCTGCAGTGACATTATTTCATTCTTTTTTATGGCTGAGGGTAACTTGCTTGTAAGGGGCAGAGTGGAAAGCCTCTGACCCCCAGGTCACCAGGCTCTCCCATGTACAAGTGTGCCCACATATATATCCATCACAAGCAGGGTCACTGTCTACAGACAGAACTGCCTGAATGGATATGACGGGTTCCACAATGCTTTCCTTATTTAAACACATCTCCCACATCAAACCGCCACAACAAGCCTTCCTCTCTTGTCTGAGATTTTACAATAAGAAATATTCTTTTGAAATGGAAAGTAGGCGGAGCTTTTGTCTCAAGAATGCTGCTAAACAAATATAACCTGAGAAAGGATAGGCCTGGGGGGTCTGTGCCACACAGGCGAGCCGCTTGTCTCTCAACACCGGCGTTATGACACTATTAAGAATACTGGCTAAACCAGTGCTTATAACATCTGATTTCAATCATCGTAGTCAGTAGCAAAAAACATGTTACCCATGGTGTATGCATACCGCAGCGTGAACTGATTGTACGAAGCACATCCTATGATCAAAAAGGGTGATGCAAAACTAATCCTAAGTGAATAGCAGAATTCACTTGGAACATCTGGGCGCAAACTTTATGACTTCAGGTCAAATTCCCTGTCTTGTTGAGTACTCAGTGAATCCATTGGTTGAGACTTCAGATGAAATATACTGTATTATAAATAATTCATATATGAGCATAACCACATTTTAGTTTGCTGACTAAACCTCTGCTTTCAAAGAGATTAACAGTCTAGGCAGAAAGATTTTAACAATGTCTATGTCTTAATGCATTCCCATACTTTTCATGGGCCTGGAATATAAAAGGTTCTCAATAAATGTTGCTTGAGTCAATAAATGAATGCATGAGTGAATGAATTATGACTTGGGGAGAAATTATACTAAAGCGTTTATAAAGTAACATTTATTCAATACTTTTTAAAACATTCATTATCAATTTGTTGATTGATATATGAATGAACTTTGAATGAATTAATGTGACAAGCTGAGTTTTTAAAAAGAGACTGAAAAGCCAGTAAATTTTCCTCTAATTTCCACTGTTTTTATTTTAAGAAACATTTAAAATTCATTTTAAACTCTTTTTAAGATTTGATTTAAAAGGAAAAGTAAATCGGGGATGATAATGGAACTCACCCTTGACTTTCAAAGTATAATTACTCAGCTTTTCAAATTACTGGTGTTATTGTGTAAAAGAAAGTAAGTATAAAATAGTCATGTAACTTCAGACCCTGAAGTGATGTACTTTGTGTTCATCTGCAAGAGTCAGTATCATACCAAGCTGATGAATAAGGCCCCACTTCAGCCGCTTATAACAGAGCCAAGAAACTTAATATTACTCTTGAGTGTTGAATATTACTGTACAAATCCCATACACTAAAGCCTCTTTTAAAAAGGAGCCTTTGACTCTCTTTCATATCCTATTTGTTGTTTTTACATATCAACTTGATAAGCTTGATTATTTAGCTTCTGAAAGCTAAATGTTAAGTATAAATTGCAATTACATGAAAGCTAAACACCAAGGCCTCTTTCGCTTTTCATTGGTAGCTGCAAGATTTATCAACTGATCGTCCAATCAATATTAGCAAGTAGACTCCCAAATTAGACCCTCAGGGACTTCCCTGGCAGTCCAGTGGTTAAGACTTTTCCTTCCAATACAGGTACAAACCCTGGTTGGGGAGCTAAATTCCCACATGCTTCAGGGCCAAAAAGTGAAAACAAAGAACAGAAGCAATATTGTAACAAATTCAATAAAGACTTTAAAATGCAACCTCACACACACACAAACTTTAAAAAAAACTATTAGACCCCCCAAATAAAGCAAATCTGTCTTCTAACATTTGGTGTACAGACAAGGAATCCTACAGACATCACTCAGTAGTCAAAGATATTCCAGCACAAGGACTGCCATTATGATGGCAACCATAAATATCAAGAAAAAATTTAATTCTTAAGAAGGCTTTATAGAATTTTTTTTCCCTTTTATTGTTTTTGCCATACAATGCCATGATATCATCATGTGTTTACATATGCTCCCCCTCCAGAACCCCCCTCCCTCCTCCCTCCCCCCGGGAAATCTCGGTGCACCAGCCCCGAGCATCAGTCCTGGGCTGGCGATTGATTAGACATATGATAATTAACATGTTTCAATGCCATTCTCCCATATCATCCCACCTTTACCCTCATCCACAGAGTCCACGAGTCTATTCTATACATCTGCGTTCCTTTTGCTGTCTCGCATGTTGGGTTCTCGTTACCGTCTTTCTAAATTCCATATATATGTGTTAATATACTGTATTGTTGTTTTTGCTTCTGGCTTACTTCACTCTGGATAATGGGCTCCAGTTTTGTCCATCTGAGTAGAACTGCTTCAAATGAATTTTTTTTTAATGCTGAGTAATATTCCATTGTGTATATGTACCACAGCTTTCTTACCCATTCGTCAGTTGATGGGCATCTAGGTTGCTTCCATGTCCTGGCTATTGTAAACAATGCGGCGATGAACATTGGGGTACATGTGGCTCTTTCAATTCTGGTTTCCTCAGTGTATATGCCCAGCAGTGGGATTGCTGAGTCATATGGCAGGACTATTTGCAGCTTTTTAAGGAACCTCCACACTGTTTTCCATAGTGGCTGTACTAGTTTGCATTCCCACCAACAGTGTAGAATGTAGAATTTTTTAAAATTTAAGATTTATACCTGAAATTTCAACATTTTAAAAAGTTAGGCAATTTAAAGGGTGAGATTCAATTTATGCAGGAAACCCATATCTAACTAGAATATAGATTCTAAAATGGATCCAAACTGGGGAGAAATTGCTCATTTTTCATTTAAGGATTGTAAATGAGTGGTTTACATCCAAGATCTTCTAAAACAGTGAATTAATAAAAATACTACAAAGCAACATATGTTAATACACTCTAGATTATGTCCTTGCCTATGTTCAGTTCCACATGACAATGTGTGGAAAAATCAATCTACTTAACTTTAAACTTTCAAGTTTCCTTTTAGATGATGTTGAAACTAGAAACAATGTGGCACCTGAGCATCTACAAGAATGAGGCTGATAAAAAGTGAATTATATAATGCTTGAATATGGAAAAGGAGGAAAAATACATCATGGCATAGAATCACTTTAAAGCTTTAATGTTGGCTGAGGGAGATTAAATTGCCTTTGAGGTGTACAGATGCAGAAGATTCCGCTGGTGTGATTTTCAAAGCAAAGACAGATGATATTAGGAAATACAGCATGAGGGCTTCTGCTTTAATCTGTCCACATTAATGTTTTAATCTATGACTAATTGGAATTGCAAGTAAGTTCAGGAAGATTCTTACAGCCCGTCTGAAGCTAGGAGACATGTAAGGCTTTTAAAAACACATCTAGGAAGAGTGCTTGACCACAAAAGCAAGAACTTGTGAAGAATTGTTCTAATGAAGCTTGTTAGTGTGTCTAATTTGAACTTAATATGAAATATGCACCAAAAAATAACACAATAATGTGCACTATCAAGAAATAGTGAGAATAAACTAAAATATACTACACGATCTCCAAAAACAAAACATCACTCCCTTTTAAAGGCTTTAAGTAAAGGAAAGAGAAATACCACCCGAGAGAATTACTGAACCCAAAGATGATGTCATTTCTCTGATTAAAATCCTGCAGTGGCTCTCAGAGCCTGCAGGACGCTCGGAGCCTCTCAGCATGAAAGAGGAGGCCAGCCTGGTCTGGTCCCAGCCCTCGAAGCCTTATAGGTGTTGTGTTGGGTCGTGCTCCAGTGCAAGCACTCCATTCCACGATGCCAGCCCATCTGTAGTTTCTAGAGAGCAGCATGCTCTCTTGTGCCCAGATACTTTTGTGCATGCTGTCCTCCCCTAGAAAGTTCTTCACCCCTCCCTTCATCTCAGCCAACACATCTCCCTAAGACTCAGTTTAAACATTGGATGCCTCTGAGAACTGTAATAATAAAAACGTGATTAACTGTTTAATAGAAGTAACAAGAAAGTTCTTAGAGAGTTTGGTGAAAGAAGAGATTAATTCCCAACCAGCTAAGGTCTGGGAGAGATTTTATGGGGAGATTTATATTACTTATGTTAGAGTCATAGGCCTATGAAGCTTTTAACATTTTAATTTTACTTAAAAAACAAAAGCTTTTATTCTGTATATCTCACATCCTCCTTGGTCAGTTTACTCCTACCTTGGGACCTAGAGAGTTAGCTTGGAAGCACTAATAGGATAGAAAAGTCACCAGTATGTCAGTGATTAAAACGTAAGTTTGCTCTATGTAAGGAGGTTGTTCTCTTTGAGCACATGGTCAGATGGTGCTCACTTATGAATGAGAGCAGAATAGGACACTGTCCAGCCACTCAGATCGGGGTAGACAGTGGAGACACACAAACCCACCTGCTGGAACTCCAGCCACTCACTCTGAATGCCCACCTTACCTTTCTGTCTTTCTTTTGACACTAAAAAAAGCTACTGAAGCCTCATCTTCCTCAAGAAGCCCTCCCAACTAATTGAAAATATGTGGACAGCTTTAAGAACATGTAGGAATAAAAGGCGTGTTCTTTGGAGGCACACAGACTTGTAAGGAAGATGGCTCTGGGTAAGTTACTGAACTTGCACCCAAGGTATTCACGCATAACTGAGGAAGAACTTATTTACAGCGAGGACCCAAGGCCCTTGAAGGACAAACGTAAGAGGGATTGTGCCCACCTGCACAAGTTTGGGTCAAGAGCAGTGGCACCGTCAGTGGTGGCATGGCGACAGTGGGGCCAACAGAGCCCTGGATACTCAGTCTTAGGTGGAAAACGCCTAGGCTGAGCATCTGGGGCACAGGTGAGTGATCACTGATAGCCTTTTCACACATCACCGTGGCAAGTTAGGGCAGAAGAAGGGGTAAACAGTAGATACCACACTAAGGTCAAAAGAACTAGCTCTGGCATGCAGAGGAGTCATCCCAGCCAAGGCTGCAACTTCTAGAATGATTTGGGAAGACACTCTGCTGGGGACCAAAGTCCCTTCGTATGACTAGGAGAACAGTCATGAAAATAATACATCAGGACTGTTTTGAAAATCAGGCTGTTATGGACTCTAAGAGTGAAACATTATACCCGAAACAAGTAATATTTGAATAATTGCTACATGGCTTCAGCTTAAGGAAAAAAACAATATCAAAAACGCAAAGCAGATTAAATCCATGTTTATTTCAAGCGGCAGACAAGTAATTTAAAAAGCGTAGACCTACAAAAATAGAACAGGAGAGAAAATTACAATGGGAAGGATGTGTTAACAAATGTGTGAAGTGAATTAGCAGAGAAATGGCATGGACTAAGTCAGGAAGCAAGTCAATTCTTGTGTAAAATCCTAAAAAAGGTTTCTTTTCTTTGGGCTGCCCTGGGTCTCTGTTGCTGTGAGCCGGGGCTGCTCTCTGCCTGTGGTGCGCGGCTTTTCAAGGTGCTGAGTCTCTTGCTGCAGAGCACAGGCCCTGGACTCGCGGGCCGCAGCTGCTGCATGTGGACCCAGTGGTTGGTGGTTGCAGCTCACCCCTTAGGCACTCCACGGCTTCGGACATCCTCCTGGGTGAGGGAGTGAGCCTTTGTCCCCTGCATTGGTAGCTGGATTTTTAACCACTGGACCAGCAGGGAAGTCCCTAGAAGAGGGTTCCTTTTAAGGTCAAGGATTATTGAAAACAGGCAGATTCATTGAAAATTTTAGTAATAAGCTGTTCAGCGTCTTCCTAGCTCAGACAGCTAGACAACTGCAACATCACCCTTCAAACTCCCACCACAAGGAGTAAGTCTGGGAGAAGACTGGAAAGCTGCAGTTTGAAGAGAGCAACTCTTGAGAGGCTCTAGACTCTGAGGTGCAAATGGTTGCTCCTGAGAAGTGTGAATCGGAAACAGAAAGGGCCACAGGGGCCTGAGGGCTTCGGTTTTGTCTTTGTATTTTTTTTTTTCTTTATAAGGCTTGTAGTTGTTTTAAATATGTGTGTGTATATATATATTTATATATATGTACAGGCACAAACATATATATGTGTGTGTAATCATTTTGATTTAAAATAATATTTAAATTTAATTATAATTTAAAGTAAAATAAGAATAAGAAGTTCCATATTCATGAGCACACATTTAAACCACACACTATTGTATTAATTCATAAAATCCTTCTTGTGTTACTGATCATTTATTCCGCAAGTGGTGCTGGGGATTTTTCTTTTTAATAACGGCCTCCTTTCATGACAATGAACTGCCAGGGACCTAGTAAGTAAGCCTGCCACCCACAGTCACATAGCCTGTGTATGCCCCAACTCCAGGGCAACTGACATTGGCAGAGTGACAACTAATGGTAAGTTTCTATGAGTATCAGACCTCTGCTTCTTCCTGTTTCATTTGTAGTAAGATTTGTAAACGTGATTCCTCGCAATTGGTACAATTTCTTACCTGTATTACTCTTGCAGCTCCATCAGCAATGGAGTGTTCCCATATCTGACTCAGTTCCCTTCACAAGATGTATTGTAAAGATATAAGCATGCATTTACCTTTTTAAGATTTCCCCATTCTTTTCTCTTCCAGTTTTTCAGTTAATAATTGTACATTTCATAGGGCTTATACTATTATTTTCAATTTCTGATTGAATATGTAGTCAGGCTTGATCTAAAAGACTCTGTTACACTTATTTTTACATTTTCTCAAGCTTTGCAACTTATTAACCAATAACAATAAATGATTACAGCTTTGGTTGTTTTTAAAAGTTCATCAGTGACTTATTGGCTCTTGAAACGCTTGGAAGCATATCAACGAATGTTCTATAGCAGTTGTTAAGGAAAGGCAGACAATTGCTTTTATGACAGCAATACTTTAGAAAGTAAATGGATAAGCCAAGTTATTGGTAGGTAAAATTAGGTCTATGTATTTCTCAGATTAATTCAGTCCTTGGTCTCTTCCCTGTTGAATGAATGTCTGAGTTTGAAGTCTCTCTTCTCTAATTGTTGACTTTGCTCCCTCTACTGGAATCTTGCTTAAACTGAATGGAAAAAGTTTATCTGAAATTGAATAGTTTCTCTTTAGAGTAGGTGCATCAGCCTCAGATTGAAATGAAGGCTAGGAAATTATTCCCATAGCATAATTTTAAAGTGCTGCTGTGACATGGGGAAATTTTTGTCTTTCGTCTTTCAAATACAAGCCAGCATTTAGGATTATTTTGATTTAAAAAAAAGGAATGTTTAAATCAAACTCTTGGGTAGTTTAATTCAGTTCAAACCTTGCAGCATTCTGGCTTTTTGGAGAATTAAATTTCTGTTTTTACTACTTTGTCATGAGTTTTAAATGCTTTAAAGCATTGCAAAAATGACAGGAGTTGATTAACTATATGGTAGGCACTTCAAAGGATCTCAGAATACATTGCATTCTCATTCTCCATATAGCTGAAGTAAGAACAATAAAGATTGTTTCATTTAATGGAAGAAAACTTCAATTTAGAGAGAAGGGGATGTGTCTATGCAGGCTCACATACTACTCAATAGCAAAATAGTAGAATGTATGCCAAATTCAGATTTAAACTGAAGAAAGTAGGGAAAACCATTAGACCATTTATGTATGATCTAAATCAAATCCCCTACGATTACACAGTGGGAGTGGGAAATAGATTTAAGGGACTAGATCTCATAGACAGAGTGCCTGATGAACTATGGACAGAGGTTCTTGACATTGTACAGGAGACAGGGATCAAGACCATCACCAAGAAAAAGAAATGCAAAAAAGCAAAATGGCTGTCTGAGGAGGCCTTACAAATAGCTGTGAAAAGAAGAGAAGTGAAAAACAAAGGAGAAAAGGAGAGATATTCCCATTTGAATGCAGAGTTCCAAAGAATAGCAAGGAGAGGTAAGAAAGCCTTCCTCAGTGATCAGTGCAAAGAAATAGGGGAAAACAACAGAATGGGAAAGACTAGAGATCTCTTCAAGAAAATTAAAGATACCAAGGGAACATTTCATGCAAAGATGGGCTCAATAAAGGACAGAAATGGTATGGACCTAACAGAAGCAGAAGATATTAAGAAGAGGTATAAGGAATACACAGAACTATACAAAAAAGATCTTCATGACCCAGATGATCACGAATATGGTGTGATCACCCACCTAGAGCCAGACATCGTGGAATGTGAAGTCAAGTGGGCCTTAGGAAGCATGACTACGAACAAAGCTAGTGGAGGTGATGGAATTCCAGTTGAGCTATTTCAAATCCTAGAAGATGATGCTGTGTAAGTGCTGCACTCAATATGCCAGCAAATTTGGAAAACTCAGCAGTGGCCACAGGACTGGAAAAGGTCTGTTTTCATTCCAATCCCAAAGAAAGGCAATGCCAAAGAATGCTCACACTACCACACAATTGCACTCATCTCACACGCTAGCAAAGTAATGCTCAAAATTCTCCAAGCCAGGCTTCAGCAATATGTGAACCATGAACTTCCAGATGTTCAAGCTGGATTTAGAAAAAGCAGAGGAACCAGAGGTCAAATTGCCAACATCTCCTGGATCATCGAAAAAGCAAGAGAGTTCCAGAAAAACATCTACTTCTGCTTTATTGACTATGCCAAAGCCTTTGACTGTGTGGATCACAACAAACTGGAAAATTCTGAAAGAGATGGGAATACCAGACCACCTGACCTGCCTCCTGAGAAATGTGTATGCAGATCAAGAAGCAACAGTTAGAACTGAACATGGAACAACAGACTGGTTCCAAATTGGGAAAGGAGTATGTCAAGGCTGTATAATGTCACCCTGCTTATTTACCTTGTATGCAGAGTACATCATGAGAAATGCTGGACTGGATGAAGCACAAGCTGGAATCACAATTGCTGGGAGAAATATCAATAATCTCAGACATGCAGATAACACAACCCTTATGGCAGAAAGTGAAGAAGAACTAAAGAGCCTCTTGATGAAAGTGAAAGAGGAGAGTGAAAAAGTTGGCTTAAAGCTCAACATTCAGAAAACTAAGATCATGGCCTCTGGTCCCATCACTTCATGGCAAATAGATGGGGAAACAGTGGAAACAGTGAGAAGCTTTATTTTGGGGGGCTCCAAAATCACTGCAGATTGTGATTGCAGCCATGAAATTAAAAGATACTTACTTCTTGGAAGGAAAGTTATGACCAACCTAGACAGCATATTGAAAAGCAAAGACATTACTTTGCCAACAAAGGTCCATCTAGTCAAGGCTGTAGTTTTTCCAGTAGTCATGTATGGATGTGAGAGTTGGACTGTAAAGAAAGCTGAGCACTGATAAGTTGATGCTTTTGAACTGTAGTTTTAGAGAAGACTCTTGAGTCCCTTGGACTGCAAGGAGATCCAACAAGTCCATCCTAAAGGAGATCAGTCCTGGGTGTTCATTGAAAGGACTGATGTTGAAGCTGAAACTCCAATACTTTGGCCACATGATTCATAGAGCTAACTCATTTGAAAAGACCCTGATGCTGGGAAAGATTGAAGACAGGAGGAGAAGGGAACAACAGAGGATGAGATGGTTGGTTGGCATCAGTGACTCAATGGACATGAGTTTGAGTAAACTCTGGGAGATGGTGATGGACAGGAAGGCCTGGTGTGCTGCGGTTCATGGGGTCTCAAAAAGTCAGACACGACTGAGCAACTGAACTGAGCTGATACTCTCTTTATTTGATTCTGAAATACAATCATGTTTCTACATCTTCCATATTCAACCAGAAATTAACTCAAAAATTAGGTTTTTCTTTTTTTAAGAAGGGTCCCTTTTTCTTTTTTTAATCCATATGTTTAGCAATACCTTTTAAATAAGCAGATTAGCATTAATAGTAGAATTTTTTAAAGTACATTTTAGCCAAGCTGTTTAAAAGAAATACAGGATAGACACAGTATTCTTTAACCTGTTTGCTAAGCTATCCTCTGAGACCCACAGAAACAACCTTAGTGAAAATAATCCTCCTAGAAGTAAGAAAGGAAGGGAATACCGCCAGAGATTGAGACACTCATTTAGCTCATCAGTCACTCAACAGAAGGGTTTGTTGATTGTCAGCCGTGTGTCAGACACTGTGCTGCAAACTGGAAATTTAGCAGCCCCTGCCCCCGTGTCATTCAAGAAAGGAGGAGAGGAAAATAAAGGCATGACCACAAACTATTCTTCAATGAAAAGAATTGTGGTGGGAGGTGGCCAGCAGGCCCAGTGGTTCTGGAGGGAGGGGAGTAGAAGGAGGCAGGAAAAAGAACAAGCAGAGACATGAAAGCCCTGATTCAAGATTGGGAGGTCAAGAAGACTTACCTGAAGTGATGCTTCGAAATGAAGAGGAGCAGCCTTTGGAAGGGAGGGTGAGGTGCAGATGAGCATCATGGGCCTAAACATACGGAAAAGACCTGTGTACGGGGAGTACTTGGGGTCTAGGAGGATCCGCCCCATGACAGGTGTAAGCTGAGTGGGGGCATGAGGTGAGTCAGGAGGAACATGGACGGCAGGCAGGAGCCAGTCACCCGGGACCTTTCAGCCAGGCTGAGGGGTTGGGTTTAACCTTGAGCAAACTGGAATCCACTGGGGAAACTGCAGGTTGTCCCAGGGAATTACCTATTTCTGTTTTGAAAAGCTCCATTTTGCCACCACATGGAGCATCTATAGCAGGGCTGGGAGTAGAAGCAGGCAGTGGAGGAGCACTTAGGAACAAAGGATGGGTAGGATGCGGGCAGGCCGACATGGCTCCAAGGCGCTGATAGCAGCTCCCTCTGGACAGGGCCGTGTGCCCAGCACTTGCCTTGCAGTCTCTTTGGTCTTCATGACTCCTGCAAAGGCTGGGCATAGGGGATCACAGGACAAGTCTCCTCCAGATCCCTTCCCTTGAACAGAAAGTTTGCTGGAGACATGTCTTGTGTCAATCTAGAGGGCACAACTTCAGACCATCTTGGGAGAATAAAAGGCAGTGTGGTGTGACTGGAATATAGACTGTTTGAAGGATTTAGAGGGACTCTGCAACCCCATGGACTGTAGCCCGCCAGCCTACTCTGTCCGTGGGATTTTCCAGGCAAAAATACTGGAGTGGGTTGGCATTTCCTCCTCTAGGGGGTCTTCCTAACTCAGGATCGAACCCAAGTCTCCTGCACCTCTTGCATTGGCAGGCAGATTCTTTACCCCTCTGCCACATGGGAAGCCCCTACACAGCACACAGACCTAATCCAGTGGGTCAGGACTGCACCATGCAGACTGAAGCTGGGACAGCCAAGAACAGAAACTAGAACTTGGGTTTTGGTGCCCAGCGTAACTGCACAGGGCTGAGCCCACATGCTTCGCAGTCAGGCGTCCCAGGTTCAGACCCCAGCTCTGCCCCTTCCCACCAGTGTTATCTTGAGAAAGCTAAAGATAAGAAAATGCAATGGGAAAAGCTAGTTTGGGAGAAAGAGAGAAAACAAGGAGTCAATATGTTGAGTTCTAGGTGACTGACCAATTAACCACATGGAGAAGTTCAAATATAAACCTGTTAGAAACCGAGGTCTGTAGTACAGGTACAACTTCAAGACTAGATTGTTCACAGAGAATATAGAGAAGTAGAAGAGATAGAACTCTAGTGTATTCCTAGATTCTTAAACTTTTCTGAGAACATATAAAGCTCTTCACTAGCTTAAGGGGAAATTTTAGTTCCAAATTGGTTGGAAGCTTTTGGAATATCTAGAACTATTACATTAAATGAACAAAGATCCAATGTGATTGATGATGATGATAATGATGATGTAATTTTAGCTCTTAAATCTGCTTTTCCGTATCATTGCCAGCCTCGTAGAGCCTGCTTCCCCCAGGTAATTTGCTACTACGGATTTCAGAACCAAACCGAACCAACAAACAAAAACCAAGATTGTCCAAATAAAGAATATTTTCTTTCTGATTGGTAGCTTTTCCTTTGAGGAAAGTATATAAACATTCACTGGCTTTGTGGGCTTCTGATTCTGATTGCTTAAAAGTTTTGATAATTATCATATGTCTAATCAATTGCCAGCCAAGGACTGATGCTCGGGGCTGGTGCAGCGAGATTTCCCGGGGGGGGAGGGAGGAGGAAGGGGGGTTCCGGAGGGGAAGCATATGTAAACCCATGGTGATATCATGACAATGTATGGCAAAAACAATAAAAAAAAAAGTTTTGATTTGCTGTTGGTAATTTTTTCTTTGTTCATTTGTTTTTATTTTGTTCTGGGTTTGTTTAGTTCTCTATTTGGAGGTATATTCTGAGTTCATGAGGTTTTTAGGTAAATGATCTACCCAAAAAACTGTATCTCTTCTCTTACTATTGACAGAGCTCTGAGACTCCATCTTTTCAAAGCTTCTATTAAGAATTAATGCTAATAAAGCAAAGGGACCAGTAGAACATAAGCTTACTGTCTCTAAACAGTAACTTTAAAGAGATTTTTTTTCAAGGTAATCATAAATACCAATAAGCTAACATTTCTCAACTCTTAATGCATCTGGACAGGTAAGAATTTTCATTTGTAAAAACATAAAAGGGATTCTATGTTATAATAATAGCAAATATATAGTACTTGTAGCATGTCAGATATTGTTCTAAGTACTTACACATATTAGCTAAATGATTTCTCACAGAAATTCCATAAAGCAGATACTTTTATTAGGTCCATTTCACAAATTAGGTAACTGAGGCACAGAGATATTAGATAACTTGCTCAGGGTTACTCAGTCAAAAATGGAAAAGCCAGAACTAAGGCAGAATAGCTCCAAAATAGATGCTCCTAAGTATTATACCATCAACTATCTCAAAGAATGACTCTGAGACCTCAGAGGAATACTATTAGAAGAGGAGTAAGGAGATTATTAGCTTTTTTCCTTACATATCAATGCACAGTTGCACTTGTTACAACAAAGAAGTTTTAATTTTAGTTTGAATGTCATCAAAAAAATATTTTTCTGGTATTTCACCAAAAAAAAAAAAGTACCTTGATGGTCAGGAGTCACAGGAAAAGATATTCAACTCTCTTAAATATGAAGGTACTGATAATTAAAACCACAATGAAATACCATCGTATATACATTTAGCCAAAATGACTAAGATTTAAAGCAAAATAATACCAATTTTGGCAATAACAAATGGAAACAATTGGATATGAAACAACTGGAATTCTCATATATTACTGGAGGAGTATGAATCAAGATAGCCAATTTAGGAAACAATTTGGCAGGATTTATTAAAGTTGAACATACATATACACCAAGACCCAGTTATTCCACTCCTAGATATATACTGAACAGATATGCATGTTCATATATGTTCAACTAAAGGCATATTTAGGAATTTTTATAGCAACTTCATTCAAAATAGCCACAAGCTGAAAAGAGCCCAAGTGTTTGTCAATAGTTCAGCAGGTAAATTGTAGTATAACAATAAAATTTACTATTGCTACATGCAACACATGAATACATTTTGTAAGTGAGTAAAAGATGCCAGGAAAAAAACACAAAAAGCTATGTTCTGTAATACTTAGTGAAAAGAAGCCAATCTTGAAAAGGCTACACATTAAAAAAAAGAAAGAAAAGGCTACACATTTGTGACTATGACATTCTGGAAAATGCAAACCTTATTAAGACAGTAAGAAGATCTGTAGTTGTTGGGGGATGGAGGGATGAATAGACAGAGCACATAGGATTTTTAGGGCAGCAAAAACACTCTGCATGATGTTATGATGGTGGCTGCATGTCCAAACCCATAGATGTAAAGCACCAAGAGTGAGCCCTAATGTAAACTACAGACTTTGGGTGGATATGGTGTATCACTAGGTCCATCAGTTGTAACAAATGTACCACTTTGGTGGGGGATGTTGATGATGGGGGAGGCTATGCATCTGTTGGCAGAAGGGGTATATAGGGAATCTCTGTACTTTTAATTTTGCTGTGAGCCTAAAAATGCTGTAAAACATGAAGTCTTTAAAAAAAATACCATATACTCTGTGACTCCGTTTGTAGAAACATAAAAATCAAGAAAAGTAATATAAAGTGTTAGAAGTTAGCAGGTTGGTTACTTTTGGGGGGAGTAGTGGGTGGAAGGAAACATGAGCCTCTGAGGTGGTGGCAGTGTATTCTTGATTTGTGCTGGTTTACAAGGGTGTGTTCCCATTGTGAAAATTCAGTGGGCTGGACAATTAGGATTTATTCCTTTCCTCATATATGTTATAATCCAGTAAAAAGTATTTTTCAAAGATACATTGTTCTAAAGACAATAATATGAGAAAAGTATCTGGACATAACATTATTCATACCATCAAGCCTGCGCCTTTCTCTTTGAAGTTCACAGGAGGGCTTATCTCTAGAAACCTGTTTAAAATGTGATCAATTAAAAAAATGCCACAATGGTTCCAGCCTGGCTCCTTCGTTCACAAAGGTGTCTGGCAAAAAGCTAAATGTTACTGGATCTCCCAAAACAAATTTAATATGATTGTCATTAGAAGAAATAGGGATTGTGTGGCCCTATTTGTAGCCATGTGTTGTAGTTTTCTTCTTTGTTTAATAGTCACACTGTAAGGAATGGCCTCTCTGTTCACTGGTCTCAAATAGAGACAGAATGGCTGGATTTTAAGATAGTGGACTAGGTACCTGCTGCAATCATACATCCCACAATGAGTTCATAGAAATGATAAGAAAGATATTTTTCAGGAGAAAAGAAATAGTTGAAGGAAGAAGAAGAGGGGACGAGGAAGGAGAAGGGAAAAAATGGGAGGGGCGGGCAGAAGGATAGAAGGAGAGAAAGAGGAGGGAAAGAGAGACATCAGCATAAATACTTGAGCGTGAGCATAGAAGGGGACCTTCAGTGGCTGAGCATCCCTGAGGAATCCCTAGGCCAGAAAACAAAGAGGATCAACTGAAAAGAGAAACCACAGCTCTAATTATGAGCAAAAATCTTTATGGAAAATGCGCACAACACAAAGTGAGTTTTGTTTCCAAAAACCAGAAGGATTTCATAGCTCACACTTAGGGGATCTGTAGTCATTTGATGAGAAACTTGATTTTGATAGATGGGGAAGATCATCTGCTCACTCATAGGGTAGATGCAATGGAAGAGGGTTCAGTTCAGCATTCACTGAGTGCTTTCTACATGGAAAGACTGGGCGAGACATGAGAAGTACTGTGATAAAAATATTGGCCTCTGATCGTGAGGAATACCGCCTACTGCAGAAGATCAACACGTAATCACAGCATTTCACTATGATGTCGTTAAATGTGTGAGGGTGATCCAGGAGGACAGAGAGCAGATCACTTACACTAATCTCAGAGCTGAGGTAGATCTCCTGGAGGAGATGACAGCTACTCAACCTAGGTCTTGAGGGATAAATTATAAGCAATATGCCCAGGTAACAAAAGAGCAGATGTGCTACAAAAGTGGATAGCATTTGGAAGGTGAGAGGGGAACTGAAAAATTTTAAGAAGGGTGGCTAATTCTGCATTCTTGGAGAGCTCACTCTACTTATCATTTGGAGGGTGGGTCTCAAGGGATAAGAAATAGGAATCTTCTAGAAGCAGGCTCCCATGGAGTTAGGAGACAGTTTCAGATGACTGGGTCTGAGATACTGAGGCCAGAGTTAGAAGAGAGAAAAAGGAATAGGCCGAGAAGATTAAGAAAATGGCAAGGCTTGAATAGTATCTGATATTTCAACTTTTTGACAGGCATGTGGTGGTGGTATTAACTAGAAACTGGCCCCACAGAGGGGAAAAATGAGTTTGGAACAGAAAATAGTTATTTCCATTTTAGACATGGTGCATTTGATTGCTAAATGGACATATCCAGAAGGAAATTAGATATATGCTTCTGAAGAGAGATGAAGAGGAAGAACAAGGCTTTGGACGGTTGTGGGCATCTAAGTAATACTTAAGCTCATAAGAGTAAGTTCAGTTCAGTTCAGTTGCTCAGTCGTCTTTGACTCTTTGTGACCCCATGGAATGCAGCACGCCAGGCTTCCCTGTCCATCACCAACTCCTGGAGTTTACCCAAACTCATGTCCATTGAGTCAGTGATGCCATCCAACCATCTCATCCTCTTTTGTTCCCTTCTCCTCCCGCCTTCAATCATTCTCAGCATCAAGGTCTTTTCAAGTGAGTCAGCTCTATGCATCAGGTGGCCAAAGTATTGGAGTTTCAGCTTCAGCATCAGTCCTTCCAATGACTATTCAGGAC
Organism: Antilocapra americana; assembly: GCA_007570785.1. Classification (NCBI taxonomy): domain Eukaryota; kingdom Metazoa; phylum Chordata; class Mammalia; order Artiodactyla; family Antilocapridae; genus Antilocapra; species Antilocapra americana. The sequence continues at coordinate 776,002 of ML661935.1, forward strand.
TGATGAGAGTAAGTACCAGTCACCAAGAAGAAAGGGTAAGGATAGTAGAAAACTAAGCCTAGCGTAGAGCTCCAAGGAACCATGTCACTTAAGGGGTAAATAGAAGACAATCCCACAAAGAGTCTATGAAGCAGGAAGCTGGGAAAGTATGGAAAGAATCCTGAGAGAATGATGCCTTGGAAGCTATAGAGCTCCCAGAAAGAGAGTCTAATGCAGGGGAGAGGTCCAGGCAGTCATGTGCTCATTAGATTTGACAACGTGGAGGTCGTTGTTTCTATGGTGGGAGCAGTTTCACTGGAGTGCAAGGATGGAAGCCTGTGTGTGGTGAGTTGGAAAGGGAATAGGAGGCAGAGGCTACAATTATAGTCAAGAAACAGCCCTAAAGGAAGGAGAAAGATTGGGTACCACGTAGAGGAAGACAGGAGAGCCAAAGATCTGGATTTTCTTGTTTGTTTTAGTCATAGAAAGGACTTAACTATGTTTATACATTGAAAGGGAAGAGAAAAAAGCTGAAAATGCAGGAAATGGAACTGCTTATGAAATAATGTGCTGTAGCATCATGAGGGTGGAGGGTGGCACCCATGAGCGAGAGAAAGGTGTGGGTGTCATAAGCAGGGGACAAAAGAGAACGAAAAATTGGCCAATTTCATGTTGGATCCAAAGAATCCCAGTTATCTCCATGAAGTCAGACAGACAGTGCCCCTGGCGGGAGTCGTTGCTGATGAAGAGGTTTGGGGTCATGGGGGAAGGTGGCAGCAGCCCCCACAGGAGTAACTTGAGCCACAACAAGTAGCAGGGTTGTGCAGCAGTGTTGAGAGCCCACAAAGACCAGGAACCGATAGTCACTAATCAGCACGGGTTGTGAGTGCTCCTTTTCTAGTAGCACTCAGCGCACTGAGACAGAAGCAGAGAGGGTGAGTGATGGTGTTCTCCTAAAGCTGGGGTTCCGCCAGTAGCGTGAAACAAAAGGCAGTTGAGAGTGATGGTGAGATAGTGATCCGGGAGATCGCTGTGTGATCTTAGGCTAAGACAAGGCTTTGATCTTGGAAGTATCAAGGACTAGAGGTTGAAACAGAGAACAACTAAGCTGGAAAGAGAAGAGGTTACGTCTGAAACACAAGCGTCTATTAAGACAAGAGTAGTTATTTAGAAATAGGTTAATGCATTTGAAGGAAAGAGAATCACATGTGTAAAGACAGAGGAAAGAGGAACAGAAAGAATTTCAGTGTAACTGGAACACATGTTGCATAAAGTAGCAAGAGATCAAGGTAGAAACATGCTTTAGGCCTAAGAACGTTGGGACACTGGCTGCTCTAAGAAGGCTGGAGTCAGTTCAAGTTCTCAGAGAGGGCTGTCTAAGCTGGCTATGGTTGTGCACGTCATGCCCAGCACAGGGACTGTCCAAGGGGGGCTGAACTCCAAGCCAAGCTCTCTTTGCCAAGCCACTCAGCCTGCTCTGTGGCTGCTTCAGCAGGAGGAAAATGATCTTTTCTTTAATTTACCACCCTCTCCTCCTGGAGGGGAAACACTTCTCCAAATCATCCCAGGGGACGCCTTTCTCATTGCCTAGCAGTGGCTAAATGAAGTGACATGATTGGATGGATTTTTCAGGATGACCTCTCTGGCCCTGGTATAGATGACCTAGAATAAGGAGACAAGGTACACAAGAGAACAGAACAGTTGTCACCAGAACAGAGGCCTGACCAAAGATAGAGCCGAAAAAGAAGTAGTGAGGCTAGATCCAGAAACAAGCTTCGTTGCAGAGTTAACATGGAGCACCTTAGATATCTTACCTCAGATATGCTGATGATGCCATTTTAATGGCAGAGAGTGAAGAGGAACTAACGAGCCCCTTGATGAAGGTGAAAAAGGAGAGTGAAAAAACTGGCTTAAAACACATGATCTTCAGAAAACGAAGATCATGGCATCTGGTCCCAACACTTCCTGGCAAATAGATGGGGAAACAGTGGAAACAGTGACAGATTTTCTTTTCTTGGGCTCCAGAATCACTGCGGACAGGGACTGCAGCCATGAAATTAAAAGACATGTGCTCCTTGGAAGAAAAGATGTGATAAACCTTGATAGCATATTAAAAAGCAGAGACATCATTTTACCAAGAAAGGTCCATCTAGTCAAAGCTATGGTTTTTCCAGTAGTCATGTATGGATGTGAGAGTTGGACCATAAAGAAGACTGAGTGCTGAAGAATTGATGCTTTTGAACTGTAGTGTTGGAGAAGACTCTTGAGAGTCCCTTGGACTGCGAGGAGATCACACCAGTCCATCCTAAAGGAAATCAACCCTGAATATTCATTGGAAGGACTGAAGCTGAAGCTGAAGCTCCAATACTTTGGTCACCTGATGCAAAGAGCCAACTCACTGGAAAAAACCCTGATGCTGGGTGAGGGCAAGTGAAGGGGACGACAGAGGATAAGATGGCTGGATGGCATTACTGACTCAGTGGATATGAGTTTGAGCAAACTCAGGGAGAATGAAGGATAGGAAAGCCTGGCATGCCGCAGTTCATGGGGTCACAGAGAGTTGGACACAGCCTGGCTACTGAACAAACTTAGAGACAGCAGAAAAGGGGAAAGACTCGAATTTATTCTCCACTGTGTTCCTAGACCTGACCACAGTGAATGCTCAATTGTGTGTGCATGCTTAGTCACTCAGCCATGTCTGACTCTTTGCAACTCCATGAACTGTAGCCCACCAGGTTCCTCTGTCCATGGAATTTTCAAGGCAAGAATACTGGAGTGGGTTGCCATTTCCTCCTCCAGGGAGTCTTCTTGACCCAGGGATCAAATCTGTCTCTTGCATCTCCTGCAGCAGGCAGATTCTTTACCACTGTGCCACCTGGGAAGCCCCAGTGCTCAATGAATATTTTGTTAAATGACAAAATAATAAAGTTGCAAGCAACAAGGAAATTTTCAAGAGAAAGATACTATCTGCTTAGGTGGAACTCTCTACCCAGAGGAAGCAGTACCTTCAGTAAGCCTACTAAATTTTGAGTAAGTTGTAGAACTGAGAGCACCCATCTAGCAATTTAGAGTTACTCCTAAGCAATGTTCACAGCCTTGACTGAATACTCAAATAAGCTGAGAAGCTCTTTAAAATCCCAATGCCTGTAGTGGACCAGCTGACTCAGAAACTCAGGGGATGGGATCCAGGCATCCATATTTTTTAACGCTCCTGTGATGATTTCAATGACTACAATGCGGGAGACCCAGGTCCAATCCCTGGGTTGGGAAGATCCTCTGGAGAAGGAAATGGCAACCCACTCCAGGACTCTTGCCTGGAGAATCCCATGGATGGAGGAGCCTGGTAGGCTACAGTCCATGGGGTCACAAAGAGTCGGATGCGACTGGGCGATTTCACTTCACTTCTTCATTCTCATGGAACTCTGCAAATCCTGTTCTAGATTTCTAGATATGGTCATTAACACAGCATAGACAAGACCTGGGTCAGAGACAGGGCAGAATAGTTTAACATATTTGACCGTATTGTGGCAATGAATCCTCCATTTCTGATGAAATCTTTTTGCCTAGTGATCAGTTCTTCAAAATTCATTCCAACATCTTGGCAAAAGATGAAAAAAAGTAAAGAAATGCATTACAATGCTTCACTGATTTTAGGAAACTAAAATCAGTGGGCCAAATGTGCTCTAAAATAGGGGCTTTTTTAATGATAGTTTAAAAAGGAGACATATAAACACAGATAAAGGACAAAGATATAAACTTTTTAAAGAACTCTTCATTCTGCTACAGTTGTATATATATCGTGAGTCAGAAAAACTAAATACTATAGAAAAATAAAAAGAAGAGTTTGAAAATAATTTAAGAGTAAGAGAGAGGATATTTCTGTATAGAGTGGAAAGTTTGTAGGAAGAAAGGAAAAGCAAAAACCCTAGGGCAAGTATCGATCTAACTCTTCAACCCAGGGGCTTTCCCACTGAATTCAGCACTGTGACTTAAAGAGCTGTCACCTCTGTGAACTTCATTTTCTTCCCTTACAAACAGGTGTCCATGCCCTGGTGAGTGCTAGTCCTCTCTAGCAGCCAAACATTCTTATTCTATTATGTTTTACTCTAACTTGAACAGGCTAGAAGTCATTTAAGCCTTGCCCTTCTTGACATGAAGAAAAGCACAGCATTGCTCACCAAAAGCAGAGGTCTAAGAACCTAACCCAGAACAGGGGTTATTTTTTACCAATCCGCAACAGATAAGGATTTGAGAGTAAAGGTTAGAAATGTTCACAGTAATTGAATAATCTCTGTCGAGTCACATAACAAAATATTGAGGCTTGTATTTTGTGTATCCTTGTGTTTTTATTTGACTTCTCTGGTAATCAATTTTATAACATTTTCTGAAGATTAAAGTCCACAATAAAGTAGAACTTTTTTAAGTTGGTCTTACCATGGATAGCTTGGGAAGCACTCAGTTAGCCCAGTATTACATTTGAACATCAAGGCAAAAGGTGCACACAGAAAAGGTGAATGCTGACAAGGTGATTTTTACCCTACCTACTTTGAATGTATATTTTAAACATCTATTTCATTTTACTCTGAATCATTATTAAGTCATTTTTTCTACTATCAGTTTATCTGCATTGTTAGCAACTCTTTCAAAGAAAACAACCTGTATTAAAAAACACTGGTAAAGTTTTCTTAGCAATGCAGTGGCTGCTTAGTATGCACAGAGGAATGGTCTTACGAGCCCCTGCAGATACCAAAATCTGAGGATGCTTGAGTCTCTTAAAGATTCTGGTCCAGTGAAAACTGTCAGCCCTCCGATTTTGCCCCTGCGAAACCCACAGGTATGGAGGGCCAACTGTTATGAGCTCATTTTCCAAACCACGATGTCAGGTAACAGGGAGAAGTGATTAGCTCCTGTTGGGAGGGGGGTACCCACCTTTCCAAGAAGCAGATTAAGTCACTCGCCTCCTGACTGGAAACAGCTATCCTTGGGTTTGAAACCATTAAAGTAGGGACGTGAGTGCGTGCTCACCCATGTCTGTCTCTTTTAAGACTTCGTGGACTGCAGCCCGCCGGGCTCCTCTTGTCTGTGGAATTTTCCAGGCAAGAAAACTGGAATGGGTTTCCATTTCCTCTTCCAGGGGATCTTCCCGACTGAGGGATCGAACCCTCAACTCCTGCGTTGGCAGGGGTATTCTTTACCACTGAGACACCTGGGGAGCAATGTAGGGGCACCCTGGTTTAAAGATGAGGAAGCCTACTCAGGGAGGTTCATTTCCTCAAGACCATGCTGCTTGGGCACAGGGAAGGCAGGATGCAAAGCTGAGACACTGTGCTCTAACTAGGCCTGCACTCTGCCGCTCCACCATAAAAAACGCTCCGGGAGGAACCCTGAGGATCAATACTCATATAAGCGTCACTTTCAGGTGCCTGAAACAGGGTAATAAATAGGAAAATAATATGGAGTGCTTATGAATCTCCCTAGTGTATAAATTTCCTTGTTCTAGTTAGAGCTTTCTGCACAAAGGCAAGCTCGACATTTGCCCCTAACCGATTTGCACATCACACGAGCAAATATGGAAGGAGAGGGATGTCACTGCCATCCACACCAGCTTCTGGAGACTGGTTGGGTCTAAGTTACTAATAAACATGCTCGGAAAGCAAATCACCCAATCCTTTTAGGAAATAAGTGGGATGTCAGTTAAAAGTAAGTGAATATCCCTGAGAACTAGCAAGTCTTTGCAGAGATTACAGACTCATTGTAAGGAATTCAGAAACTGTATTGGTTCGGTTAATACATGCCTGTTCAGTGAACTCAGCAACTTTGCTACTTCAGAGAAATATGCACTGGGAACTAAAATTGCTCATCAGTTATTTGCCTCTCTTACCTAAACAATGTCAGGAAAAATATTCAGATTCTGAATATAGGGGCAACATAAATTTTTAGTCTATATTTTTAGCATTGTTCAGTTTTGCTTGAGAATATAGCATCTTACTCAGCTACTGCATTGTTATTAACATATTAAAATTAATAATTCTGGAGGTTTTGCCTTATTCCGAAGCATTTAGCAAAATATTTTACATTCCCCGTACATGCTCATGATTTTTTATAGGCACAGAGTGAATGATCCTTTAATTCTTGGCATCCCTGATTAAAAGTTAATATTTGATATAGGCCTCAAGCTATCAATACTGAAACCTGCTGGTTAGGTGCAATGGGTGTGGTCTCTTCAATAACAAAAATAATTCAGATGTTTTTAAAAGCTCCTGGGTGAAATTGGCATAGGTGGTCAAAAGATACAAATTTCCAGTTATGAGAGAAATAAGTTCTGGGGATATAATGTACAGCAGAGTGGCTGCAGTTATAATACTTGTATAACAAATATACTTGTATATTTGAAAGTTGCTAAGAGAATAAATCTGAAAAATTCTCACCACAAGAAAAAAAGTTTTGGAACTGTGGTGATGAATGTCCACTAACCTACTGTGGTAATCATTTCACAATATATGCATATATCATGATGTTGTATACTAAAATGACTATAATGTTATATGTCAATTAAACAATTTTTTAAATAATAAAAAGAAGCTCTTTATTTTATCTCAGGATAAACTTTATGTCTATAGACCTGCTCTGAGACGATAACAGCGTTAGTTCTGAGTCTTCAGGTTTGAATGAGTCATTTTTTTTAAATTAAATTTAGTTTTTTTTTAATTGGAGGCTAGTCACTCTACCATATTGTGATGGTTCTTGCCATTCATCAGTAGGAACTGGCCGTAGGCATATGTAGGCCCCTCCATCCTGAATGCCCCCTATCTCTCTCCCCACCCCATCCTCCAGGTTGTCACAGAGCACCAGCTTTGGGTGCCCTGCATCAGACATCAAACTCCCCCTGGCTATCAATTTTATATATGGTAATATATAAGTTTCAGTGATGCTCTCTCAAATCATCCCACCCTCACCTTCTCCCAGTGAATCCAAAAGTCTGTTCTTTAGAGCAAGTCATTGTTGAAGTCCACCTTCTGCTGACTGTTTTGTGGTCTTAGCTGGTCTTGAGTAGACTCTGTCTAGCAGTTGATCTTTTGGCCTCTGAGACACAGATGGCTTATACCAGCGATGCTGTAGGAGTATGTGAAAGACAGTAAAGAAATAGAAAAGTAAAAATGGAATAAAATCTAATTACACGGAGTTTCACTTAAAACAAAAATTGATTGAGTTCCGCCCAAAGTGGCTTCTTGTTTCCTGTGCCAGGAACTACTGTGCAGACACAGCAGGAAGTGTGCTACAGAGCAGGATCGCGTTACACCCTTGTTTTATGGTTCATTTCACTTATTTAATGCAATCCGAGAACCTGCAAAAGGAACAAGTCCGAAGGAGGGAATAGGCTTTTTGTCTTGTTTTGTTTTAAGTTTCTTTGAATCAAAACATTTGTTTTTAAAAGGTGCTTATAGTCCTAGAGAAACAGGACTTTCAGAGTTGCATGGAGAAGACATTTTTCTTTGTCACAAAAGTTAAAGCAGGACCTGACATTGACTTACATCTAGGGTTCAGTTATGTCCGTTCCCTATTCTGTGCTCCTCAGGTCATTTTAAATGTGAAGAATTACAATCATGCCCACGAATGGTCTAAATCGGGTTGAATTCTATACAAGCTCCTCCTAGGGTCTCTCTGATTTGAGGGCCCATGATGTTGAGGGGATGTGGGAGGAAAGGAATATATTTAAGATGCAAAAGAGCAATTCATTTGTCAAGCAGAAGAATGAGTTCCATTTGCTTGAAAATGTGTGAATTGAACAGCTGAATTTCCTTGTGGTGGCAAACCCCGCTCCTCACACGCTGCCTCTTTTCCCCTCAGGGACCTCAGTATGAACAACATCAGTCAGCTGCCCCGGAGTCCTCTCCACAGTCTCCGCTTCCTGGAGGAGTTGTAAGTATCACCAGAGTCGTGGTGCGTCCAGTCAATGCTGGACACGTTCTCATATTTGTCTCTCATATTTACTCTGGGAACCAGATAAAACAAAGCAAGAAAGCTGTCAGCACCAACGATTTTGGCCCATGAGGAAACACTTAGTTGGGAGGGGAAAAGAAAGGATCGCTTAGGATTCTGGAAATCAACTTATAAAAGAGTTTACCATAAGGCTACAACTTTCTAAGGTGAGACTGAGCCAAACAAATGAAAATTTTAAAACAAAGGCTGCTTAAAAGAGCTGGATGGCTCTTTGGAAATAGTTAAGCAGCAGGATATTAAAAGTTTGAATACTGGTTCATGTTTATTAAAATAGCAAGTGAAGCTATAATCAAAACCAAAAACTGCTTCTTGGTTCAGCTTATGACAGGGAGAATTGAATCCTCATCTCATAGCACCAAAACTTCTTGTCCTAATCACTTTTAATTACTATTTTTCTAGTTTTAAATTTAGTTTCCCTGAAGGCTTGAACAGAAAAACGTGAAATTCACAGAGGACTTAAAAGTGGACTTTCCCAAACTTCTGTAAAAAAAGAAAAAAAAAATTTTTTTTAAAAAAGGAGAAAGCTAAAATTAGCTAATGATACACAGAGGAATCTTGATTAAGTCTGGTAATTACTTTCCAGAAGATGAAAAAGAACTCTGTAAACCAAAATCTGCATTTAAAAATTCTTTTGATCCTCTTACCCTTTTGAGGAGCAGGAACTAGGGGGGATGTACCATTGTAGTCTTCATGAAGAAAGTTTGGCACCATCAGCTAAATAAATCCTCTGACTGTTGATTAAAGGAATTGTTTAGGCAATGACCTCTTTTGAAAATACTTCCTTTATAATTCCTAGTCAGGGTCCAATCTGAGGAGTAATTTAAATTGTTGATGCACCACACCATCCACCTTGGGAGAATGAAGAACCATCTATCACAACTAGATTACAATACATCGATCATATTTTTCCAAGAGGATAGTATTCTCAGATTTCTCCCCTTTAGAGCTGGATCTGTATTTATATTTGATGGCATTGCCTTTTTCACAAATGCTCTTGTTTTACTACTGAAATCATCTGAATGTGCCCTGACCGTTATCAAGGGGTATGGTGGGGAAGCTTAGATTATTAGATTATATAGCAAATTTTCATTATTCAGAAAATGGATTTCACTTTGGATTGTCCAGGCTCTTCTTTTTCCTCTTCTATGTTCTCTCTGGCCATTTTCTCTCTTCCTGTTACTAAAAAATTACCCCTCATCAGGATTTGCACCATATCTGTCCTTTGCTTTGTTTGCTGGTATGTAACAAATAATCAGTACATTTTTGATGAATGAATGAACTCATGAGAAGGCAAAACGTGTGAAAGGAGCTGCTTGTTCACCACCTTAGAAAAAAGTCACAGATTTAGTTGACATTAGCGAATATTTTTAGATTTTTTTAATAAATTTCAAACATCAGCGTTTTTTTCTTATTTACATTCTTTTCATCTGCCCTCCATCACCATAATTTACATGCAATACTTAGTCATCTTTATCCCCATATTTCTAAAATAATGCATTCCCAGTGCTTTTCTCTTTAATTTCCTTATAATATGCAATGGCAAAAGGCTTCCATTCTCCCTCAACACACACCTCAACTTTAGACCACAAGCCAAATCAGTAAATAATCCACTTCGCCAAGGATTTAATAGAGTTCTTCCCTTGATGACCCAACTCATTCAGAATAACTCCTCTTTCTTCACACACGCTGCATACTCAGTCGCTTCTGTTGTGTCCAACTCTTTGCGACCCTATGGACTTAACCCACCAGGCTCCTCTGTCCATGGGATTCTCCAGGCAAGAATACCGGAGTGGTTGCCGTGTCCTCCTCCAGGGGATCTTCCTGACTTGCGGATCCAATCCACATCTCCTGCATTGCAGGGAGAGTCTTTACTGCTGAGCCACCAGGGAAGCCCCCTTTCTTAATGTGGTAAATGTTATTTCTCATCTAAGGCGAGTTCTTCAAAAGATAGTCAAGAAAAAAAATGGGGAGGTGTGTGATAAAAGGGAGAAGGAACTACAATTTGAAAAGGCTGTTTTTCTGAATTGTCTTTTTTTATGTCTCTGGAAACTCCATCAAATATCCTGATTATGGAATCATAGAATTTCAGAAGTAGAAGAGCTCCTTCAAAGACTATTCATTCCATTTTCTCCTATTCTGAAATTCCCTTTGCTGAGCTGGCCAACTTGCTGAATTTAAAAGCAAGATCAGTTTCCCATATATAATTCCATGCTCTAGTTAAATGATGTTTTGAAGATATCATTATTCATTTAGTAGCAAAAGAGGATAATATTTACAGAACCTGGAAAAATGGTCAACTCTGCTTGGTTTATTCCTTTCTTCCAAGGCTAAATTGAGGGTGCTGTGAGTTTAAACACATGCACGCACACAGACACACACCCCTCATGGAGCAGAGCATTTTGATTAAGCTTTTGTTATGTGCTGATTGCTTCTATTAGACTTAGCTATGGTTAAGTCTATGTTCTCTTGTAGAGTGTAAAATCTTTTATATAATAATATAATGACAACAATAATAGCTTACTCTGTGACAGGCACTGACCAACATGGTTTACACATATCATCCCACTGTAACAACCCTGTAAAAGTAGATCTCATTATTGTTTTCAGTTCAAGATTTTTTAAACAGTACAGAGAAAACAGGAACTTACCCAAGATAATGGAGTTTGTAAGTATCAGAACTAAGATTCAAACTCACTTTCAAAGCCTTACTAGGAAAGCAGAAGGAGGTTTTAGAACTGTATGTGATTCACCTGTGCGTTTCTTTTCCCTGATAGTACTTAGTACAGTGGTTTAAACAGCTAAACACTTTAAACTGTTGTTAAACTGAGTTTCCTAATGAAACTCAGTGTGTTTCATTAGGTGTGTTCATCTGTTTGTGTCTGGTGTATGTGAGGGAATGATAAAGAAAGAATGAGACAGAAAGCAAGTAAGATCTGTCTCTCCAGCAGGGAGAGATTGGATATTCAGGTGATTCATTCAATATCCTCAAATACTGGCTTTGAAAAAAGCATTTCAGGAGCAGAATTTCACCAATTTCACATTACTCAACAGGAACAAAACCTTAGTTATTATTTTTACATATGCATATGTATATTTAAGCAGCATATTTTATATAGTATTCTGCTTGAACTAATAAATTACCATCCACACAGCTAGACATAGACATTTAGGTATTGGTCATTGTGGTTGTGTGCCTGTGTATCTTTTGTTGTGACAAACTGTTAAAATGCTAAACTGTTCTGGAAGTATTCTTTCACTCAGTTTACTCAGTTCATCTCTGTGCTTTATTCTTTATCCATTCATTTAAAAACTGCTACTGACATTCTAAATTAATAATTGATAATATTATATTAATAATATAGTGAAAGTGTTAGTCACTCAGTTGTATCTGAATTTTTGTGACTCCATGGACTGTCACCCAGCAGGCTTCTCTGTCCATGGGATTTTCAGGCAAGAATACTGGAGTGGATTGGTGTTTCCTTCTCCAGGGGATCTCCCCAACCCAGGGATCAAACCCAGGTCTCCTGCATTGCAGGTAGATTCTTTACTGTCTGAGCGATCAGGGAAGCCCCGATAATATAATAAATAAATAAAATAATAATATATGAATAAAATTCCCACCACAAAACTCAAATTATTTTAAAAAATCACTATTGATAGCCAAGTTACCACCCTTGCCCTTAGCTCTATTATCTCCCTGATATAATCCATCTAACTATGTTATAAACTGTGTAGACAGTCATGATTTATCTCTCGTGTACCCCTGGTGGCATATTTTAAAATCCTCTAAGAATCAATAAAACCCCAGAGGTATCACTAGCATATTTTTAAAGTATTGTAACACTGGAGAAAGTGACTATGTGGAGCAAATATTTAAGAGGAATTAAAGTCATCACAACTAATGGTCTCCTTCTCCTCCTCCTGACATTCTGGAACACTTACTAGCTGTGTCACAGGTTCGTATGTTGGTATATTCAAGTCTTGTTTATTATTCATTATTTATGTTTTATGAATCTGCAAGGTCACTAGACATGCAAGGCCAAACGCCCTGCTATTGCAACATGATAGGACAAGGAAGAAAGAGAGCCTTTTTCTTTAAAGAAAAAAAAAAAAAACTCTGTGTGTGGCTAGCCTATGCTGTGTTGAGAGGAGAGCACAGTACGCAGAGGCAGAAGCAAGCCCCGGACTCCTGTCCTGACTTTGCCACTTACTGACAGCCCACCTCCCTGGACCTCAGGAGAAGACAGTGAAAGCAGCCTTTGCCTGTATTTTGAGATTCTGAGGATCAAATGAAATGATGATGAAGGAACTTTGGTAAACTATAAGTTACCAAATTCATTGAGCTATGCTCCTGAAATGAAAACACGTTTAAGAAAATCCTCCCTTCCTTCTTTCCTATTTCATGAGCTTGACTTTGCAGTAAGCCCAGGGATTCAGGATTTGTGAAGGAAACCCTTTCTAACTATGAGGTTTAATGGGTGTAGGCAATCAAAACAGAGAGTTTTTTGCCAGATCCGAATATCCTGAGCGATGACTGCATTTCTCCCCCACGTCCCTGTCCCGTTCTATCTCTGCAGCTCTACTAAGGACTCACGTTAATGTTCGCTCTTTGGACAAATAATCGAGCCTGCATTTGGTCCATCGGAGTGTGCTTCAGATTTTAGAAGCTAACAGATCGTGCTAATGCTGACATGTACACGTTCCTTTAAACTGAGATCGGGAGCTTGACTAAACCAGAAGGAAAAATGAATTGCTACCATGTTAAACAGCCTAAGTTAAAGGCCTTTGTTTCCAACTGCTATTTAAAATCTTCCCAGATTTGAATGCTATTGGAATCAAATACTCAATTTAGGAAAGAAACCTGAGGTATTCTAGGGATGTTTGTTGTTAAGTTACTGTTTTTCCCTGGAACTGTTTGCTCGCATTATGGTTGGCCTTGAAGAATCTCCGTATAAATAGTAGATATCCATTGTCTCAGATGAAGTTAGTAATGAGAAACGCCACCAAACCTCCTGAAAGCACAGTCTACACTTGTCGTTTCTGCTTGTTATCGTCACGTTGCTGAAAATAGTGAGAGCTGTCCGGGCTGCCTTTTGAGATATTTGTCTGAGGATCAAATGAATGTTTGATGAGAGAATTTGGGTAAACTCTGATTCACCTATTGAACTGTCTTAGTAAGGTAGAAACACTGCCTTGCCCATGAATAATCTTCCTGACCCCTAGCCTTATCATAATGTTCCATTTCTCCTCTTCATAGAAATTGATTACAAATGCTGCCTTTCTACCTTCATCTTTAACAATTAGATTAAAAATTTTTAAGATCTTAAAGTATAACTAATGAAAGAAAAAACAAATGCTGCTTCTTTGAATCTTTTTTTCTCTAGCATTATTTTATTCTCTTCCAAATGTCTATTCTCTTCCAAATGTCTATTCATATAGATGGGTATAGACATTTAGATGTCTGCCCATGTGTAAATATATATATGTGTGTATGTATGTAGACCATTGTTATGGCAATTAGGACAGTGTTCCCTTCCCATATAATCTTCACCTATAAATCCCTTCAAATATTTTTTTTCGGACTCTTTCTGTTCTTCCGGGACCCCTATAATTTGAATATTAGTGCATCTGATGTTGTCCCAGAGGCCTCTGAAACTGTCCTCAATTCTCTTCATTCTTTTATTCTACTTCTTGGTGGTTATTTCCACCATTCTGTCTTGCAGCTCACTCATCTGATCTTCAGCCTCAGTTATTTGGCTGTTAGTGCTTCCTTCTAGCGTATTTTTCACTTCAGTTATTGTATTGTTCATCACTGTGTGCTCTTTAGTTCCAGGGTGCTGTTCTTACAGCGCCCTGCCCGTCAGCTTCCTTTTCTTTTCCCTTCACCCTCTTTTCTCCCCCACCCACGAGGCCTGTGGAATATAGATGCTCCCTAGATCTCTGCACTTCTTTTATCGCCTCCTTCCTCAGATTTCTTCATTCATTCAACATGTATTTATTGAGCCAGTGGGGACCTAAGAATGAATCTGCTTTGCTACATTTCATGTAGTCAACAAGTCCTCACCAGGGGAGCTTACACGCTGGAGGGGGAGATAGATGACAAGCAAGGAGACAAGCGTGTGACGTTTGCTGACTGACGGAGAGACGAAGAACACAGACATGGTCAATTACGTGGAGAGTAAGCAGCAGGGGGTGATGGGGAAGGAAAGTGTCCCAAAGAAAGTGACATCTGAACTGAGATCAGGATTCGGGTGAGTCGGTGGTCTGAGGACCTGGGATGCAATGTTTCTAGTAGGAGAATAGTGTGAACAGAGGCCCTGAGGTAGGACAGACTGTGACATGTTTGTGGATCTGAAAGATCAGTGTGGCCAGAACAGGATGAGACGGACGGGAGGTGACAGCGGATGAGGTTGAAGGGGAAGACACAGGCCAGACCATGGAGGACCAATCAGGCTGTATATGAATTCAGATAAGAGCAATGGGAAGCCTGTGGAGGATTGTATGCAGATAGGGTTTAAGATTAATAACAATTTCTCTGATTTCTGTATGCAAAATACATTGTGGAATTACAGAAACAGAGAAACCTGTTAGAAGGCTGCAAACTCATTTGGAGATAGCTGCAGTTGTCTGAGAAAGAAACTCAAGATTTGGACTACCTCCGTTATACAGTTCAGTTCAGTTCAGTTCAATTCAGTCACTCAGTCGTGTCCGACTCTTCGCAACCCCATGAATCATAGCACACCAGGCCTCCTTGCCATTACCAACTCCCAGAGTCCACCCAAACCCATGTCCATCGAGTCAGTGATGCCATCCAGCCATCTCATCCTCTGTCATCCCCTTCTCATCCTGCCCCCGATCCTTCACAGGTTCTCTTCCAATGAGTCAACTCTTCGCATGAGGTGGCCAAAGTATTGGAGTTTCACCGTCAACATCAGTCCTTCCAATGAACACCCAGGACTGATCTCCTGTAGGATGGACTGGTTGGGTCTCCTTGCTGTCCAAGGGACTCTCAAGAGTCTTCTCCAACACCACAGTTCAAAAGCATCAATTCTTCGGCCCTCAGCCTTTTTCACTGTCCAACTCTCACATCCATACATGACCAAAAAAGGAAAAACCATAGCCTTGACTAGACAGACCTTTATTGGCAAAGTAATGTCTCTGCTTTTCAATATGCTATCTAGGTTGTCATAACCTTCCTTCCAAGGAGTAAGCGTCTTTTAATTTCATGGCTACAGTCACCATCTGCAGTGATTTTGGAGCCCAAAACAATAAAGTCTGACACTGCTACAGATGATGCCCAAATCCATGTTTCTAATTCAAGTCTCTTTTGTCTTTGAGTGGTTCTCAAAGTGTGGTCCCTACACCAGCAGCACTGGCTCCACATGTGAGCTTGTGAGAAATGCAAACCCCAACCTATGTGTCCCACCCCAGCCTAGTGAGCCAGAAACTCTGAACTCAGGACCTTGCTTTTAACAAGCTCACCAGGTGACTTTGAAGCGTAATGAAGTTTAATGACTGATGCTCTAGGCCAGTGGTGACATCAGGATTGCCTATAGTGCTGGTGAGAACACACATTGCTGGGCCCCAGCACAGTTTCTTCAGCAGGCTGAAGATAGAAGGGGAAGATGTCAAGAATTTGCATTCATAACAAATTCCCAGGTGATACTGATACTGTGAATCTAGGTAATGAGAATCCTCCACTTCCCAAGTGACACCTCCACCTACCCCACCAATACCTTAAAACTCAGCAAGTGTAGAACCAGATCCATTCAAGTACACACACACACACCCCTCCACAACCAGCTTTTTTCTGCCTTTCCTTCTGGCCATCAGCATTCTTACTGTCCAAAGTTGTCATCAGTGTGTCTATCACTGCCTTTGCACCTGTTGCTCTTTCTCACCTCCTATATCAGTCAGTTTCCAAGTCCTAAAGTTCATAATCCCATGTTGTCTTCCGCATTTGTTCTGTTTCAGTTCTTACTGTCTCCCCTGGATTACTCTTCAAATTTGTTGACTAGTCACCACCACCACCACCCCGCCTGGCTCTCCCAATAATTAACGAATAAACCATGTCTCCCAGGATGGAGACCATGAAAGTCTCTAGGTGATCTTATCAATATAAAACTGTGAGGACTATTTCAGAGTTTCTCACTTTGCATGGACATTAGAAACACCCAGAGCATTTTTAAAACTACTGATTACCAGGGCATATTCCCAGAGATTAATGGGTCTCAGTGGAGACACTGACATCATTTTTTTTAAGCTGTCTTGGGAGCTAAGACCCACTGGGATATGCAGAAGCTTAATGACAGAGGAAGAGTCAGGCACTCATCACCGACTGGATGCAGGGACTGAAAGGCCGTCTGGAGGTGAGAAATGACGCTGAGTAAGGTTATAACGTTAGGTGCTAGGAGACTCATGACACACGGTCAGTGGAACAGCGCATTCAAGAGGAACAGCTGATATTCTAGAGGCAAGAGGTTGCCTAGGTCTGGGTATGTCAAGTGCAAGGTACTGGCAGAGCATCCATATGGAAATGTCAGCAACGAAGTTGGAGTGTGAGTCTGGAGCATGCTGAGTCTGTTCCGAGATGACTGGAGAGTTGTTTATAAAGAAGTGGTCATGGAAGGTGCTGGAGCAGATGAGGACCTTGAGAGAGAGGGCAGAGGCTTTGTTTCCCAGTGTGGGTCTCCACCCATATTATTATTATTATTATTATTATTTTACAGTTAATATACTGAAGATTTTATTTTATTTTTTTTTCTCCCTTTTATTGTTTTTGCCATACAATGCCATGATATCACCAAGGGTTTACATATGCTCCCCCTCCAGAAACCCCTCCCTCGCCCCTCCCTCCTCCCTCCCCCCAGGGAAATCTCGATGCACCAGCCCCGAGAATCAATCCTGGCCTGGCGATTGATTAGACATATGATAATTAACATGTTTCAATGCCATTCTCCCATATCATCCCACCCTTTCCCTCATCCACAGAGTCCACGAGTCTGTTCTATACATCTGCGTTCCTTTTGCTGTCTCGCATGTTGGGTTCTCGTTACTGTCTTTCTAAATTCCATATATATGTGTTAATATACTGTATTGTTGTTTTTGCTTCTGGTCTACTTCACTCTGGATAATGGGCTCCAGTTCGGTCCATCTGAGTAGAATTGATTCAAATGAATTTTTTTTTAATGCTGAGTAATATTCCTTTGTGTATATGTACCACAGCTTTCTTATCCATTCGTCAGTTGATGGGCATCTAGGTTGCTTCCATGTCCTGGCTATTGTAAACAAAGCAGCGATGAACATTGGGGTACACGTGGCTCTTTCAATTCTGGTTTCCTCGGTGTATATGCCCAGCAGTGGGATTGCTGGGTCATATGGCAGGACTATTCGCAGCTTTTTAAGGAACCTCCACACTGTTTTCCATAGTGGCTGTACTAGTTTGCATTCCCACCAACAGTGTAGGAGAGTTCCCTTTTCTCCACATCCCCTCCAGCATTTATTGCTTGTAGACTTTTGGATGGCAGCCATTCTGACTGGTGTAAAGTGATACCTCATTGTGGTTTTGATTTGCATTTCTCTGATAATGAGTGATGTTGGACATCTTTTCATGTGTTTGTTAGCCATTTTTATGTCTTCTTTGGAGAAATGTCTGTTAAGTTCTTTGGCCCACTTTTTGATTGGGTCGTTTATTTTTCTAGAATGGAGCTGCAGGAGTTGTTTGTATATTTTTGAGATTAATTGTTTGTCCGTTGCTTTCCACCCATATTAAAATAACCTGGGCTGCTTCTTAAAATGCAGATTTCTGAGTCATTTCCCTCCAGAAACTCTGATTCACTAAACCTGAGTTAGGTCCTGGGGATCTGAATATTTGGTGACTCCTCAGGCAGTGGCAAAGTTTGAGTGCCACTTCTGTTGTTGTTGTTCAGTCACTAAGCAGTGTCCAACTCTTTGCAATCCCATGTAAAGCAGCAAGAAAAAAGACAAGGTGCAAGGACAGAAACTGGAAGGACTTCTATGTTCGGAAGATGAGCATTAGAAGAGCGGCTGGCAAAGAGAAAGACAGATATGATATCGTATCATTTATGTGTGTAATCTTAAAAAAGGGATACAAATGGACTTATACACAAAACAGAAATAGACTCACAGACATAGAAGGCAAACTTATGGTCCCCAAAAGGGAAGGAGGGGAGAAAGGGATAAAAATTAGGAGTCTGGGATTATAACAGATACATAACATAAAATAGATAAACAACAAGGTCTTACTGTATAGCACAGGGAACTATATTCCATATTTTGTAATAATCTATAAGAGAAAAAAATCTGAAAAGACTACGTATATACACATATGCATGCATGCTAAGTTGCTTCAGTTGTGTCTGACTCTTTGTGACCCTATGGACTATAGCCCACCAGGTTCCTCTGTCCATAGGATTCTCCAGGAAAAAATACTAAGGTGGGTTGCCATGTCCTTCTCCAGGGGAGCTTCTAGACCTGGGGACCAAACCCAGGTCTCTTATACCTCCTGCATCGGCAGGCAGTTTCTTTACCCCTAGTGCCATCTGGGAAGCCTAAATATATATATATATAAAATGGAGAAGGAAATGGCAACCCACTCCAATGTTCTTGCCTGGAAAAATCCCATGGACAGAAGAGCCTGGCAGGCTATAGTCCATGGGGTTGCAAGAGTCGGACACAACTTAGCAACTAAACCACCACAAATATACATATATATATATACACACATGTATAACTGAATGAATCACTTTGCTGGACACCTGAAATTAACACAACACTGTAAATCAACTATACTTCAATTTAAAAGAAAGAGGGGTTTGCAAGAAGAGAGACAAACAACCAGTCATAGTCATGAGAGGATAAAGACTGTAGATTGGGATCCAGAAAGCAATGGGAGAGCTTTGAATGAGAAACAGTGGGCATCAGTTTTCCATGGCCAGGGCCTCGAGTGATGCGCCCATCCGTGTCCTTGCGTTTCTCTTGTTTTAGACTGGTTGCTCCTGGTCAACCCAAGCTCCAGACCAACCTACTTTTAACCAAAGTCATGTTTAAAGCCTCAAATGTCAAAGCCAAAATGCAATGGATGAACCTAGTCGTGTGAACTTTTCTATGTAGGAATGAGCAGATAACCTCTCATAGCCTCAGTTGCCTTGTAAAAGGGGAATAATCTTGTCACCTGTTTAATGTGATTTTTAATAATTAGCACAATGTATATAACACACTTTACATTGTGCCTAGAACTCATAAATAGTTTTACGAAAGGTCTGTACTATTTGTGTGCCCTAAAGGACTGTTTGTGGCATATCCAAGTGCTGAAATAAACTGCTGAGCCCAAATTTGATGCATGATGAAGAAGGAATATTCTTCAGCTATTTCTGGTCTAGTTATGGAATGGCTAGCCAGCCTCTTGCAATAGCTATGCCAGACCTGAAGCAACTCTAGCACTGTAATCAACTGTCTTTGGAAACAAGATCAAATGATTGCTACATCAGTAAATTATTGATTCAGCTCCCTCCTCTGGATAAGTGATAAGATTCTTGACCTTAAGAGTCAAGTCAGGTAGACTACATAAATGAATCTTTATAGACAGTGTTGTACAGAATATAAACTACAGGAAACTTGACTGAGGTGATTAAGGAATACTTCACAAAGAGTTGGAAATTGAATTTCATTGGACAGAGGAGCCTGGCAGGCTACAGTCCATCTGGTCACAAAGAGTCGGAGCGCGCGCGCGCACACACACACACACACACACACACACACACACACACACACTCTGGTTGGGGGCTTGCCAGATGGTGCTAGTAGTAAAGTATCTGCCTGCCAATCAGGAGACACAAAAGATGCAGTTTCAATCCCTGGATTGGGAAGATCCCCTGGAGAAAGAAATGGCAGTCCACTCTAGTATTTTTGCCTGGGAAATTCCATGGACAGAGGAGCCTGGTGGGCTACAGTCCATGGGGTCGCAAAGAGTTGGACACAATTAAGCACACATCATGCTCTGGTTAAAGAAACTGTAGGGCTATATAACTGCAAACGGATATCCCTGTTGACCTGAAGAGTTCGTGCATCAGACGAGTGGTCTCAGCCCTTAGACCCTGAAACTTGATTTTTTTTTTTTTTTGGTCTTATGTAATAATGAAAACTGGAGCTTCCCAGGTGGTACAGTGGTAAAGAATCCACCTGCCATGCACGAGACACAGGAGATACAGGATCAATCCCTAGGTCTGGAAGATCCCCTGAAGGAAAAAATAGAAACCCACTCCAGCATTCTTACCTGGAAAATCCCGAGCACAGAGGAGCCTGGTGGGCTACAGTCCATAGGGTCACAAAGAGTCAGACACAGCCAATGATGAAAACAAAATGGACAGTTCATAAATACAAGTTAACGAAGGGATGGTTTGTGTCTGGATTTGACCAATTAAACGTGCTTAATTTATTGGGGGAGAGAAGGCTTTTTAAGTGGCCATTTCTTGAGGCATATTAGGATACTTTTTTCTCCAATGGGAAGAAAAACAGTTGGTAGATCATCATAATCCTTGTATTCAAGGTTGCTGAGGAGGCTTCAGCAAGTGTTACCACAGACGAATGCCAGAGGGTTAAATTCTGAGTATCTGGGCCCTTCCAACTAGCATGGGCATCTTTTACCGTGGTGGACTTAGTTACAGTGATGATGCATTTCTGCCAGCAGAGGCAAGATTATAAGATTACGTTGGACTTGGGTTTCATCCTATTTGTGTCTAAGTCTTCAGTGACTCAGACTCTTGGCTCCTATATACAGGAACCCAAAGTCATTAACTTTGTCTTAGGATAGTTTTTCTTCAAGTGGGAATATTTTGACACTTCAGAAATGTTATGTGTAAGTGATAGCTGAACTGTAATTATTTAGGTGAATTATAACTCAGAAGAGTGAAAAGAAATTCAGAAATAAGAACAGAGCCACTGAAATTCATATTGGAAATCACAAAGAAGGAAAATAGTACCAGAAAACTGGAAATAGGCAGATCTTAAGAATGGGGAGGTAGGGAGGGGGAATGGGCAGGGAACTATTACCATTAAGCCTGATGTTAGCCCTCACCAAATTTCTGAAACAAATTAATTTAGCATGTATAGAATGTATGCCTTCTAGATCTCATGTACTTTTAAAAGTTTGACAATGAAACAGTAATTCCTAAAAGCCAAAATGAAATTGCTAAGTAGTCTGAAATGTCTTCTTTTAAATCATAAGGATTGTCATACTCACTTACCTCTGAAAGTACTACCCAGCCAAGGGACCCTCTGTGGGGCTGTGGCTCCCTGCACAGTCATTTTCCTGAGAGTCTCAGTCAGAGAAAGGAGTCAGGCACCCCTGCCCCTCTCAGGGCCCCCTCCATTTTGTACACACACCTCTTTCTTTCCAGACCAGTGTCCAGAGAGAAGAAATCACAGCCCACATCTCATTGCATTGCTATCATCCCACCATTTTACAAAATGAAGCTACCAAAAACAAAGAAACTTAGATTCCTTTAGAGACTCAAATTACTATATAGGGTCAAAGAAACATACATTCTCAAAACTAGTTTAGTTGGTTGTTAAGCACCCAAACATCTGCTTCAAAACATCTGCTTTAAATAGACATTTGAAGAGGAATGTCTACTGTAATGCATTGATTTTTTTTCCTTTTTATGGCAGTTAAGTCAGTGAAACTAACAGTGATAGGATAATGTGAATCTTCTTTATGGAGAAGCATCTTTAAGGACAAAAACATTCTTGTATCATATAGAACAATATAAAGTTTTTTTCCTATAAATTATATCCTATTATAGAAACAGAGATGAAAGAGACATTTCTATGAAATAATTTTAGAAACAGAGAGAAAAATAAAACCTTCCAACCAAATGATATGTGGGTCTCTATGATTAGAACATAGTTGCCCCAAAATACGTCAGTTCAAATCTTCACAGGAAAGATTTGGTGCAGTTCTCAGTATTTGTGTATATATTTATATAAAAAATCTCCTATAGTTTATATGTATTTCAATTTTAAATTGCTAAAACCATCCCACATGGTAAAGAAATGAGAAGAAGAATGCAATGATTTCTTAAGCTGTGGTTTTTGACAATGAGATATGTCTCCTACCAGCACAGCAAATAGCTAATAGCCTATCATAAATTCCTTTAAGACAGACTCCCCTGATAACAGAGGTCAATGGTTCCACAGATTAGTTCAGAATACAGTCTGAGGTTCTGAAAGTCCTTGCCCAGAAAAGAAAAACAATTCATGTGAACTGAGCTATATTTCAGGAAATGTAACAGAAAGGTATTTACCCTAACAATAATTTAAACTAATGAAGTAAATAAATAGAACAATTTTATTTTCTCCTTTTCATTTCCAAAGTCAAATGACTCAGAAACCATCAAGCTAAGAACTTGATCACAGAGCTGCAGTAAGAGTTGATAAGCCCCCAGTTTCAGGCTCTGTTCCAGAACTCAACAATGTACTATTCAAGTCATGACCGTGGACAGGATGGTTAAGGACATTTTGGCTGAAATAACAGTTCCTGGCTAGTTCTAGTCTGATCAGTTAAGCCACCTGTGAGCGTCAGCCAATGTGAGTCAGTTAACTCAGGAAGCAACTCTTTTATGGCCCACGCATGCATGCTGAACAGCTTCGGTCGTGTCCAGCTCTTTACAACACCAGGGACTGCAGCCCACTGGGCTCTTCAGTCCACGGGATCCCCCAGGCAAGAGTACTGGAGCGGTTTGCCTTGTGGGATTCCCTTCCTCCAGGGGTCCCCCTGACCCAGGGATCAGACCCAAGTCTCTTGCATTGACTGATGGGTTCTGTACAAGTGCCCCCAGGAAGCTCAGTCTTACACAAATCATGCCCTTCAGTATTACGTCTAGAACTTTGGAGAGCTAATCAAATGCATGCACGTTGTATAGAATATAACTATAAATATGAAATGTTGGCTACCTACATTTCACCTTGATACTAATGGTTTGTCAGGTGAGATTTTTCTTAATTTTTTCCCCATATCCACCCACTTACCAGCTCCACACCACCTCCGCCTGGCTACATCACACCAGCCGCTCCTGTGTGAACTGCTCTAGTCGCCTCCTGTGTTTCTACTTTTGTCCCCAAAGTCTGTTCCCCCTTTGAAAGGGTCCCAATAGAAGGACCCTTTTAAAACGCAAAGCTGATCGCATCTATTCCTGCTCAGAGTCCCTGCTGCGGCCTCCAGAGCCCTGTGTGGAGGGGCCCTGGCCCGCCCCTTCCCTTCGTTCCGCTCCGGTCACACCGGCCTTCTTGCAGGTTCTGGACCACGCCAGGCACACTCCCCCTCAGGTGCCCTGTGCTCCTGTTCCCTTCTTCACACAGGTCCCTGCATGGTTCAGCCCTCCACTGAAATGCCCTTTCAGCAAAGAGGCTTCCCCAACCGTTGGCTGTCAGAGCCATAATAACAGCCCATCTCCCTTACAACCACTGCCCATGGTTCCCTCTCTATTCCTTTGCCTAGATTTTGTATTAAAAAAATTTTAAGGTGAGTTTATTTTTTCAATTTTTATTTTATTTTGGGGTATAGTTGATTTACAATGTTATATAAGTTTCAGGTGTACAGCACAGTGATTCAGTGATGCGTATACACATATCTATTCTTCTTCAGATTCTTTTCCCATATAGGTTATCGTAGAATCGTGATAGAGTTCCCTGTGGTATTCACTAGATTCTTGTTGATTATTTATTTTATATGTAGTAGTACTAATTTATCCCTCGCCCCACCTTTACCTTTTGGTAACCATGTTTGTTTTCTATGTCTGTGAGCCTGTTTTGAATAGTATGGAAGGTCCTTAAAAAACTAAAAATAGAACTACCATATATGATCCTGCAATTCCACTTCTGGGCATATGTCCCAAGAAAACCATAATTCAGAAAGGTGCATGCATCCCCATGTTCACAGCAGCAGTATTTACAATAGCCAAGACATAGAAGCAGCCCGAACGTCCACGGATAGATGAATGGATAGAGAGGTTTATATACACAGTATAAGCTAGCAGGTGATTGATTGTAAAATAGGTCACTTATTGTATTTCTTCTTTTGCCTGCTTTTTGATGAGAGATTTACAGAAATTTTTTTGCAAAACATGACAAAACAAGGTTCTCTAGAGTTGCTTTTGCCATTTATGGTCTGAACATAATTGTATTGCATTTTTAACAGCTAAATGAGTTCCATAAGAAGAGAGTCATACTTACTCTCTACCCTGTCTCCTTGAAATCCACAGACGTCTTGCTGGAAACGCTTTGACATACATCCCCAAGGGAGCATTTGCTGGCCTTTACAGTCTTAAAGTTCTGTAAGTAAACCGAGTATTGTTTGTTACAGTTCTGACCTTAGTGTCAAGTGGATGCTAATTAATTTGTAAAGACTGAGTTCCTCTAATAAACCATTTAGAGCCATGGGATAATTTATCTAAATTCTACTCTGTCTTCATTGGTATCATAGAACCATGTTGTATCTGGCTGGGTTCATGTGTGAAAAAACCTTATCTCTCCTTTTCTTACCTTAATATCAAAAATGTGTTTGCCCCAAAATAACCTGCTTATCAACTCCAACTTGTGAAAGAGTAATTTCCCTTTCTTTTTTGTGCTATGAAGTTGGGGAGAGTTTCTTGAGTCATTCTGATTCAAGTGAATAAATTACTATTATGCTGACATAATGAGATCACAGCGTGAAACCATTTGCAGAATTTGTTTCTTTATAATCACTGAATAAAGATCAGCTAAAAAGTCAAGTTTATGTTCCACTTGTGAATAGATGTTGAAAAATCTAGTGCATAGTTCAGTTCAGTTCAGTTGCTCAGTCGTGTCCAACTCTATGTGACCCCATAAACTGCAGCACGCCAGGCCTCCCTGTCCATCACCAACTCCCAGAGTCCATCCAAACCCATGTCCATCGAGTCGGTGATTCCATCCAGCCATCTCATCCTCTGTCATCCCCTTCTCATCCTGCCCCCAATCCTTCCCAGCATCAGAGTCTTTTCAAATGAGTCAACTCTTCACATGAGGTGGCCAAAGTATTGGAGTTTCAGCTTCAACATCAGTCCTTCCAATGAACACCCAGGACTGACCTCCTTTAGGATGGACTGGTTGGATCTCCTTGCTGTCCAAGGAACTCTCAAGAGTCTTCTCCAATACTACAGTTCTAAAGCATCAATTCTTCAGCGCTCAGCTTTCTTCATCATCCAACTCTCACATCCATACATGCCCTACTGGAAAAACCATAGCCTTGACTAGATGGACCTTTGTTGGCAAAGTAATGTCTCTGCTTTTCAATATGCTATCTAGGTTGGTCATAACCTTCCTTCCAAGGAGTAAGCGTCTTTTAATTTCATGGCAGCAATCACCATCTGCAGTGATTTTGGAGCCCCAAAAAATAAAGTCTCTCACTGTTTCCACTGTTTCCCCATCTATTTGCCATGAAATGATGGGACCAGATGCCATGATCTTAGCTTACTGAATGTTGAGCTTTAAGCCAACTTTTTCACTCTCCTCTTTCACTTTCATCAAGAGGCTTTTTAGTTCCTCTTCACTTTCTGCCATAAGGGTAATGTCATCTGCATATCTAAGGCTAGTAGTAATGTATAGTAAATGCACAGTAAAAATGAGTAGCTTTTTAATTGAGAAATGTTAATTCATTGAGCCTTGTAAGAAATGGGCTTTCTTACTATCTAATGTCCAACTTCCTAATTTTCTATCAGAAAACCCTTTATTATTGGTACCTTCTTCTTCTAGTACCCATTGTTTAATTTTTCAGTTTATTCTATGTAGGATAAAAGGGAACGTTTTAGAGGAAATAGATAGCATAAGTTGAAAGCTCTACCTAGAAAGTTTTATTTCAGAGAAAATAACCTGATTTTATTCCCTTTCTTTTAGATGAATGTTATGAATGCTAAAAAAGCATTTGATATATTTCTACTTAATGGAAACTGAATTTCACTGACCTGAGGGATACACAGGCTATTTTAAAAAGCAATTTTGTTTACATCTAATATTTTGTTAAAAGTTAAATTTGAAAGCAGAACTGTTATTTAGTCTTTGTCTACTTAGATGATTGGGTTTGGTCTCCCTACCCTTGAATTGTTTTTACTATTAGGTAGGAAGAGTTTTAAGCTCTCAGACAGCCAAATCCTAATGTTAATTCATCATATGATAAAGTTTAGGGCTGTAGCATTGATTCTAATGTGCCTATATTTCCAGGAATCCACCAAAATATTTGGAACCACTCAAAATGCATTCGATACATCAAGGTTAGATAAAACAACTAAGGTGTTTTTCCTATATTGAGCTAGGTACCACTAAGTCTTTCCAAGACTTGTTAAATTATATTGGAATCAATTATTTTAATCACCTAACAGAATATATATTGGATACACTGAACTGGAGTGTGTGTGTGTGTGTGTGTGTGTGTGTGTGTGTGTGTGTGCATGCTCGCACGCGTATCACTCAAAGTGTCATTGAACAAATTATTGCTGGAAATACAAAGATCAGTAAGTATGGCCATGCCCTCAAAGAGTTTATAATCTAGTGGCAGACTGTGGGATCAAGATAGTGTGACAAGACAGACAAACAGGCGGCCTGATTCCAGGAACTGCAAGGAAAGGACTCCATCTAGTCCGATGGTTCGGATTCAGCTTCCTCGGAGAGATGTTTCTCCAAAGAGAGGACCTGGGACCCAGACCTTGAAGCACAACTAGGGACTAACCAGCTTTATTAGGTGGCCAATTGAGGGGGTAATATGCGCAGAGACACAGGGGCAGGAGGAAGTGAGGAGGACAGATAGCCCTAAGCAAGTGGTGCTGGAGCATTCAGGAGAAAGTGGAGAGGAAATGAAGAAGAGAAAGTGTCAGGGATCCTGTATGTCATATCAGAAAAGCCTGGACAATTTTATGTTCTCAGCAAGATGAGAGGTCAAAAATGAGAATGTAAGCAAAGGACTGGCACTTCAGACTTTGCACTACAGCTGGATCACTGTCAATGTGAGGGTGATTCAAAAGGAGCAAGACCCGTACCAGGAACTGTATTCACTCTTCCCTTTATTTTACTAACTGAAGACAACAAGCAAATTCAGTTGTTAAATATTTGGAAATACTGGATTGGCCAAAAAGTTCATTTGGATTTTCCCATATAATGTAGTGAAGAAACCCAAACAAACATTTTACCAGTATTTAGTGGTAAAGCAATGGTTCTCAACCATGGCCATCACACCTGCCACAGAATGTTTTGGAAATCTGTGGAGGCATCTTCAGTGTTCCAGATGACTCGCTTGTAGTCAGTTGTCCTGTGATATGCCACTCAGCCCAACATGAAGAATCTCTCTGCGTTCTCTTGACTTCTGACCGGCCCTCCTCAGCAAACACCAATCAGTAACACTTTCGTGGGCTTCCTGGTGGCTCAGCGATAAAGAGTCTGCCTGCCAGTGGAGAAGACACGGGTTCAATCCCTGGTCTGGGAAGATCCCACGTGCATGGAGCAGCTAAGCCTGTGCCCCACAGCCCAGGAGCTGCAACTGCTGAGCCCACAGGCTGCACCTGGAGAGGAGCCCCCACTCCTCAGCTAGAGAAAGGCCCTCAAGGCAGAAATAAATAAATAATAGCAATAGAAAAAACGTTCCTATGTAATAATACTGAAAGGTTTTACAAAAAGTTCTTCATAAGTGTAATAATCTGTACTCGAAAAATTAAATGAAATAGTCTCTCAAGAATCACTGAATAATTAACACAGTCTGTACATCCTGTGCTTGCTACCCACATATGTGTTTGAAAATGATATTAGTGCAGTAGAACTACCTCAGAAATCACAAAACAAATTAAAGATATATAAATGTGAAGTTGTAAAACATCTTATTAAAAATATCATTAAATTTGCATAGAAATGTGAAACACAGGGTTCTCATTGAATTTTCATTAGCAAAGTTTGCTTTATAATTATTTCACATTATGGCTTTTTCAAATGTTAGAAGCACAAGCATACAAAATGCATGCTTAATGACTATGTAATGATTTATTTTAGAATGGCCTGTTGCATTTTTAATCTTACTCTTCCATTATCCAGGAGGGTCTACCACACAGCTTCTATGAAGGCAGTATCATGACTGTTTCTTTTTTCCAATTTAGCCTCAATTCCCTGTTGTCTGTAGTGGGATTTGCCCTCTAGGGCCTCTTGAAGTACTAAAGAACAGATGCTCACCTCAGCATGTGATGGAACTTTGAGATAGGGTGGGTGTTCTCTGTGGTATTTCAGTCCTGTCTTGTAAAAGAGAGAGGATTATTTTGATATCACTCTTGTCAATAAGAAGAGAAGGCAATGGCAGCCCACTCCAGTCCTCTTGCCTGGAAAATCCCATAGACAGAGGAGCCTGGTGGGCTGCAGTCCATGGGGTCGCTAAGAATTGGGCACAACTGAGCGACTTCACTTTCCCTTTTCACTTTCATGCGTTGGAGAAGGAAATGGCAACCCACTCCAGTGTTCTTGCCTGGAGAATCCCAGGGACGGGGGAGCCTAGTGAGCTGTCGTCTATGGGGTCGCACAGAGTCGGACACGACTGAAGCGACTGAGCAGCAGCAGCAGCAATAAGCAGCAATAAGCAGCAATAAGCAGCGGCAGTTTATCAATAAGAAGCATTCATTTGTGAGAGTCTCCATGCTCATTTGTGAGAATGTAATATGTCTTGACATGTTATCTTTATTTTAATAAAAGTTATTTCCTTCTTTCCCATAAAATATAAAGTAAGCATATTCTGTTACATCTTAACTGTAGATTTTAGTCTAGTATCCATTTAGACCTCTACTCTCATTTCCCTGCTCTTGTACGGAATAACTTCTGATCATGTATTTTTCTCATATCCAACCATCTTCATTAAAAACAGAGGCAAGCATCTGACTCTTTTGTAGAAAGACCTTCTAGGCATCTGAGCATCACATATATAATGATACATATATCCCCTTATTATAAATTACTTTCATTTCTCCTTTATAATACACTTAAAGCAATACATTATGTTGATTTTTTCCTTTAAAATGATGTGTGTAGATAGCTCTATTTTTATAAGCTTTATCTTAACATAACAGATGAAGCATTACAAAATATTTGGTTTTAAAGGGAAAATTGGGTCCAATAATGTTGAGAACCACAGTGCTAGAGGTAAAACTGAACAAAGCAGGCCTGGTCCTACCATTATGGAAACTGACTCAAATGTTTTATAAAGTCCAAAAGTCATTGGAAGAAAGAAATAATTGATTATACCATAGCATGGTGAGAAATGTAATATACAATATTCATCTGGGGCCCTGACCAGTATAAGGAAGGTAAAAAGAAGGGCAGCTGGTAAAAGGAGGAGAAAGATAATAGTCATCCAGTCCTAGAAGATGGGAAATGAAGACCCCAACAACCCTCCTTGGTAAGAGCTGTTTTATCAGAAAGCTTGTTATTGTGAACTCTGGAAGATCATTACAATTTAAGATGATTATCCCTGTAAATATAGGCCTTCATAGAAATTAATTATTCATTTGATATTGCAGAATACCCAGTCCCATGGAATTCTGAACCAGGCTGCCCTCAACAAACGTTCATTTTCTTGTGTAAGCCATTCAGTCAAGCTTGTATTCTTTTGCCACCAGCCCCAGAACCAAAGCCACATGGAGGGAATGGGTAAAACTGAGCATAGGAGTGTCACAATTAGCCAAAATTCTCTCATTCCAAGAAAAGAGCCTGGAAACTACTTGATATCTAAACACAGGGCAAGTAGGCAGAGAGAATACCTAAGGATCAAGCCAGTGCTGCAAAGCCCCTTTGAACATATAATCTCATCTCCCCCCTCACTATACCTGTACCTGACCTTATTTAGTGCTGTTGGCAAAAAAAAAAAGATAAACAATTAATTGTTAAAGTAGTTTGGGGACGCTATAATGTAATTGTGAATACTTTAAAACTCCTAGGGGAAAGAAATTAAGAAAATATGAAGTCATCT
Source organism: Antilocapra americana (assembly GCA_007570785.1). NCBI lineage: Eukaryota > Metazoa > Chordata > Mammalia > Artiodactyla > Antilocapridae > Antilocapra > Antilocapra americana. The sequence continues at coordinate 806,006 of ML661935.1, forward strand.
TTTGTCTCTAGAGAAAGAGTTTCATTTTCTTTTTTACTCGTATGTGAATGATAAAAATGAAGTTGTAAGTACCTAAACCCTTCCTCAGTTCATGGTAAATTCTGCTTATATTGACTGCACTGAATAAAGGATTATTTATAAAAGAAATCAGCAGCTGTGTTGTGAATGCACCCTGTTTTAATTGTACTCCATAGTGCTATAAACCCTTTGTTTTGTCTCCCACTGGAATATCTTAAACAAAAACAGAATTTTCTAATTAGCTCACTGGAGACTTGTATGTCTATAATGGAGATAATTTATTTTTGTTTTGTCATTTGAAAGTAATTAAACAAAATTTATTTATTTAGGGAAAGATCAGGACTTCAGTGATTTTTTTTTTATTGTATTTTTGGTGTTTTCCTGATAGATATGGTAGAAAATTAAATTGCAGGGAGGTAGCTTGGAGTAGCTTTAAAAGTCATCATTAGTAAAGTTTGTTTAAGTTCCATTTTCTGAAGTCAAATATATAAAACTACCAAGAAAGTTTGCAACTATTCAGTGAAGAAAAGCCATTTAAATATCTCTTATCCTCTACTCCAATTTTCCAATATTTTAGAAAGACAGGTTATAAAAGTTTCACTATTTGGTTAGCAAAGCATAGGAGGACAATTCAATACATACTTTGAGCCAGTAACATTTTACCTACAAAGCTTAGACATCATTTAATTCCATTATCTGTATCTTATCATTTAAATTTAGCATACAATTAATGAGGCATTTAGAAAACATTCTTGTCAAGTTAAAATTATATCATATATTAAAACTGCTTGGAAAGATATAAAATAACATAGAAATGTAAGCTTTTAATATTTAGGTAAACTAGGCAAAGTACAGCATTTGAGCTACAATTTTCCTAATTCTCTAACCGGTAATTAAAGTGTGAGGTTTCTCTAAATCTTGACCTTGTTCTTAAGGAACCAATATATTTTGAGACTTTTGATTTATAAAACATTAATTGAATCCAAGATTAAAATAATGAAATTACTTGCTTAAAACTACTGGATTACAAGTGACAGAATTATATTTCTTAGAAAACTGAATCTCAGTCCCAGTGAGAACAGCGTAAATTTTATGATCCCCAAATGGTCAGCTGGTAAAGAATCTGCCTGCAATGCAGGAGACCTGGGTTCGATCCCTGGGTTGGAAAGATCCCCTGGAGGAGGGCATGGCAACCCACTCTGGTTTCTTGCCTGGAGAATTCCCACGGACGGAGGAGCCTGACAGGCTACAGTCCATGGGGTCTCAGAGTTGGACACGACTGAGCAACTAAGCACAGCAAATATTCTTCACCTCTTATTTGAAGTGAGCTTGCATTTGCATATATGAAAAAGTGAGTGTTACTTGCTCAGTTGTGTCTGACTCTGCGATCTCATGCCCACCAAGCTCCTCTGTCCATGGACTTTTTAAGATGAGGTTACTGGAGTGGGTTGCCATTCCCTTCTCCAGGGGATCTTCCTGAGCCAGGGATCGAACCCAGGTCTCCTGCATTGCAGGCGGATTCTTTACCATGCAAGACACCAGGGAAGCCTCAGCATGTATGAAAGTAAATGCCTTTGTATTTTAACCTTCACTTTATCAATCAGATGATATGTTCTATTCCCATTGTACAGATTAAAAAAAAAAAACACCAAGGGTCAAGAAGGTTAAATGGTTTGTTTGCCAAGACTCAGAGCTTAGACCTCATCTCCAAGCTCAAGATAGCCTCAAGTTCAGGTTAACATATTCTTAGAAATACTTAGCAGAGTATAGGGTGGTTCTTTGTGTGCCGTGCCTTGCCTCGCAGCACCAGTGGCATCTGGGAGTTTGTTGGAAATGAAAAATCTCTGGCCCCAACCCAAGCCTATGGAACCAGGAACTTGGAGGGTGGGCCCAGCAAACTGTTCTAACAAGTCTTCCGATGAATTCTGATAACCCCTAAATTGGAGAACCATAGGCATAGAAATTTTTTTATTGGTCGATTTTATTTTCTCATTAATTAAAGCGTCACATCCAGTACAGCCTCACTATATCATTAGTTTGGAGGAGAGGTTTAACAATTCACACAAAAAGGGCCAACCTTTATTGAAAGCTTACCAGGCAGCAGATATTGTTCTATGTACTTTCACTCATTAGATCATCGCAATAAGCCCTGGGGGGTGGGTGTTATTACTGATCACCGAAATGTGGAGAGATTGAATGATTTCCCTGAGGCCATGGGGCTACTGGCAGGGAAGAGGTAGTCAGCTCCAAGAACCCAGGCTCTTAATCCTGTAAGGTGTACAGCCTGAGAATGTGTACATTTATTCCTCAAGAGAATGCTGCAAGAGGCAGTGGAAAGTATATCAGGCTTTGGAGTCAGAGTGCCTGCAAAATTAGTGTTATAAACATTTATGAATAAGGTAGCAGAGTATGACATCTAATGAAAAATTTTCTGTACTCTTTCCCACTAGCAATGATATATTTTACTTCATTGTTGCCAGGTGTTTCCATTCTGTAGTCCCCATGTTCTGAAAAGAACTATTGCAATAGTTCAGAAGTGTAATAGTTCACAAAAGCATTTAATTTATATCAAAATATGACATGTAAGAAGGGAGAATATCTTTAATAGTCAGTCTCCTACTGTTATCCTTCCCTGGCAGGCCAGCTAGTAAAGAATCCGCCTGCAATGCAGGAGAACCAGTTTGATTCCTGGGTTGGGAAATTCCCCTGGAGAAGGGATAGGCTACCCACTCCAGTATTCTCAGGCTTCCCTGGTGACTCAGATGGTAAAGAATCTCCCTGCAGTGAGGGAGACCTAAGTTCAATCTCTGGGTTGGGAAGATCCCCTGGAGAAAGGCCTGGCATCCCACTCCAGTATTCTTGCCTGGAGAATCCCATGGACAAAGGAGCCTGGTGGGCTACAGTCCTTGGGGTCACAGTCAGACATGACTGAGCGACAAAGCACACTATTATCCTTACTTCTATCTTGTCTAATCTATTTGTCACCAAAGTGATTCATTAAAAACATGAATTAGATCACATCATTTCTGCTCACATAAACCCTTCAAGGAGAGTTTCTCACCACCTTAAAGTAGACCCTGCGAGTCCTTCATGAGATGGCCATAGCTTGGCCCCCAGTCTTGCTCTCCCTTATTCCTGCTGGGCACACCAGTCCTTCCTGCTCCTTTAACAAGTCAAGCAAGCTCAGGGCCTTTGCCCTTGCCCTTCTCTCTTCCTCAGTAACTTCCCAGATGTTCAAATGTTTTGCTCCCTGACACCATTCTGGTACCTCCTGAAAAACCACCTCCTCAGAGAAATCTTCTCTTGCCACCTTTCAAATTAAATTCTCACCCCCTTGTTACCATCTATGCCAAGTCCATGGTGCTCGCTCTGGCAGCACATATACTAAAATTGGCCCAATACAGAGAAGATTAGCATGGCCTGTGCACAGGGTGATACCCACATCCATGTTTTGTTTTCTGTGCGTGGTACCTGTCACTTGCCTCAAGTTATATACGCATTTGTTAATTTTTAATTATCTGTCTCTCCGCATAGGAATTTAAGCTCCCTACAGGCCAAGGTTTTGTCTGATGCTCTACTGTTTCCCTGACAGCTAGAACAGTACCTGACATTGTTATGCCAGATATTGTTAATTATTGCTAACTGTCATTAATGTTTTTCTCCATTTGTTTTGATGTGCAGTATGCTACAAAACAATCACCTAAGACAGGTACCCACAGAGGCGCTACAGAACCTGCGAAGCCTTCAGTCCCTGTAAGTATGGTTCCAACATGTTCTCTGGATCAGTTTGGGAAGGAGCACTGAAATGTCCAATTGACCATTTTAGTAAATTCCTTGGCTAGGGGCTGTGCTTAAATAAGCTGCAAGTGAGGGTTTCCATTAGAGCAACAATGAAATTGTTGTTTGCACCCTCATTAAGCAATATATATGGAAAACACCCACGTTGGAGTTTAGGGTTTCAGGGCAGAGACTTAATCAGAAAACCTGAAATGAAAAGCCTCTTGTATATGTTGGTATCAGGGCTTCCCAGGTGGCTCAGTGGTAAAGAATCCGCCTGCCAATGCAGGAGACGCAGGTTTAATCCCTGGGTCAGGAAGTCCTCCTGGAGGAAGAAATGTCAACCAATTCCAATATTCTTGCCTGGAAAGCCCCATGGACAGAGGAGCCTGGTGGGCCCAGACCATAGGATGGCAAAGAGTCAGACACGACTGAGTGACTGAACACACACATATGTTGGTATCACAGGACAAAAATATCCAGGACTACACTCCCTCTGTACAATTTAGTTTCTGGATTCAAATCAGGGATGACACTTTCTCCTTTTATTTAGAAAAATGAGAGTCAAAATCTAGACCTCGTGGCCTCATCGGTTTATTCTGTGTTGAGATTATCAGAGCTGCCCTGTAATACAGTTTTGCTGAGTCAAATAAAGGCTTAATTTTTTTAAGTTTATTTTTAATTGCTTGACTGCTTTACGACATTGGTTTGATTTGTCACACATCAACATGAATTAACCACAGGTGTACTTTTCTCCCCTCACTCCTGAATCTCACTCCTTAATTTTTTAAGTTCTGTATGTCCATCAGGGGACCTCAGTTCAGGAAGCTAAGATCTAATGGTGTATCTTAAGGTCATACTGGGCAGGTCTACAAACCAGAGCGTCCTCACCACCGCAAGCAGGGAGACAGACTAGTTCAGAGAGCCCCACAGGAAACCACACACCCCTCAGACTCACACCCCACACACAGGCACACTCCCCCACACCACAGTGGTCCTTGCTCAGAACCCACAACTCTTCCCTCAGGAGTTTCCACCCTCCTCTGATTTAAAGCCTCTGAATGAAAATCGGTTATTCTCACAGATACAACTTTCTGACCGGCTAGAGGTTTTGGAGCTTGAGCTATAAGCAGTTGTTTACAATGACTGTTTGACAACACCGTGCCATGAGTACCTGGTCAGTCAGTCTCCACCTCATCAGAATGATTGTGTTTACAGCACATTGCATGATTTCCATTATCCACATGTGTAATGTATGCTTTCATCTTCCTTACACCGAAGGTCCTCACCTGTCAAACAGAATACTGATTTCTGGTCTAGAAGGATGAGGGAGTAAATGTATTATAAAAAAAGACAACTACTGCAGACTTGAGTTGAACGTCAGGGTAAAGACTCCATCGGTTGACAATCACAAATAGTCTGCTTAATGCCTTTTACCAAGGTGACTCAAGAGAAGGAGGAACATGAGATGACACTTTGTTCCTTTGATCTTCTCTTTTCTTTTAATGAAAGTAAATCTGTGCTGGGGACCATTTTAAGCTTTTGACTCCAGTCGAACAAAGTGACTTCCTAGGTTTTCACCAGCCTAGAGATAAACAAGTCCACAAGAGCCCTTTTGTGGCTGGGGATGGGTCGGCTGAGTTTTCAGGAGCTCTGTAATGACATCACTGTATCATCCCCTCTTTTGTTGCACAAGCCTCTTCCAGAAGGAAAGAAGCAGGCAGAGCAGCAGAGCGCTGGAGCTGGGTTGTCTGTGTCAGGGCTCAGAGGTCTAGTGAGGAATTGAAAAGCGAGATCATAGCAGAGGCCAATAGGAACTTTAAACAGCTGTGAGGCAGGCAGAAGATGGAAGGATAAGGGTTGGTAACCAAAAGCCACTCTCAGCTGAAAGAAGATCACAAACAGAACACACGCCCAAGTGAGCTCTTTGAGAAAGTGAGAACCCTGACTCTTTTGTTCACTCGAACCGCGCGGTGCCTCTCTGATCAAGGTGTTCAGATTTAGTTTCTTACCTTCTAGCTATTTACTGTTCACCAGGCGTCTTACACCTGGTGTCCAGTTCATAAAAACAATGGCGTTTGAACCCTTGTGAGTATGTGTTAACTGTCTGCTGGGACACTGTCACGTCCAAACTGAGGCATGGAGGTGGATGGCTGGTCCCCAGTGCACGCTGGATTGTATCACTGCTGATGTGATGTTTGTCCCGGGTCCCCTGGCCCAGAACACGACAGACCATGGAAGTGTTGGATGTTGGCAGTGTGTGCCGCTGTGACACTTTGTCTCATGGTTTTTGTAATACTTTGATACAAGCATTAAGATTGCACAGAAGAGCATTATCAACTTTAACCACCAGCCACACAGACACAATGCTGAACTAACCAAAGGCATCCCTTACCCAGTTTGGAGATTTGGGCTACTGTGAGCTGTTGTAAAGTTTTACTATTATCCCAGATTCAAGATGTTCTTTTGTTGTTGTTGTTTTTAAAATTATTTATTTCCTAATTGAAGGATGATTGCTTTACAGAATTTTGTTGGTGTTTTAATAGTATTTCTCCTGCTTCTATCAAGCAGGAGAAAATAAAAACAGTTTTGCATCAAATGGTCCTTACAAACATGCATTCCTTATCCACTGGCCATCCACCTACCATGCGTACTTCAGCCTGCATGCTGTATTCATAGCAGTACAAGTAACAAAGGAGGAGATGCCTGTCTCACCCATGACACCCGCCAGGCTTCTGTTCAGCTACCTCTGTAGCTTTTCTTGGACCACTTACACTTTTTAAAAACTATTAATGTATCTGGCCCTGTGAGATTGTCGCTGGGGCAGTCGGACTCTCTGTTGGAGCATATGGGACCTCGTTCCCTGACCAGGGACTGAACCCAGCGCCTCTGCATTGGAGCGTGGAGCCTTAGCCACTGGACCGCCAGGAAAGTCCTACTCACCCTTTTCCTAAGAGTTCTTTCTCTCTCTCTCTTGAATTCACTCAATTTTTCTCCACTTTATTATTTTCCTTGTTATCCATTCACTCTCGAAGAAGCACTAGGTACTTCCCAGGGGCTGGGAATGTATCACCCTGTGCATGCCTGGCTTTGAAACGTCTGAAGTGAACTGTTGATTTTAGTTGCAGTGAAGAATTTTCTGGAGAGCCTGAGAGCCTAGACCGCACCCCAGACCAATTAAAATGAGAACCTCTGTAGGAGACCCAAACATCAGTGATTTCTAACCGCTTTAATGACATAGTTAAGTGCTTCTTAAATGAATATTGGGGAAAACGAGTGTCCCGAGATGATTTGCAAATATCCTGCTGAACTCTTTTCAAACCAGAAATTATAGCAAAGCCCGTATTTTGCATCCCAGTAAAGAACCCACCTGCCAATTCAGGTAGACATAAGAGACATGGGTTCAGTCCCTGGGTCAGGAAGATCCTATGGAAGAGGCTATGGCAGCCCACTCCAGCACTCTTGCCTGGAGAGTCCCATGGACAGAGGAGCCTGGCGGGCTGCAGCCCATGGCATCACAAGGAGTCGGACATGACGGAAGCGACTTGGCTTGCACGCCCGCATGAACGAATGTAAAATGAAAGTCAAGAGCCTTTTATTCACAAAGGTGGCTTGTTTGAGCTTAGTTGAACTAGCTCACATCTGCCTATTTAGTTCTACCGACGATCTGGAGTAGATGAAGTGAGGAGGCCGCATGCGATTACCCTGCTATTCAAATGTATCCATAGAACAGCAGCATCAGCACCTCCCATATAGACTTGGCTCAGTGAAGAAACTTAAGAAACTTGATATGCATGGAAACTGGTAACCTTACTGCAAGGAAGAAACAAATTGTACTTATGTTTCAATGAGTGATTGAAACAAGGATGTGATTTTCCCTGATTCCATGAAAACAACAAACAGTTTGCCTTGTTCACAATGAAAACACGTGGGTACGTTTGTGTTCTTTGAACTCTCTCCTGATGCTTACACACTGTTCAGCTAAGAGTAAGAGGGCAAGTCCCTGGACCCGAGCCGAGTAGTCCGGAGCCTGCCTCTCTACAATATGTACCTTGTACACTAGGGTTCTGACATGGCAGTGGCTGCCCAGACACCAGTTGGACTTTTTTGTAATGTAATCAAATATAACTTAATTTCCTTTCTGTTTTTTGGAAAGGAATAGGAAATGTAATCAGAATTCACAGTGAACTGGATTTCACCAAGAAACCTTTGGCATTATAGTTGCTGGAGGACTAGGATCAGATTACAGTGATTTGATGGAATCTCAAAACTTAACCCTCCCACGTCCTCACATATATTGTTAAGAAATAGATCATTGAAAAAAAATAAAATCATTGCTTCATTAGCTGACAGTCATTAATGATATTCAAGCATCTCACTGTCATTAGTGGAAGTTCAGGGTGATCAAAGAAAGTGACATATTCATGTCTGTCTGGCTGGTAGTAAATAGTATTAAATACTATACTATTTAATATATGTTGATTTTCATGCCAACTCTGCAATAGCGAACTAATTGTGGAAAATGCACAATCATAAAAATCATGAGCCGGTAAATAGAAAATGAAAGGAGAATTAGACATGTCTCTAGTATTGTCTCTACTCTCCAATTAGCTGATAATCATCATTAGAGTATAGACATTATTTTAAGACCTGAAAAGAATATCTAACTCTTGCTGGAATATGAGCTGCTTGAGCATCTCACTGTGACAGCAGCTTAAGAACTATAGACACCCTCTTCCTTGGCCCTGTGAAATGTCCGTAACTTCCCCTTGAATCTTCATAGTAATAATCCAAAAAGAGAGTCAGCAGGAAGAGGAGGAGGCGAGAAAGAAGAGGCAGGGCTCACAGTGCTGAGCAGAAAGGAAGGCAAGCCTCGAACCAGCAGCGGTTCCCCCTATTGGGTTTCAGCCTGAGGATAAAGGAAGTAACAGAAGACAGGGAGGTGTAAACAGATGAAAAGAAAGCAAAGGGAGGTAACCAAGAGGATAAGATTACAAGATCAAAAGGGAAAAAAAAAAAGCAATGGCTTTAGTATTAGTGACATTATTCCTTCCACTAAAATAGTGTCCAGAAAGAGAAATTTTAAGCTTGCATAATTAAAGTCCACCATGGTCTTGGTTTCGTTTCTCATGAAAAGGCCAATACATTAGGTCTATCTTGGGATGGCAGAGCGCTGAGAAGTTCTAGAGGCTAAGACTTTTGTCTATTGAACTATCTGGGGTTCATTTCACACACCACATGCACCCAGTAAATTGTTCTGAAGAGAAAGGGTTTTGCCTTGCCCCCTCCTCCCATTTAAACATTAGGAGAAGGGACTGCCCTGGTGGTCCAGTGCTTAAGACCTCACGTTTTCAAGGCAAGGGTGCAAGTTCAAGCCCCGGCTGGGGGAACTAGGATCCCACATGCCACAAGGTTAAGGAAAAAAAACCTTAGGAGAAAATGATTTTCAAAGGCAAAGCCCTTTTCCACAGAAAAAGAGAGCTCAAACTGCAGCCTCAGAATAGATGAAATAGGCTTCAGAATCCGATGAAAAACAAAAGCAAAATGTGAGTGCTTTAAGCAAGATGCGAGGTATGAAAAACTATGGTAACTGCTATTGCAGGTTATCTATCAGTTCTATAAGTCAATCGTGTCATATAGGTAAAGAATTCAAAGAGAACACAGATGTTGTGGAATGAGAAGTAGAATCAGCTCTTGCATCTCGTGGAGTAACATAAAGTTTAGCTTTGCAAAGTAGGTTGGACTAGCGAGAAGCTAAAAGGATGCTGACCCTGGGAAGGCACGTTGTGAATGGGGCAAGGTGCCCCCTTTTCTGGAATCATAGGGGCTGGATGAATTGGGAAAAGGCACATAAGGAAGCAATCAAGTTTAGGAACAAGACAAGGATAGAATTAGAAATGCCCCCAAGCCGTTCATATTTATTCATATTCTTACCTGCATCATCTCACTTCACCCTAAAATCAATCTCATGAGGTGGGAGCTGAGGTTACCCCTTCCTTAGTGATGAGGGAGGAGAAAGCTCAGAGGTGTTACTGAACCTCCTGAAGGTCATTTGTCTTCCAGTGGAGTCAGGCTAGAGGCGAGTCTGGGGTAAGGACTCTGGTCTTTCCGGCTCCAAAGTCCCCCTGTTTTATCGCTGTTCTGCCATGCCTTCCTGAGAGCATCCACTGCAGAGAACGGGCACACAGCTAATGGGCTAACGGTGGGGAAGGGGCCTGATGGAGACACATGGTCTGTCTAGGCGTGTGGCTGCGGAGGTTCAGGACAGAGAGCAGCCAAGTGATGAAGGGAAGAGAGCAATCCTGATTCGTGTATGGGCCAGTCAGAACGGTTTAGCATTTTCCTGTGCATTTGCTTCTCCGTTCCCTCACTACCTGGGAGGTGGAATTTGTCTCTCCTTTCCTGATTAAGGAAACCATAGGTGAGAAAGGGAAACTTGTCCTTAATGCAAAGGGAAAAGTTGATTAGACAAAGACAAGAGGGAAGAACTTTCCAGACAAAGGAAACAGCATATGCAAAACTTTGTAGTGAGGGTGTGGGGAGAGGGGAACTGGTCCATTGAGCATCAGAGACAAGATTAGCAGGGCTGAAGCTGAAAGAGCAAGGCGGAAGTGCAAGAGGAGCCTGGTGAGGCAGGGAGTGTTCAGACCCCTTGAAAGCACACTGGGACATGTCGTGGATTTTAGACTTTTTACAAAAGCACTGAGAATCCACTGGAAGATTCTGAGCCCAAAAGGGCATGACTGGATCTGTGTTAATGAAATAGTCTAAGAGAGAAAGGAGAACTTTGTCAGGATCGGGGCAGTAAAAATGGAGAAAGGGAAACGGATTTGAGAAATATTTGGATAACATTACCAGTGTTTGGTAATGACTTGACTAATCAGAAATGAAGGAGAAAGAGGTGTGGAAGATGTTCGCTAACTTTCTGATTTCTATAATCATGTGCTTAATGAAGCTTATCACTGAGATAAGAAAAGCTAGTAGAGGACATTTGAGGAGATGAGTTTGGTCTTGAACATTTTCAAGACCAGATGTCTTATCTGAAGAGGAACAACGCAGTAGAGATGTCACATAGACAGTTTGAAATCCAGACCTGGATCGCAAAGAAAAGTGAAATTTAAGTTAGGTTCTTCTACCATGCATTTCCTGTTACCTAATGCTTTATTGTAGTGATTTGACTGACTACTCCTTAGAAATATGCGCCATAAAGATTGTAACACATCTGCCTGTTTATTGCTAGATCTCCAGCACCACATACTGTACCTGCAAAGGAAACGAGATACTTGTTGAACTGAGCCAACACCCCAAACTCTAAGAGATGTTCTAAACAGCTGCTCAGGCTCAGCTCCTTCCCCAGCCTGACTGTGGCCTATACTCACTGATCTCCCTGGCTCTCAACTCGTATCTGTGTACTCTGGTTTTCCTACTGCCCTTCCTGAGCTAAACATCCCAGTGTTTCCTTGAAGGGTTTAGAAGTTGATCTACAAGATTTAGCTCTACATGATTTGGCTTTCCCATTGTTTTAACCCCACTTCAAGAACTCCCCACCTCAAGAGTAGGGTTCAGAGAAGAGTAACGAAATTAAGTCTCAGGTTGGTGAGATTTGGATGGGCAGGAGTAAGAAGTTGTTCCTGAAGACAAGGCTCAGAAGCACCATGGGGGGCTTCCCTGGTGGCTCAGTGATGAAAAATCCACAACACAGGAGACATGAGTTCAGTCCCTGGTCTGGGAAGATCCCATGAGCCGCAGAGCAGCTAAGCTTGTGAGCCATGACTACTGAGCCTGTGCTCTGGAGCCCGGGAGCCGCAACCATTGCACCCACGTGCTGAAACGACCGCAGCCCGCGTGTCCCACAGCCCGTGCTCCACAGCAGAAGGCCCACAACCAGAGAGCTGCCCCACTCTCCTCAACCAGAGAAGAGACCGCACAGCAATGAAGACCCAGCAGGGCCAAAAATAAACAGAGACGGAGCTGAGGGAGGGACTTGAATGGGACACAGAAATAAGAGAAGAGTTTGGCTAGATGAGGTGGATAAGCTTTGACTATCAGAATGAGAAACTGCGATTTGAAAGGAATGGCAACGAGGAAGAACTGTGGACTCCTAAAGGGCATGACGTAGAGCCCAGTTTTAGGGAGACTCATCTGGCAGCAGCCTTCAGGATTAATCAGAGAGATAAGAGATCAAAGGCAAAAGGACCAGCTAGAGGCTGTTGCAGTCATGCAGGTGTGAAGAGATAAGACACTTTACTAGGCAATGGAAGTGGACAATCTAGGAGATGAAGATAAATGGAGAAAACTCGGAGAATGATTGTCTGGAAAGCAATGGGAGATGTAAAGATGACCCCCAGATTTCAAACTCTGGTGATAGCTGGGAGACTAACAGTGCCCCTGACAAAAAGGAGGTCTTTGTTTTCTATGGAGAAAAATGAAACTAAAGACGTTAATACTCATGGTACTTTCATTCTGGGTCATCTTTCTGTTAAAAAATTCACAGCAGTGGTAATCTCTGAGAAACTGAGCAGCTTCTTGTAAATTGACTTTAAAGTATTTCTCATTGGAATCTTGTACTTCCCAATGATACCAGAGAGGCAGAAGTTTGATTTTGTTAGACACTTCATCCAGTGTGAGATCACTTGTCTCATTCACTTTAGAGACAGGCCAGCTGACTAGTCTCTAAATTATTATATCTCAACAAGCCTGTATACCTTCTCTCTCCCCAGGTTGCAGAGATGGAAAAAAAATGTTTTACCTCTTCAGAACTAAGTCTAAAGCAATAATTTTTCTTCCTGGTTTACATTAAGTTTATCAGTAAATAAGATAGAGAATAGAAAGATAGAAGCAGAAATTCCTGTGTAAGCAATCATGGTGTTCATATGAATTCATATGCTTAGTATCTTCCTAGGTTATAGATGGTAAATTTTATTAGAAAGTTGAATTCCACATTGTCACCACTTCATACATATTAAAAACCAATAACAAAAGTGACTCATTTGATTATGAAGAATTCATATAAATCAACACAATCTAAGCATTCATGTGGATAAAATGCTATCTCGATAGTATTATTATCAAAATGACCCGGCAAATTCAATTCCAATGACCGACTGGCTCCAATGCAATAAAATTTCAAAGCAGTAAAATTTCACCATAACAAAGACTTGAGGGACTTAGTCAAATTGTATCACATACAAGCTTAAAACTACATGCTTTTCATTTAGTAGCAAAAGTAAGATAATCATTGAAACTGCTCTCATTTCTTAAAATGTTATAAATGAACTAAATCACTGTGCTCGTTTGACTCCCAGGAATTGTTCAAAGTGATCTCCTCACAAAATGTACAAAAGAGTTGATCGCTTCTTTAAAAGAAGAGAAATGCTCGTCCAACTATGAAACAGCTACGTCAAATGCTGTGCTTCATAGGTCCGTTTATCGGAAGAATCCCCATAAGCTGTATTAAACCTGCAGCTGCAAGATTCTTCACACCTTTGCCTTTTTCCCCTCGAGTCATCCATGTTAATAATTGACAATATTACAGTCATCTCAAATGAGAATTAGCCAGGATCAATGGCTTATCTTTTGACTAACGCTTTCTTCCTTGTGGTTAATGGCTTATCAAAGATATTCTCAAACAAAGATATAAGTTTGTGTTATGCACTGCACAAGGTAGCATATACAAGATACATGTAAAGTTCTGTTTTCTAGAGAAACAATAGCTGGAATTCACTAATCCCTACCATAACGCCATCTATAAAGCAAAAATTCCTTTCAAGAGTGTGGAACATATTAATATAATGTTCCTTTCAAAAGAGAAAATTTGCAAAATTAAGCTTTTGTTTGCATGGAAACAATAAGGAAGAACTTCAGAGAGAAGGTAAGAAAATAACTTTATTTTTGCCCATTACCTTTCAGTTCTTCCTCACATAGGATACATTGATATTACAGAAGTGTATTGACAGTGAGCATGCAGATCTGTTTTATCTCTCATTTATACACTACTGGCTAACGGGCACCCCTGCACAGTTCCATCTGCCCGGCTGCGCGGACACTGGGCCACCACATCTTCCTTGCCATCCTTTGCGGTCACACCTACCAGGTCGCCCTGTTTGGTCGCGTTAGTTGTTTAACTAGTGTCCTCCATCCCAGGCCTTCCCCCACCCTGCCCACTTCTCTCCGGCCCACGTCCTTTCTCCCCTGATGGCCACCAACACCTAGGTCACTGCCTGTGCCCAGCTCCTCTGCTGCGGCTCTTGGTGACCTCCCCGCAGCACGTCCACTGGCAGGGTGTCTCGTCTGCACACCCGCCCCAGGGGAGTGTTGTGGGGGCGGGCGAGACATTTCTCACAGGGAAGTAACCCAGAAACTCCTGGGACTCAAATTATCCAGACCCCAAATGCTCACCTCGGGTATTCACAGCACCCTCGGCCGGCAGCTCGTCTGGTGACACCCCTTTAGGCAGCTGTGCAGCGCCCGCCCTCCAGCCCTCCCCCCAGAGAGAAGCCGTCTCAGCAAACACCGAAAAGCCATAACAAGTCCGTCCCCCATCATCTGTGGTCCTCTAAGTGGCATTGCGAAGGCCCTTACTTGATGCACGTTGTCTTCTTGATCAGATGAGGCCTCCTTCTCCCTCAGCCATTTTAGCCTCGGAGGCCTTTTTGAACCTTTGCTACGGTAACACAAAAGATTGGCGCATCTCTTTTTCTCTGTGAGGGAAGCCTTCCTACGACACCAGTCGAAGCATGCACTTTCAGCATGGACAGTGAGTGGAAAATCAGCCGTCCTGCCAGCTCACATGACAAAGAAAGTTTCAATCAGAGAAATTAATCAGGATGCTCCTGGATCTCGGCATTAACAAGTGCAGCCATCCTGACTTAAATCTGTGTCTTATTTCTCCTAATTCAGTGCACTTTCCAGTTTCCCATACATTGATTAGGTGTTCCATGTGACTTAAGAAGCAAAATGTTATTTTATCTGTCATGTTCTGTAAGTTATAAGGAACAAATGGTGCATACAATGTGTGTCATTTCCCATAGAGTCATTGCTTGTTTTGTTATTTATTTTTTATTGAAGGATGGTAGCTTTACAGAATTTTGTTCCTTTGTGTCCAACCTCAACATGAATCAGCCATAGGTATACATATGTCCCCTCCCTCTTAAACCTCCCTCCCATCTCCCTGCCCATCCCACCCCCTAGGTTGATGCAGAGCCCCCGAGACACACACCAAATTCCCGTTGGCTATCTATTTACATATGGTAATGTAAATTTCCATGTTGCTCTCTCCATACATCTCATACTGCGTTTCAAGATCATAATTAAGAGGTTTGTTTGTCAGAAAGAAGGTGGGGGCATGTTAAAAGTGTTTTATTTTGCTACATCTAACTGCTTGCAGGCTTTATGCTGCTTCTGCCACATTATCAATGGGTATTTCAGTGCCAAGATCATTGCTAGAAACTTTCTCTGACAATGTGCCATCTACCACGTCATCAGTTCTCCTTTGCCTTCAGCGTGAAGATGTACTATTCAGTAATGGAACAGGAATAAAACTGTTTGCCCTTTGTGATACTGATACACACACACACACACACACACACACACACACACACACACATACACACATGTAATGATAATACAAGGAAGAGTGACTTCTAATAAGTCTGTTTGCAGACTCCACTTCATTATTTCTGTTACAATAGATGAAGGAGTAGTCTGCATGTCTCAGAATTGAAATTCACTGACAGGTGGCACTCATTTGAACCAATTTTTTTATTCATTTTAACCAGTTTTTGACTAAAAGAAAATTTGAGTTGACTTCTTTTTTTCTGACTGGTTTCTGTGTCAAAACACAAACTGTTAACCCACTTCAAGCAATAATAATGTAAAATCATTAAGGGGCTTTATAGTTTACAGAGTCTTATTGTATGATTTTCTTTAATCATAAAGCCACCTATTAGACAGAGGGATTACCCTCGATTTATAGATGTGAAAGCTGAGGTCTGTTGACTCAGTCATGGTCATATAACTGTTATTTGACTTGGACTTGAAATTTCTCATCCCAACTCTCTTACTTTTTCACAGATTCTGAGATGACTGAACACACACACACACACACATTGTGACTTGCAGGAAATAGGAATGATGACAAAGAAGCCCTTAAAAAGTGGAGTTATATACACAGTTACTTATGTTGCTCCTGACATTTCTACATTTGTTTTCATGTCCTGTGTAATGGTGTTTTCCTTAAACTCTAGCACTTCAACACTGCATTTTTCAAGCATGTGAATGGACAATGTCCAGCCACCCCTAAAGACCAGGTTGACACCGTATGAGCTCTTCGTTTACTCACTGAATAGGCACAGCTTGTGCCCTGCCGGCTGCTCTGTCCACAGTCTTAACCTTGTTCTGTAAGAACCACCTGTGCAGGTGGCTAAATAATGAGTTCCACACTCCAGTTCGTCTTGAGGTCTTCTGTTAAAGTTAAATCGGATAATACCTCTGAGCATGAATAACATGCCACTCTCTGAAGTAGATCTGGACCACTGCAGCCAGGTGGACATGGACTTCAAAACACTACGATGAGAAGGAGTATATTTATGGGGAGCTTCTTAGATGAAGTAACTGCTGAGACAGAGAAACACTTAGTGCTGCACTCAGGGTGCCAAGTAATGGGTCTGGGTGTGTTAGAATTTGGAATGTGAGCAATCGCCCGGTCCTACTCATTTCATTTCAGATAGTACATTGCTCTAAGATTATGGTGTGAAAACCAGATTACATCCTCTTTACTGGAGGCAGAGGGAATGATTCATAAAAGACATCTATCCAGAGAAATGGGCTTTTTAACTTTGCGAAATGATGCCAGAATCACTTGAGATCCTGCAGAAACTTTGGTAGTAACTTAAAAACCAAAAAAGACCAGCCCGTGACTCAGTGCAGAGGGAGCCTTTTCTGGGCATGCCCCCCTCTGCACCAAACTTGAGGGTCAGTCCTTTTCAGGACTTAGAAGCCACTTACAGCTTCACCGCATAAGCCACTGGTAATCATCAGACAAGATGTCAACAAAACTCGGAAATTCATGGTATTTAAATAACGTCTCATGCTTTAATCAGCACAGTCATTAAGGAGAGTTTACATATGTGCTTTACTCCTAGTCAAACAAAAACAAGCAGCTCCTCGTGCCCTGATGAAATCGTACCTTCTCTGAACATGGGCTGAGCAGTTGTTGCTGGACTGAGGGAAAGGGACCGTGCTGGGTTTGCCTGAATGTTTCCTGCCCTGTTTGTAGACAGAACCTTAAGATATCTGGAATTTGTGAGTCTGCTGCCTATAGTGATAGTTATTCTCCTGGAAAGTTGAGTGTGAGTGGACTGTGGCATCGGACTTGTTTGTTCCAAGTGACCTTATCTCAGCATCAAAACTTGACCTAGAGGGGTGGGTGGGGGTCAGGGAGGCCCACAAAGGAGGCACTATAATATAATTATGGCTGATGTGCATTGTTGTGTGGCAGGAACCAACGCGACACTGGAAAGCAATTTTCCTCCAATTAAAAAATTGAATTTACAAGTTTGGCTTGGGGCCTTGAGGGCACGCCTCCGCATTCAGTCGGGAGAAGCAGGGGCCAGAGCAGGAGGGGAATGACATGTGTGACCGAAAGCGGGGAAGCCACTTTTCCTGGAGGCGCGCTCCCTACCACAGAGAATGCTGCTTCTAAGCTGTTTAAATTTGGCCTGCAAGGGATTATTTCCTGATCCTGGAGTGCTTCCTGCATCTGTTTAGTCTTAAATGCTTCCTAAAACATTTTTCAAAATCTGCTCGTGATGTTCTAATCCTTCCTAATACAGGCACTGCTTAAAATGCAACTCTTCTTTTTTAAATCCTAGCTTTGAAAATTCAAATAAATGTGTGAGTCTTAAGAACAGATTGAAAAAAATTAAAAAAGAGTGAGGGCTGGTGGAGGCATAACTGAATGTCAAGGGTTCTATGGTTCGTGCACCTTACAGAAAATTTCAGTTTGTGTCTCTCTGGTCACTTCAATAAGAAAAGTTAAGGCATTGCTGTTACAGCCACTTCTAGGCTGGATTAGGGTTAAAAAAATGTATTGCACTCCCTCTACTGGCTCTGAAGCTGCAGCAGCTTATTAACTAGACCTATTTTTAGACGTATTTCCCCATTTAAAAAAAAAAAGTGATGTATAGGAAAAGCAAGCAAAAACTGGGAAAGCTATTAATTTTACTATTCATCTAAAATGTCAAGGAAAGCAAGCATCTGCTCAATGCCGTTGGTTAGGATGAACAAGAAAGCCTGCTTGTTTTAGGCTTTTCAGCACAGGACTAAGGGGCGAGGGGCGCCTCCCCCTCCCTGAAGCATATCTCTAACAGCCTTGTAAAAATTACTCATGCATGTCGTGCTAAGTCACTTCAGTTGTATGCGACTCTTTGAGACCCCATGGACTGTATCCCGCCAGATTCTTCTGTCCATGGGATTCTCCAGGCAAGGATACTGAAGTGGGTTGCCATGCCCTCCTCCAGGGAATCTCCCTGACCTAGCCTTGTAAAAATTACTCAGTCCTTTTCAAATGCTGAAATAATCTTTTCCCACAACTCAATGAACAAAAATAAGTATGTTTTGTGTGTTCACAACAGTCCAGGAAGGCAACAGTTTTTGTCTGACTTGGTTGAGTGGGAAGGAAGAGAGCGGGTGTCTTTCCCCTGGTGTCAAAAAGGAAAGCTAAAAGATCATCAGCTGAAACACTGCAGCCCAGGGGAGGCCACCTCCTTGCCAGAAAACGTGGTCCACCCAAGCCTAGAAGAGAGTCACAGCCCTGTGGGATCTCACAGCAGAGGCTACCAGGAGGGCAGAATGCTCCAGATGCCAGGGGTCCTGCAGCCCCAGGCCCCATCTTGCTCTTGATAATCGGCATGTTGAGGTTCTCCTGCAGAGCCTGTTTTCCTCCTGGGCTCTGCTCTGTTTTCCACTCTTTCTCGATTTCTTCCCCAGGCGTCTGGATGCCAACCGCATCAGCTCTGTGCCCCCCAGCTGCTTCAGTGGCCTGCACGCCCTGAGGCACCTGTGGCTGGATGACAACGCGCTGACCGAGATCCCTGTGGAGGCTCTCAGAAGCTTATCAGCGCTGCAGGCCATGACCTTGGCCCTGAACAAGATACACCACATACCAGACCATGCCTTTGGAAACCTCTCCAGCTTGGTGGTTCTGTAAGTTTTATTGATTTTTTTTCCCCCTATCTAACAGTTTCTAAATTCACTAAGACCTTGTAATTCTCTGTAGGACCTTGACCTTAAAATGATAGCCCTTCAGCCTTTGAAGAGGGACATTTTAAGGGAGGAAAACCCCCCAAAATGACTCATAAATGTTCTAATCGTGTAAAAGAATTAAACAACATTTATCAAGCACCTGGTAAGTGCTAAGCACTGCTAGGCATTCAGAAATAACCAAATATGACCTCTGTCTCAGGGAAACCATTGTATATTACACGGGTAATCACCACATTGTATAGTTAGTCCCATGGCCAAAGTTAATAAACATCCCTTATTTCTGATACTAATTTGTAATGCAGGTCAAATTGAAATATGCCCCTCTTACTATTTAATAAGGACCTCTCAAACCCCTTCCAAGGTAACAGAAGCAAAGGACAAACCCCTTGACAACAAATTCTGCATTTGTAAGGCTTTTTCCCTTTGAGGTCTAGATTTCATTATTTTAAGTAAACTAAAGTGATTCTCAAGTAATAGTTGGACAAATAAACAGTTCTAGAGTGCAGCAATATGCCCCACGTGTGTAATACAGCAGCCAGTCACTGCGGACAGAGGACAACAGGAGATGCTTGGAGGGCTCAAAGATGAGCGTGCTTCCAGGAAAGCACCTTCTGCACTGCTTCTGCCTTTGCTCCATTCCTGGCCGCGCCCGCCGCGTGCTTCCTCGGTCCACTTTCCTTGGTGATGGGTCCATCTCTGGCCAGCATCTCATCCGTCGTTTTAGGTTCCCCTCAACCCCTTTCCTTTCCACATATGTCGCCTGGCAGAGATCCTCAGTAAGTGTCACATAGATCTCACATGATACCAGCATATACTTATTAGAATAGCAACCTTTGTCTGAAAGGATCAGACATGTGGGGTGATATTAACAAATTTCTATACTGAAGTTCATATACAAAGATGATGCTTCTGTTCCACCAGACTCTGGGTAGGTGCTTTAATTTTTCCCTCCACTAGAGGGAATGAATTTACAGAGATTCAGCTCTTCTCTTTCCCCGGGACCTCCTTAAGCCCATTTTCCAAAAATCCCTTTGGGACTTGGTCCAGTTTTCAGTTATGCACACAGCTGTTCTCACTGGCCCTGACCTAGCCGACTTATCATTGAGCCAAAGATGATAATTAGACACATTTATATTATGACAAGATAACTAATCTCCTTGGGCAGTCAAAAAATCTGATCCCCATTCTCTGTGGCTGAAATTGGTGTTTCCTATTAACCTGTGGCCCCACCCTGGCAATGCAGCCACGATAAGCCACCAGCTTCCTCTCCACCCTCCATTTGTCAATGTTGGTCAGAATCTCTATTTAACATTCTATATCCCAAAGCCATAATGAGCAACCTGAATTTACATTTACCAGTCTTGTTGCTAATCCCACAATTATTATTCACTTCATGATAATCTCAAACCCAAAATGTAAAACTGTGACTGTTAAATTCTGTGGTATAGAGTCATCTCTGGTAAGAGTGAATGGGGCATAAAGCCTTTAAAGCAAGCAAACAGAAATGTTAAACAAAGCATTTCTTACATATAATTAGTGCATTCTTTAGAGTAAGTGTTTTTGGATTTCAGCAATCAAAATGTTCTGCCTAAGTTTCCATGTGCAATGTGCCTTCCTAACTGTCTGTAATGTTCTCCTGCAGACATCTCCATAACAATAGAATCCACTCCCTGGGAAAGAAATGCTTTGATGGGCTTCACAGCCTAGAGACTTTGTGAGTTGACCTTTTATTTGTTGCCTTTTTTCAGTGTTTTCATGACTATTTGGAAGGACTCAAAGTAGCCTTAAAGTCAAAATTGCTGTTTGGTTTGGTTAATTGCCTGAGCTTTAAACAGATATTTATGGTGGCTTTATCTTACACCCCATACACACTCTGCAGAGCCAAACAATAAAACTGAGATTTCATTTTAATCTAACAAGAGTGGTAAATTAGTGGGAATCATTAGAAGCTAAATGAGATGTCTTCTGCTGTGCAGGGGCTGTTTGCTCAGGGATGTGTACTCTGTCAGGGATCAGCTCAGTATTGTCGCTCAGGCTTACCATTCATGAGTTAGGCCCTCCCCACTGAATGGAGGATGCAGATGAGCAAGTGCCAGTTTCTGTCCAACCAGAGAGGAGCAGGCATCTCATCAGCAAACGGTGGAGGTTCCTGTGGGAGCAACTCAAAAGTCTAAAGCGTAAAAACCGCTACCCTTTATTGAGTGCATCTCTAACCAAATGTTGTACTGAGCACTCAGCATACATAGTTTCACATCACTCCTACAACCATCCTATGAGAACAGGTACTCTGATCCCTTTTTAGGCTCCAGGACTTCCCTACGGGTCCAGTGGTTAAGACTCCACACTTCCATTGTGGGGGGCTCAGGTTCAATCCCTGGTCAGAGAAGTTCCTCATTCTGAGTGGTGCAGCCAAAAAAAAGAGAGAGAGAGAGAGAGAGAAACAAGATAACCATTTTGAGGCTCCAGGTATTTGATCAACATGACATAGTCAGACAGCAGCTTCCTTAAGCTAGACAGCAGGCAGGAAACTCGTGTCTTTTGTGGACATAAATTTCCTGAGCAAGCCTTCCTGAGGCTTGCTTCCTTCTCTAGTTTGACTCCAAAATCCACGTTTAGGGCTTCCCAGGTGCCTGTCGATGCAGGAGATGAGAGTTCGATCCCTGGGTTAGGAAGATCCCCTGGAGAAGGAAATGGCTACCCAATACAGTATTCTTGCCTGGGAAATCCTATGGGCAGAGGAGCTACAGTCTGGTGGGCTACAGTCTATAAGAGTCAGACATGGTTGTAGCGACTTAGCATCACACAAAATAAGCCACACAGAATCGCTGAATCTGCAACACTGGCTCTGACCCGGACAGCAGAAGGCCACAACCAAAGAACGCCTCTCCTGTGCCCTGGGAGCCCGTTGTTCCTTGCATACAGAATTTAGCAATACCTACCTGGTCAGTGTCCGACTAACCGGCCCTGGGTTCACTCATTTCCTGAGGGACCCAACAGCTGTCCTTCCAGGGTTACTTAAGTCACTCTGTGTCTCTTCTTAGAAGGGAGGAGCCATCCTCATGTGGAGATGCCCAAGGTGGATGTGTCCAGGCAGGACTTTGAAGTCAGCTTAATGGCACAGGCAAGCTGTTCCCATCAGCTGCCTGGAAAAATTAGAAATTCTCCCTTAATTACACAAGGGCTGGGCTGGGGTTCTTAGCAATGGAAAGCACCTTCCAGTCCTTTTCAACTCAACAGGAACAGAAAACAAGATGGGCTTTGATAGGTTATTTCCATAAATAGTCTTTTATTTTTTCCCATGTTTGAGATGAGGACAAGAATTGCAAATTGAGGCAAGTCATGCAATCAGGGCAAATTCATATAAGTCTCATTGTCCCTTCTTTCCTCACTTTGCCCAGGGCTCCAGAGGATAAGTAAAATAACCAATTTATTCCCAACATCTTCCTTTCCCTCACTAGAAATCTGAGTAATTTATAAGGATCCAATCCTCATTTAATCAAAACAGAGCATCTGGAGAGACTTACAAACAGGAAGAAAATTTATGTCCACAAAAGACACGAGTTTCCTGCCTGCTGTCTAGCTTAAGGATGGTGTGTGCCAGACAAGTAGGAATCTTGATTCATGCTTAACTTGGTCAAATTATCTCTCTCTTAAAATTAAATAGCAATTCTTCCCCACAGAGGAAGATGTAACCACATCTGATTGCCTGACCAAAAGGTTTTTCTGCGTCATCTGGGAAATCTGCCATTCCCAGAGATCAGGAGGCAATTGCTTTTTCATATGAAGATGTAGATCAGAGGTGGAGTAAGTCTATAAAGCACTTGTGAGTAATGGAATTGAAAAGCCATTTGTGTCATAGCAGAGAGACGAATGACTTGAGATTGACTGTCTGGTCATTCCCTCCCCATGCATGAGGGAGAGCCTTGCCTCACAGACCAGGAAAACTGTGGAAATGCTAGACCTGAGGTCCTTCTTCAGAGCGCCCTGTACCACATCAGCATCTGCAGAAGCAGGCCATCACCCTGGACTTCAGGCTGGGAGAAAGGCCAGAACTGTACCTGAGTCAGGAATAGAGCCTGCTTCCTAGAGGTCCTCTCAGGAGAGCCTCTGAAAAGCAACGGGACAAAGTCAGAGGGTGGAGGCGGGAACTGGAAAGCAGAGGTGGCCGAGGAGGGCCCAGACTCGTTGGCAGCTTGGTGAGCTGGGTTCAGGTGAAGAATGGCCTCAGCCAGCCACGATCACCTGGGCGAGTGTTCTAGACACTTGGACGCTCACAAAGCTATACATGTCCTTTAAAAAAAAGTCTTTATTTTGATTAGGGTATAGCCAATTAAAAACAATGCTGTGGTAGTTTCAGGTGAACAGAGAAGGGACTCAGCCACACATGCACATTTTCCGCTCTCCCCCAAACTCTCCCCTCCCATCCAGGCTGCCACCCGACATTCAGCAGAGTTCCTTGTGCTATGTACAATAGGTCCTTGTTGGTCATCCGTTTTAAATACAGCAGTGTGTACATGTCCATCCCAAACTCCCTCCTTTTTTTAATGCCCAG
The DNA here is from genome assembly GCA_007570785.1 of Antilocapra americana. Lineage (NCBI taxonomy): Eukaryota > Metazoa > Chordata > Mammalia > Artiodactyla > Antilocapridae > Antilocapra > Antilocapra americana. The sequence goes on from ML661935.1 coordinate 829,617, forward strand.
TGCCATTAAGCCTTGACTCTTTGAAACCTCTCACAATCAGTCTAATGATCATTTTAATGCAGATACTTGTGGGAAGATGGTGGTCAGCAAGCCAACAAAGTCTCTCATTAAAGAGAAGGAATGGTTATCAGTGATACTGGTCCATTGGGAGATGGTGTTAATGTTCCTTGTGAATGTCATGTACATGAATTTTTAAATGAAAACCTGAACATGCTATTTACTTATTTTCAGAGATTTAAATTATAATAATCTTGATGAATTCCCCACTGCAGTCAAGACACTCTCCAACCTTAAAGAACTGTAAGTAGGACAAATTTCGTGGGAGAACTATTCTTTGTGAATTTATTTTAAAATGTGTTTGACTACTGTATATAATATGACTAAAAAGAATTTGAAAGGTCATATAAATAAAGGTTAACCACATCCAAAATGTATTTTAATTTGATTCTGTCACCAAAAAGAGCAGATAATCTTTTAAAATTTATGATGGATTTCTCTAATATATGTTTACTAGGAAGAAAATACGTATTTCTCTAAGCCATTCTCTTTTCCTAAGTCATATTTTCCCAGCAATTATATATGCTCTACAAGTATGTAGAGAACTATATTGGGATTCACTACTTTGCTGAGCATATCCAGCAGCAAACTTCTCTAGGTTTCATGAGTCTCAGACTAGATGAATACAGTGTACAGGCTTAGTATAATGTTAGATGTCTTCCTATACATTATTTCATATTCCTTTAATGTTTCATAACTATTATTTAATTTTTAAAGAACCCCACCATTTTACTATGATAAAGCTAACTTTCAGCTGCTAGGTTGCATATATTATCTTTTTATATTTATAATTTAATTACTTTTCTTTATACCTAAACATGAATAACCTTTGTAATGTTCTAACGCCTGGAAAGAGAAATGAACGTGGAGGCTCTTCTCTTGGCAGACAGAATAGGACACACAGCTACAGGAGGCAGACAGCAGGGCTTGTCTATAAGAAAAAGTCTCTGTGGGGTTCTGCTGCAGGACGCCCATGTGGGGCTTACCCAAGAAGTCATCACTGTCTGGGTCAGGCAGCCCCAAGACTGCCGCTCACCTCATTCAGCCACAGACCAACATAGCCCAAGACCACCGCCTACCCCTCTGCCAGTCAGATAACATTACACCGACAGATGAGAATCAATTTGTTATTACAGACTCACTGAGCTGGGGCACCTTTCTTCAGCTCAGGAAATTTTGTCCTCATAAGGAGATTACCTAAATCTCCACTTAACTGCAGCTTAAGTCAATTTTCTCTTCTCCTGGCTGCAAATGGGGTCAGGAGGAGTGATCATAATCCTTTCTCCAAAGATGGTTTCCTCTGTCTCAAGTTATTAGACCATGATGCTCTATTGGATAGTAATGGATGGATTTTCTTTTTATAACATTAGGTTATAAGTTTCCATAAAGCATGGTTATTATTTTCAGATTCCTTATTCCTCATTCAAGATGACAGCTTGTGATTTCCTTTTCTCCTAGAGAGTGAGAGTGTGAAGGTTTCAAAATGCATGGAGGAATTTAACCTTATGCTTTGGTTACTAAAAATGCTGATTATTGCCACAGGTTTGGGGAAGGGACTGTGAAATGAGTTTACCCCACAGGTTATGTTCTATAAACTGTCTTTTCCTCTCTTTCTAGAGGATTTCATAGCAACAATATCAAGTCGATACCAGAGAAAGCCTTTGTAGGCAACCCTTCTCTTATTACAATGTAAGCGGTCACAGTTCTTTTTGATTTTTCTGTCCTGCAATATAGCATACAATGCGCAACATAATACAATAAATGTTCTGTGTTTGCCCAAGTTTTGTCTCAGTCACTGTAAAAATCCATACAGAGATATATGGAGATGTGTTGCTAGATTTTAGCTGAATGCTGAAGTTATATTAAAGATTCTTTTTCTAGGACCTAAAATGTGCATTGCCTTATGTTTGGTATCTTCAAATGTCTCATCTCACTTCACAGCCATCTTATGAAATGCTTTTTTGCTAATCTCTATTGTCTAAGTAATAAAACTGATTTTTAAAATGTCAATGTCAAGGTCACCTAGTCATTCAGAACTTGAACCCAAGTATACTAGAAAAATAGATTATTATATTAAATGTTCTCACCAAAAAAGGTAAATATGTGATAAATAACTAAATGGGGGGAATTCATTCACAATGTACGTGTGTATGCATGCTCAGTTGTGTCTGACTCTTTGGGACCCTTGGACTGTAGCCCACCAGGCTCCTCTACCCCTGGAATTTTCCAGTCAAGAATACTGGAGTGGGTTGCCATTTCCTCCTCCAACATGGGATCTTCCTGACCCAGGGATTGCACTGGCAGGCAGCCTCTCCACCACTGTGCCACCTGGGAAACCCTCACAATATATACAGACATCCAGTAGCCACCATGTAAATTTTAAATATACAATTTTTGTTTCAGTTAGGGCTTCTCGTGTGGCTCAGTGGTAAAAACAAAATCCACCTGCCAATGCAGGAGATGCAGGAGACTTGGTCCAATCTCTGGGTCGGGAACATCCCCTGGAAAAGGCAATGGCACCCCATTCCAGCACTCTTGCCCAAAAAATCCCATGGACGGAGGAGCCTGGTGGGCTACAGTCCATGGGGTCACAAAGAGTAAAACAACTGAGCATGCACAATAATACATGCATGTGTCAATTATACCTCAGTAAGCGAAAATATAAATGCATATATATATTGTTACATACAATGGAGGTCCCTTACTGCAAGAAGGAGGGGGAGGTGAGGGAACTACTGTTTTATCTAAGTCTCTATATGCATTCATGTTTAAGTCCAAGCACTGAGTTACTTTTCTGCAAACTAGGGTGTAATTCTAGAAAGGTGCCTATGTTCTAGAAATTTGTATATGAGGATTTATATGCCATAATGGCATAAGATAGAGTTACAGCTTCAAAGTTGGGTTTTTTTTTTAATTTTCTTTACTTTATTGTGTTGGTTTTGCCATACATTGATATGAATCCGCCATGGGTATACATATGTTCCCCCTCCAGAACCCCCCTCCCTCCTCCCTCCCGATTCCCTCTCCCTGGGTCATCCCGGTGCACCAGCCCCGAGCATCAAACCTGGGCTGGCGATTGATTTCACATATGATAATTAACATGTTTCAATGCCATTCTCCCATATCATCCGAGCTTCAAAGTTATGATTAATTTTGTGCTTCATATTTAGCACAAACAGAAAATTAATCATGTGTAGGTATATATAGGAAGGTGAAAATATGTAAGTATTAGTCTGGCTCTTAATTAAAAGACAGCTGGCAGGTTTGGGGCGTAGTATTGGCCTGAGGTCATGGGGGAGAGGTCTGAAACATGGAGGAGGGGGAGTAAGGATAACTTCTGAACAGGACTTTAGGGGCACTTCCTGGCAGATATTTGTTGTCCTGTGCCAACTTGACAGAGAGGCTTTTTGGAACCGGGTAGCATTTGTCACAAATGAGCTGGAATCCCAATTAGCCCTGACAACTGAGAAAAAAACATACCATTCATCATTTCTGAAACGTTCTGACAGTCTGTTGGCAAACTATGGGGGTTAAAGTTTATTGCCAATAAACATGAGCTCTCATTACAGAGTATTTACAAACTAGGAGTGGGCAGATTGTATTGCTTTTCTTTGCCCCTTTTGTTTCTTGAAGCCACAGGACTGGTTTTCTTAATCACTCTTTTGATATGGTAATGACCCGTGAAGAGGACTAACAGTCCCCAATATTGATTAGCTCTCCTATCCACTACATGATGGCCTTGAGTGTTTTCTCCAGGAAGCACTTTTCTTCTTGCTTCTGCCTCTATTTCCAGCCCTTGCCACTGCCACTCTGGCCCACACTCCCCACCCAGACTCAGTTTCTTTGTTTTTCTTGTCACATTGGGTACCCAGGCTAATTTCTGCCTCTGTAGACCCCCTCCTATCCATAACTTCTTTCCATCCCCTCTGCCACTTCATCCCCCTCCCCCAAATCCTCTAGATTTTGACCAGTCTAAGACTCACCTCCCTGCCTCTACCACTAGCAGAGTGATCCCCCTGGAAGCACAGCATCCTTGTTGTCATTCTCTTGCTATGAAACACAGTCAGGGTGCTCTATTTAACTTAAGACACCTACTCCTTTCACTGATATTCTTAGCTTTCCGCATGGCTCAAGCCAACCCTCCTGACCATCCCCCCAAGTTCTCTTCAATTACCCTACAATTACCAGGCAGTTCAAATATCACTACATTGAAAACATCCATAAAACAAAATATTTTTTTCAGTTCTAATAATGTGTTACCTTTCAGAGCAGTAATTAAATTTTAAAAATCTAATGTTACAAAACCCAGAGTAGCAAATTTCCTCTCAAATATATTTGAAGAAACCTTTGTGTATGTTGTAAGATTTGACCAGAGAATATTGACCCTCATGTAAATACAGAGAATTTCATCTTTCTTTGGCTAATGATATAACTGCCACCACCTCGAATAACATTTTGCCACTTGATGGATATTCTAGATATTGGAGATAGAGGAAGAGTCTTAAGTGTAACTGCAGTCAGTTCAGGCTTCCCAAGTGGCTCGTGGTAAGGATTTCAACTGCAATGCAGGAGACCCAGGTTCATCCTCTGGGTCAGGAAGATCCCCTTGGGGGAAGGCATGGCAACTCACTCCATATTCTTGCCTAGAGAACTCCATGACAGTGGTGACTGGTGGGCTATAGTCCATGGGGTGGCAAAAGAGTCAGACATGACTTAGTGACTAAAAAACAGCCAGTTCACTTGCTCTTCTCCATAGTAGCTAACATTCATATCTGCCCTGGCAGAAATTTTCAATAGTATGGATTTCCTACCAAAAGCCTCATAATGTGAGTGAAATAGTTTTGAAGTTTACCTGAAGTCAAATAATCAAATTGACGTAAAGAATGTAATTTTATTCTTTTTGTTTCGATGGTGAATGGAATTGTTTCCTTAATTTCTCTTTCTGATTTCTCACTGTTAGTGTATAGGAATGCCAGGGATTTCTGTGTGTTGATTTTGTATCCTGAAACTTTGCTATATTCACTGATTAGCTCTAGTAATTTTCTCGTAGAGTCTTTAGGGTTTTCAATATAGAGGATCATGTCATCTGCAAACAGAGAGAGTTTTACTTCTTCTTTTCCAATCTGTATTCCTTTGATTTCTTTATCTGCTCTGATTGCTGTGGCCAAAACTTCCAAAACTATGTTGAATAGTAGTGGTGAGAGTGGGCACCCTTGTCTTGTCCCTGATTTCAGGGGGAATGCTTCCAGTTTTTCACCATTGAGGATGTTTGCTGTGGGTTTGTCATATATAGCTTTTATTATGTTGAGGTATGTTCCTTCTATTCCTGCTTTTTGGAGGGTTTTTATCATAAATGGATGTTGAATTTTGTCAAAGGCTTTCTCTGCATCTATTGAGATAATCATGTGATTTTTATTTTTCAATTTGTTAATGTGGTGTATTACATTGATCGATTTACGAATATTGAAGAATCCTTGCATCCCTGGGATAAAGCCTACTTGATCATGATGTATGATCTTTTTGATGTGTTGTTGGATTCTATTTGCTAGAATTTTGTTGAGGATTTTTGCGTCTAAGTTCATCAGTGATATTGGCCTGTAGTTTTCTTTTTTTGTGGCATCTTTGCCGGGTTTTGGAATTAGGGTGATGGAGGCCTCATAGAATGAGTTTGGAAGTTTACCTTCGTCTGCAATTTTCTGGAAGAGATTGAGTAGAATAGGTGTTAGCTCTTCTCAAAATTTTTGGTAGAATTCAGCTGTGAAGCCATCTGGTCCTGGGCTTTTGTTTTTTGGAAGATTTCTGATTACGGTTTCAATTTCCGTGCTTGTGATGGGTCTATTAATATTATCTATCTCTTCCTGGTTTAGTCTTGGAAAGTTGTACTTTTCTAGGAATTTGCCCATTTCATCCAAATTGTCCAGTTTATTTGCATATAGTTGCTGATAATAGTCTCTTATGATCCTTTGTATTTCTGTGTTTTCTGTTGTGATCTCTCCGTTTTCATTTCTAATTCTGTTGATTTGGTTCTTCTCCCTTTGTTTCTTGATGAGTCTGGCTAACGGTTTGTCAATTTTATTTATCTTCTCAAAGAACCAGCTTTTGGCTTGGTTGATTTTTGCTATGGTCACTTTTGATTCCTTTGCATTTATTTCTGCCCTGATCTTTAAGATTTCTTTCCTTCACCATCGAAACAAAAAGAATAAAATACTTAGGAGTATTTCTACCTAAAGAATCAAAAGACTTGTATATAGAAAACTATAGAACACTGATGAAAGAAATCAAGGAGGACACAAACAGATGGAGAAATGTACCGTGTTCGTGGATTGGAAGAATCAATATAGTGAAAATGAGTATACTACCTAAAGCAATCTATAGATTCAATGCAATTCCTATCAAGCTACCAGAGGTCTTCTTCAAAGAATTAGAACAAATAATTTCTCAATTTGTATGGAAATACAAAAAAACTCGTATAGCCAAAGAAATCTTGAGAAAGAAGAATGGAACTGGAGGAATCAACCTACCTGACTTTAGGCTATACTACAAATCCACAGTCATTAAGACAGTATGGTACTGGCACAAAGACAGAAACATAGATCAATGGAACAGAATAGAAAGCCCAGAGATAAATCCACGCATCTATGGACACCTTATCTTTGACAAAGGAGCCAAGAATATACAATGGAGAAAAGACAACCTCTTTAACAAGTGGTGCTGGGAAAACTGGACAGCCACTTGTAAAAGAATGAAACTAGATCACTTTCTAACACCATACACAAAGATAAACTCAAAATGGATTAAAGATCTAAGCATAAGACCAGAAACTATAAAACTCCTAGAGGATAACATAGGCAAAACACTCTCTGCTATAATCCAAAGCGGGATACTCCATGACCCACCTCCCAGAATATTGGAAATAAAAACACGAATAAACAAATGGGACCTAATTAAAATTAAAAGCTTTTGCACAACAAAGGAAACTATAAGCAAGGTGAAAAGACAGCCTTCAGAATGGGAGAAAATAATAGCCAATGAAGCAACAGACAAACAATTAATCTCAAAAATATACAAACAACTCCTGCAGCTCCATTCTAGAAAAATAAACAACCCAATTAAAAAGTGGGCCAAAGAACTTAACAGACATTTCTCCAAAGAAGATATAAAAATGGCTAACAAACACATGAAAAGATGCTCAACATCACTCATTATCAGAGAAATGCAAATCAAAACTACAATGAGGTACCACTTTACACCAGTCAGAATGGCTGCCATCCAAAAGTCTACAAGCAATAAATGCTGGAGAGGATGTGGAGAAAAGGGAACCCTCTTACACTGTTGGTGGGAATGCAAACTAGTACAGCCACTATGGAAAACAGTGTGGAGGTTCCTTAAAAAGCTGCAAATAGACCTGCCATATGACCCGGCAATCCCACTGCTGGGCATATACACCGAGGAAACCAAAATTGAAAGAGCCACGTTCACCCCAATGTTCATCGCTGCATTGTTTACAATAGCTAAGACATGGAAACAACCTAGATGCCCATCAACTGATGAATGGATAAGAAAGCTGTGGTACATATACACAATGGAATATTACTCAGCATTAAAAAAAAATTCATTTGAAGCAATTCTACTCAGATGGATGAAACTGGAGCCCATTATCCAGAGTGAAGTAAGCCAGAAGCAAAAACAACAATACAGTATATTAACGCATATATATGGAATTTAGAAAGACGGTAACGAGAACCCGACATACGAGACAGCAAAAGGAACGCAGATGTATAGAATAGACTTGTGGACTTTGTGGATGAGGGTAAGGGTGGGATGATATGGGAGAAGGGCATTGAAGCATGTTAATTGTCATGTGTCTAATCAATCGCCAGCCCAGGATTGATGCTCGAGACTGGTGCAGCGAGATTTCCCGGGGGGGAGGGAGGAGGGAGGGGGACCCGGAGGGGAAGCATATGTAAACACATGGTGATATCATGAGAATGTATGGCAAAAACAATAATAAAAAAAATAATAATAATAATAATAAAAAAAGAATGTAATTTTATTTTTTGAAATTTGGAAGGAATATTCATTTGTCCTTCAAGTTTTATAATACGACACTGGTGTTTGGATTTTTTCAGACATTTCTATGACAACCCCATCCAGCTTGTTGGGAGATCTGCTTTCCAACATTTACCTGAACTAAGAACACTGTAAGTGTTTATTTCTCTTACCGATTGTTTTCCCTTTACAAGGTTGCTGTGAAGACCAAATGAACATTTCAAGTGTTTTGAAATGGCCATAAAAATGACCCCTTCCTAGAATTTTCTCCCAGTAATACTCATGTACTCCTCCTTCTAGCACTTTGAATGGTGCCTCGCAAATAACTGAATTTCCTGATTTAACTGGAACTGCGAGCCTGGAGAGTCTGTAAGTACTTGAGTAGGCTCTTGACTTTGCCCAGAATCTGCACTGCCCTTCAAGTCTGACCAGTCTTAACATCAGTGAATTAAAAGATGTCCCTGTATGATGTCTGAATACAAGAATGATGTCTGGTTTGTGTTTCAACAGGACTCTAACTGGAGCACAGATCTCATCTCTTCCTCAAACTGTCTGTGATCAGTTACCTAATCTCCAAGTGCTGTGCGTATCAGTAAGGCAATAATGTTATGTAAACAGGGCTGAAATGACAGGCATTATTTCAGTAATCCTTTAAAAGAGGAGAAAGTTCTTTCCTTGCAGGTCTTCAGGAGGTCAGGCCTCCTTTGCCTGCCTGGGTCCAGGGAAGTGGCTCTTGGATATGACTCTAGTAATAATGGCAGTGGAGCGTTCCAGGTGGCTCAGTGGTTAAAAAAAAAAAAAAAAGCCAATGCAGGAGACGCAGGTTCAATCCCCGTGTCAGGAATATCCCCTGGAGAAGGAAATGGCTACCCTCTCCAGTATTCTTGCCTGGGAAATCCCATGGACAGAGGAGTCTGGTGGGCTACAGTGCATGGGGTCACCAAGTGTCGGATACAACTTAGCAACTAAACAATAACAACAACAGTAATGGCAGTGGACCGCTTGTTTCCCAGTCCCGAGCAGTCTCCCATTAGAGCTTCGGCTGGCACACGCTTCCTTTCAGAAAATGGATATGAATAAGCCAACATAACTTCATTCCCACCTCCCTCTAAATCCTCTGCAAAGCAAGAAAAAAAAAAAATTATGGATCAGAAACCCAACGTGGATGCCGAAATAAAATTACCAGACCCACACAAACCAAACATTAAAGGCAACCAAACATTCTCCCACTATAGTTGTGGGTGCCATGTTCTAATGTTTCATCTAACGGATAAACAACTTGAGTGTGTTAATTCTGTTGCCTTGGGACTTTTGTTCTCTGCCCTCCCCACATTTTACAAAAAATAGTTTAGAGGAATTGGGAGAGCCTGGTTTTGACCTTCCATTTTTCAGCCTCCGCCTTCCATGCCCTGTTATCACATCCTCCAGCACTGCTGGGATGTCATGAAAGCACCCCGGGTCCGTCGCCGAGCTCTGTTCTCACAAAGGAGACTTCTGTGGCAGCTGTGAGTCTAGCACAAGCTTTGCCCAATCACAAATGACAAGCAGCTCCACACTGTTAAGTGGAAGAATGGGAACATTCTTCAGGGATTGAATAACTGGGAGGAAGTGTCTAGACACCAGGAGGTGGAAATCTCAGCAGCCAGCTTAGAATTCTGTCCGCCATACCTAAGACAGGCTAGACACAAGCTCAGTTTTGGGAAAGCTGGCTGAGTAACAGGACCAGGATTTCACCCATTATAACTGCTAAGCAGGGAGGCAGTATTTAAACTGCATCTGTCTCCACAATGTCACACAAAATGGTGAGGCACCTGAGTCTAGAGCTGCCCGCCCTGAGGCTGACTGGCAAGCTGACTAAGAACAAAGGCTCTGGGGGCTATTTTTCTGGTTCAAATCTGGCCTCTCTGTTTGCTATCACAGCATCTTAAGCGAGCTATTTATTCCTCCAGGGCTCCATTTCCCAATCTGTAAAAGAGAGGTGCAGCTACTTCCTTCAGGGGTCATCATGAGGGCTCAGTGAGTCTCTGCGGGCCACACGCCTCCCCCAGCACCTGGAGCACTGTCAGCTCGCCCACGTGTTAGCGCTTACCGTCATCCTTCTCACTCCCGCCACAACAGTATTCTTTCCTTAAGTGGAAATCTTGAAAGGCCTGAAAGAATGCAGCTGTATGAATGGCAATAGCTTGCTATTTCCGTTTTTGTTTTTTGGGTTGGAGGTTTTGTTTGTTTGCTCTTTTCATTTTTGCTTTTTTTGTCCACGTGGCATGTGGGATTTCCTGGCCAAGGATAAAACTCAAGCCCCCTTGATTGGAAGTGTGGAGTCTTAACCACTGAACAACCAAGGAAGTCCCTACCTTACTATTTTCAAAATATGTCAATCTATAGTATTAATTTGTTCTCTACAACGACCCATATCTTCTCATTTAAGGAGAGAATTAAAAAAGACATTAATGCTGCCTTCAGCACATTGACCAAGTAGGATTAAAGCTGAGAGCACAACCACAGGGCCTGACCTTTACTCCAGTCTGCTTTACGTTCTGGAAGTATAGGTCTGAGTGCTCCCTTCCTGTGGCTGGACCATCCACCGAGTACCTGCTAAATGAGGCAGCGTCACTGTCCATGAGTGACTTTGCCTCCAAGTTACTTCTCTTCCATGGGAATGACTTGGCTATGCATGGCTTTCCCCGCTTACTAGCTGGTGATCTTAGTCATTTTGCTTTGTATAGGGATCAACACAATGTTTCCCTCATAAGGTGACCACTAGGATTAAATAAAATAACTCAGGTCAAGCTATAAACATGGTGTCTATATATAAGAAGTGCTTGATGAGTACTAGCCATGAAAATCATTAGGTAGAAGGTAGGTAGGAGGTGACACTGTGTCTTTACCTAGAAGAAGGCTTCATATACCTCTACTAAGTGTTACGCAGGAAGGATTGGTCCCTTTGCAGTCTGCGGAGAAGCGAACCAAATTATTGTCAGCTTTTATGTATGTCCACTTTATCACATTCACTACTTTTCAAAAATTCACACGATATTGTTAATCAAGTGTTATTTGTGTATAGATGTGGAGTATTTTTTTCACTGGTTTGGTTTGGTCTTTTAAATCTCTAGTGTAAACTACAAATTTGTGTTTCCACACAGCTTTATTTGAATTATTCATGTGTAGTAAATTGAACTGTACTTCTATTTAAATTCCATGTATTCAATAAATATAAGATAAAATAATCAATTACAAGAATAAAATAATTTAAAATACTCTCAGAAAACAGTATGGATTTTTGAAGTTTCATAGTGGTGATCTGGTTTTAAGATTTAGAATCAGACATGAAAATAAGTTAGCTGATTAGCAGATAACTTTTAAAATATGAGACAAGATTTTTTTAATATCCATCTGTTACTTTATCTACTGGCTTTCTTTTTTTAAGCTTTCTGCAAATTACCATGGCTTGTTTTAGATTAGCTATATTACACTATAAATATGTCCAGATGTTTTTGTTATTCTGTAATTTGTTGAGTTTTGGCTGAAGACTTTCTTAGATTTTTCCCCCCTTGTAATGATTGATTTCAAAGTTAGTGCTGTGTTTTGAATTGTTGATGGGATTTTTTTTTTCTTCCGTTGATTAGAAAATAACCAACAGTGATTCTCTTAGCTGTAGAGATATAGCAGCTCTTAGAAACACAGACACAATTATTTAACTTAATTTGTACTCATTTCTGTAAGATAATAGCTAGAACATTGTAGATCATCACTAACAAAATATAAATAAATTCATTAAGTAAATTATTTAAATCAATTAAAGAAGTATAACAGTTACATTTCAGTTGACATCTGAATCTACTGCTTAATCCAATAATGCCTATGACTACCTGCTCCATGTCAGGGCTGGGGAAACATTCAGAGTCTGCCTTTGGGAGCTGGATCATTGTGAAGGGAAAGGGAGAGAAAAGCATATTTCCTGACGATTAATATATAACAGATTTTTCCCTTTTGTACCTTCTGTTTTTCAGAGACCTTTCTTACAACCTGCTAGAAGATTTACCCAGCTTTTCACCCTGCCAAAAGCTTCAGAAAATGTATGTCTGTAAGAGTCTCTAAGTCACCAAGTGAAAACCAAGAGCCAAAACTCACATTTGCAGGGGTCAATGGTTTGCTTACCCTGTGGTTCACTGGGGAGGCACATGAAGCTTGCTCTTCTTACACACATGAGCTGTGACTGCATAGGATGGCTGTGAAGTTGGGCAACATTATTATCTTGCCATACATTACACTATAAGTAAAGCATTTATTATAGTTTTTTCTCTCTAACCTGGTATAGTAATGAACTGAGTTTGTTTAAGCTCTGGATTTTTTCCTAAACTTATACCTTCAGTGAGTGGCATTAATATCTTTTTTTTCCTGAACACAAGTGAAACTCATATGTATGGCATTAATTTTGAAAACTGGGAAACTTGAATTTATTGGTATGTTTGCTTCATGATAATCACCTTCAGAGGAGATTCCATATTTGTCTTATTTCAGGTGCTACTGATGCTACTTCTGCATAAAATATTTTAGATTTCCTCTCTTAAAATTGCCTCCTGCATTAGACATCAGCCTTTTTGAGTCATGCTTTGGTTTTGATCGAAACAATATTAACCATCTACCCTTTGCCACTTAATTTTTCTTTGAATGCCTTTGGGCCATTAAGGGAGGGGAAAAATCCATCTTTGGAAGATAAACATTTGACACTCCTGAAGACCCTCAAAGAATATAAGAAAGGCTCAGAAGGCAGAACCTGGAGAGGGTTCCTCAAAGTGTTTGAATGATGCTGCATTTGGCATGTAGCTCTAGGCTCAGCAGTAAAGAATCCACCTGCAATATAGGACACTCAGGTTTGATCCCTGAGTCTGCAAGATTCCCTGGAGGAGGACATGGCAAGCCACTCTAGTATTCTTGCCTGGAGAACTCCATGGACAGAGGAGCCTGGTGGGCTACAGTCCATAGAGTCTCACAGAGTCAGACACGACTGAAGCAACTGAGCATGCTCACCAAAAGGAATAAGTATTTGTTTGAAAGAGAGGCAATACTTATTTAAGTGTATAAATTGTCATGTTCTTGTTAAAACAAAAAGCAATTTTTTTCAGTGGTCACTTGGCAGTTGTAGTTCATGTGTTCCTTGATTGAGGGAAGGTAATCCCTTGTAAAATTTCTCTGAAGACTTATCTTTGAAACCGATGACTCTGAAGTCAATCTCTGGAACCTGTCATTTCAGAGACCTGCGGCACAATGAAGTCTGTGAAATTCAAGCTGACACTTTCCAGCAGTTATTCAGCCTCCGATCTCTGTGAGTGCCGCCTCCCAGTACTTTCCCCATCATAGAGCACTTTCTATCTCTTTTGGGTCTTCCTCTAACAGTTTCTTTTCAATGTACCCATGTACTGCTAGGCCTTTGTATGTGTATCTGCCATAAGAAGGCAAATATTTTGCTCATGATCATTTCCAGGAACAAGTTCAAAAGTAGTAAATTTGCAGTCTGCTCTTTGCCAGTCAGCAGACATGAGACTTAGATAAAGAGGAAGGAGGCCAAGAGATTAAATAGCCTGCAAAATGTGATTCTACTCTCATCCAGAAATTGGCAGAGATCGTTTGGCATGCAAAAACGGGGTGACCACACAGTTCTTCCTGCCTGTTTTTCTTTCCTGGTCAAACAGTGTTTCGATGAAAGTCTCTCTGAGTGCATAAGAATCACTCAGATTCTGATTGGAGGTGACTGTAACAAAATTCAGAGTTTAGGTTCCCACCTGCCTCATGAGTCAGAACCTCTGTAGTGGTACCTGGGCATCTACATTTTAACAAGTACACAAATGTCTGAGCACAACTGTCCTAGAAATGCTTCTGTTGCTCAGATGACTAAGATTTGTAAATATTAAATTCCATTCTATGATTGAAAATACCACATATTAACTATAAGTTTAAAAAAAAACTTAGTAATAGATTTTTTATGTGTGTGAGACAGTTAAAAAAATTTAAACTTTCCCATCCTGAAACTGGATTTCAGGGTCATTTTGATGAATGATGGCAGTATGTAATGTTGAAACTGCAGGACATAAACCTTTTTTTCTCTAAAGTTTTTCTTAACATTTAAGAGACCATCTAGCTGATCACTTACCTAGAGCCAGACATCCTGGAATTGGAAGCCAAGCAGGCCTTAGGAAGCATCACTGTGAACAAAGCCAGTGGAGGTGATGGAATTTCAGTTCAGCTATTTTCAAATCCTAAAAGATGATGCTGTGTAAGTGCTACACTCAATACGCCAGCAAATTTGGAAAACTCAGCAGTGGCCACAGGACTGGAAAAGGTCTGTTTTTCATTCCAATCCCAAAGAAGGGCAATGCCAAAGAATGTTCAAACTACCACACAATTGCACTCATCTCACACGCTAGCAAAGTAATGCTCAAAATTCTCCAAGACAGGCTTCAACAGTACGTGAACCGTGAACTTCCAGATGTTCAAGCTGGTTTTAGAAAAGGCAGAGGAACCAGAGATCAAATTGCCAACGTACATTGGATTATCAAAAAAGCAAGAGAGTTCCAGAGAAACATCTACTTCTGCTTTATTGACTATGCCAAAGCCTTTGACTGTGTGGTTCACTATAAACTGTGGAAAATTCTGAAAGAGATGGGAATACCAGACCATCTGACCTATCTCCTGAGAAATCTGTATGCAGGTCAGGAAGCAACAGTTAGAACTGGACATGGAACAACAGATTGGTTCCAAATAGACAAAGGAGTATGTCAAGGCTGTATATTGTCACCCTACTTATTTAACTTATATGCAGAGTACATCATGAGAAATGCTGGGTTGGATGATGCACAAGCTGGAATCAAGATTGCTGGGAGAAACATCAGTAACCTCAGATATGCAGATGACACCACCCTTATGGCAGAAAGCAAAGAAGAATTAAAGAGCCTCTTGATGAAAGTGAAAGAGGAGAGTGAAAAAGTTGGCTTAAGGCTCAACATTAAAAAACTAAGATCATTGCATCCGGTCTCATAACTTCATGGCAAATAGATGGGAAAACAATGGAAACAGTGAGAGACTTTATTTTGGGGGGCTCCAAAATCACTGCAGATGGTGACTGCAGCCTTGAAATTAAAAAACAATTGCTCCTTGGAAGAAAAGTTATGACCAAACTAGACAGCATATTAAAAAGCAGAGACATTACTATACCAACAAAGGTCCATCTAGTCAAAGCTATGGTTTTTTCCAGTGGTCATGTATGGATGTGAGAGTTGGACTGTGAAGAAAGCTGAATGCTGAAGAATTGATGCTTTTGAACTGTGGTGTTGGAGAAGACTCTTGAGAGTCCCTTGGACTGCAAGGAGAGCCAACTAGTCCATCCTAAAGGAGATCAGTCCTGAACATTCATTGGAAGGACTAATGTTGAAGCTGAAACTCCAATACTTTGGCCACCTGATGCATAGAACTGACTCATTTGAAAAGACCCTGATGCTGGGAAAGATGGAAGGCTGGAGGAGAAGGGGACAACAGAGGACGAGATGGTTGGATGGCATCACCGACTCGATGGACATGAGTTTGAGTAAACTCTGGGAGATGGTGATAGACAGGAAGGCCTGGTGTGCTGTGGTTCATGGGTCTCAAAGAGTTGGACACGACTGAGCGACTGAACTGAGCATTTAAATGCTTCCATATTTACTTAAAATGCAGTCAAATAGCTATAGAACCCCAGAGCAGAATTTGACGTACATTCCTGATACGCTGCCTTGTGAAGCTCATCAGAGCACCCATGTTGTACCCAGAGCCACCAGAGGCTGACAAATGGCAGGGCTTGCATCCCTCACTGGGCACATACTTGATGAGCAGCTGAATAGAATGCACTCTCCTACGCAAATCCTATTTGTCACTTTCCCACTCCTTCCGTGCCATTCCTTCCCCTCTTTAAGCTGGAATTTTCTTTTATTCTTCGATCAATGTCAGGAACAAACTAAAGAATGGCCATCATCCAAATATCTACAAACAATAAATGCTGGAGAGGGCGTGGAGAAAAGGGAACCCTCTTGCACAGTTGGTGGGAATGCAAAATGATATAGCCACTATGGAGAACAGTGTGGAGATTCCTTTAAAAACTGGAATAAAACCAACATATGACCCAACAGTGCCACTGCTAGGCAGGTATCCTGAGGAAACCACAATTGAAAAGGACACATGTGCACCAGTGCTCACTGCAGCGCTATTTACGACAGCTAGGGTGCCCGTCAATAGATGAGTGGGTGAAGAAGTTAGGGCACGTGTATACGACAGAATATTACTCAGCCATAACAAGGGGTGCGTTTGAGTCAGTTCTCATGAGGTAGAAATCGGGACACAAGTGCGTCAAGGCTGCATACTGTCACCCTGCTTATTTAATTATATGCAGAGTACGTCATGCAAAATGCCAGGCTGGATGAAGCACACGCTGAAATCAAGATTTCCAGGGACCTATCAATAACCTCAGATACGCAGATGACACCACCCTTATGGCAGAAAGTGAAGAGGAACTAAAGAGCCTCTTGATGAAAGTGAAAGAGGAGAGTGAAAAAGCTGGCTTAAAGCTCAACATTCAAAAACTAAGATCATGGCATCTGGTCCCATCACGTCATGGCAAATAGATGGGGAAACAATGGAAACAGTGAGAGACTTTATTTTGGGGGGGCTCCAAAATCACTGCAGATGGTGACTGCAGTCATGAAATTAATAGATGCTTGCTCCTTGAAAGAAAAGCTATGACCAACCTAGATAGCATTTTAAAAAGCAGAGACATTACTTTGCCAACAAAGGTCCATCTAGTCAAAACTATGGTTTTTCCAGTAGTCATGTATGGATGTGAGAGTTGGACTATAAAGAAAGCTGAGCACCGAAGAATTGATGCTTTTGAACTGTGGTGTTGGAGAAGACTCTTGAGAGTCCCTTGGACTGCAAGGAGATCCAACCAGTACCCAAAGTGTCCAACCTTTAGGATACTAAAGGAGATCAGTCCTTAATATTCATTGGAAAGACTGATGCTGAAGCTGAAGCTCTGATACTTTGGCCACCTGATGTGAGGAGCTGACTCATTGCAAAAGACCCTGATACTGGGAAAGATTGAAGGCTGGAGATGGGGACGACAGGATGAGATGGTTGGATGGCATCACCTACTCATTGGACATCAGTCTGAGCAAGCTCTGAGAGTTGTTGATGGACAGGGAAGCTTGGTGTGCTGCAGTCCATGGGGTCACAAAAAGTCAGATATGAGTGAGCAACTGAACTGAATGAGGTGGATGAACCTAGAGCCTATTATACGGAGTGAAGTAAGTCAGAAAGAAAAGCAAATATTGTATATTGATTCACATATATGGAATCTAGAAAGACAGGTCTGATGTACCTCTCTGCAAGGCAGCAGTGGAGATGCAGACATAGAGGACAGCCTTATGGACACAGTAGGGGAAGGAGATGGGGGACAATTTGAAAGAGTAACACTGAAACATGTACATCACCATATGTAAAATAGCTAGCCAGTGGGAATTTCCTGTATGATGTAGGGAGTGTAAACTAGGGCTCTGTGACACCCTAGAGGTGTGGGATAGGGTGGGAGCAGGGAGGAGGGTTCGAGAGGAAGGGAACATATGTTTACCTGTGGCTGATTCATGTTGATGTATGGCAGAAGCTAACACAACATTGTAAACCAATTATCCTCCAATTAAAAAAATAAGCTTTCCAGTTTCCCCCAGCTTTGGTGGGACTTTCAAACATGAATGTAAATGTTCTGTGAATACCATTTATCCTAGGTAACTTAGGGGCCCAACGCCATGAATAAATTACTTTGCATTAGAGAAGAGTTGACAGTGGTCATTTTCAGTTTCCTCAAATGTCTACGCTTTAGCTCCCCTTTTGAGTCATGAATTTTAAAAATACAAATTTTAAGTCCCTTGCTCTTTTTAAAAAATGTGTACATTCTTATTCTTGTAAATTACCTACACATCGTTACACATAGGTCTGTGGAGGAGAGGGGCCAGTGAATTTCTCAATTATGGACTTTGTTATCAAACAATTCTACTTCTAACATATACTAGCCCTTTTTTCCCTTCATTTCCCAGTTAAGAATTTAAACATCCATTCTCTTTACTGGGAATGTTTTTGAAAGTATCTCTGTGTTTCTCTTAAGGTCTGACATGCATGGACAATACACACAAATTCTTTTGGGGTTTCATTACATATCTGGGGACATTTTATAATTTAAAATTTACTTGCCCATCAGAAGAAGAGCTTCAGAAGTTCCTGTCCCTCCCAACTCCCCAACCCCCACTCATCTTAGAAATGCCTTAATAAAATCTTACAACCATGTTAAAGTTAACTTTTTAACAAGTAGAGAATAAAAACGAACATATCCACCTGAGTGATTTTCCTGGATTGATTTAGTAAACAATGTTGCTTTAAAATTTTCTACTTAATCATTTCATACTATCCATACCTGCATCCTAAGGATGATTTGATAAAGTTAATTGTCCGTGTCCTGAATGGAAGTTAAATTTTGTTAGAAGAATGAATATATATGGTAAAATTTCACAAGGTCTTCTTTTATATAATCTTCTCACTTGCCTTTTTTTTTTTAATAGGAATTTAGCTTGGAACAAAATTGCCATTATTCACCCCAATGCATTTTCCACTTTGCCATCTCTAAGAAAGCTGTGAGTATTTCATGACTTATTTATGGCATGTCTTTTGATAATTGGACACTATCTGATTAATCAAAAATGAATGATGGTTTTGCTGAAAAAGCCTGGGCACAGAATGCTGAGACCTCAGGGTCCTCCACACTAGAGTGGGACCAAACCAGAAAGGAGCAACCCTGCCCCCTCCCCTCCAACGCCACGCGGATCCTTCTGGGTGACAGGTGGTTCTGGTTATTGACGTGAAATTTTCCATTTTTGCAAGCTATCAGGTGGAATGGAATAAGACATCAGTTCATTTCTAAAGGGCTTTCATTTTACAGTTTGGCCTATTAACTAACAGAAAATCTTCCTGTCCATTTTTATCCTCCCTTTCCACCCCTTGCTTCTTCCTCTCCTCCACTCGCCTGTCTCAGAAGGAAGGAATTGAGTCAGACAGAAGTTAAAGAGAGAAGGAAGAAAATAAAACCCAAACAATGTTTTGAAATTAGATGTAGCACCTTCCACTGGATTTTAGATGTCCCCCCCAGCCCCCCAACAAAATTGAGGCATGGCAACCCACTCCAGTATCCTTGCCTGGAGAATCCCACGGACAGAGGAGCCTGCTGGGCTACAGTCTATAGCATCGCAAAAGTGTCGGACATGACTTAGCACGCAGCACATAGCATCTGGCAAAATCAAGCTGAATGTGGAAATTTACAATTTGGATATGATTAAAACATTTTTCTTTCTGCAATTCTCATTGCAAATAGAAAAGTTGTCAGGAGCTAAAACCAAAATGGTTCCTTTTACCATTAAGAGTAAGGACCCTGCTTAGAGGTTTTTATGGAGCAGTTTAATAATCTTGAGGCTGCTTTTTTAATGTAATCGTTTTATGCTAACACAGACTAAAAGCCAATTGTTGTTTGATGTTTTGCAGGGACCTCTCGTCCAACCGCCTGTCGTCTATTCCTGTAACTGGGTTACATGGTTTAACTCACTTAAAATTAACAGGAAATCATGCTTTGCAGAGCTTGATATCATCTGAAAACTTTCCAGAACTCAAGTGAGTTTGTCATTAAGGTTAATAAGATACATTTGTGGTCATGTGAAATAATAGACGTGTTATAGTGGTTTTCAAAATTTATGGGACTCTTTTGAATTGCATTTCATGCCTTCATGTCCCTCACCCCTGGGGCATTGTTAGGACAAAGCCTGGAGTAGGAGAATGTGTCTTCCTGACCACATTTCCTTTGTTTCTCAAAGATGCCTCCTGGAACATAGAGTTCATAGAAAGAGTTTGAAAACCACTGATCCATGATATAGAAACTAGAACGTGTAATTAAATAACATTATAACATAATTGTACTCCTGTTGACATTTTAAAATTCATCTTGCTTATGTATATTTCCTCATAAAATGTAGTAAATTAATATTTGTTTGAGGAAGTAATGCTCTTTAAGACCTGTCACACTTATTATCAATAAAGGAGTCCCTTGAAAAATTTTATATTCTTTACCACTGAGCCACCAAGGGGATATATAATATATATATGTATATTCTATATATATTAAACCACAGTACTTTTCATATAATTTTAAAACCCCAAAAGAGAGTTTAGAAAAGAAAGGAAAAAAGTCTATAAATACCTCTAAACACATTTTGCTATTTCCTTCCAGATTTGGTTTCCAATGTATTTTTAATTGTTAGACCACAGTACGTATACAAACTTATATCACATTTTTGTCACTTAACACTATATGATACTATAAATAGTACTTAACAGTGCTACAATTTCCAAGCAGCCTTTTTTTTTAATGTTTTTATTATGAAATTTTTCAAACACAAAAGTAGAGAAAATAATATATCCATTGAACCTCAGTAACTATCAACATTTCATGACAATAATTTCTAACTCCATTGTTATTATGAATAGAACTGTAACCAACATTTTTATGCACATAGTTAATAATTTAGATTATTTATTAAGGCTAAAATCCACAGGCAGAAGTACTAAATGAAAGAAGAGCACTATATTTAGCAACCTGTTTCTTTAAGTGTGTATTTTTGTTTGGTTTTGTTCATTCAAAGGGTTATAGAAATGCCTTATGCATATCAGTGCTGTGCATTTGGAGTGTGTGAGAATGTCTATAAAATTTCTAATCAGTGGAATAAAGGCGACAACAGCAGTGCAGAAGACCTTCATAAAAAAGATGCTGGAATATTTCAAGTTCAAGGTAAGATCTGCTATGTCATTGACAAAACTTCGTCAGAAAGGGGCGTGAAAAGTCATCAAACAGATCATCTGAGCTCTAGACAAGCCTCTATATAATCACCCCAGCAAGCTGAGAATCAATCCTATTTTTTTAAAGAGTCTCAGAGAAAGAGAAAACTCCTTTAGCACTCAGTCTGAAATGTCATCTTTTCTGTAAGTGAATTCTTCTTACTTATCATTAGATCCCTTTTAGCATATACTGTCCTCTGGGGACACTGATTATCAGTACTTTTTTCTGGGGACACTACTTTTTTTCTGGGGACACTGATTATCAGTACTTTTATAAACTTTTAAGAGGGTCTCATCCCTGTGGATACCTTTTTCAAGCATGCTTCTGAGCTCTTTACTCCAGAAGATAAAAGCTATTTTTACTCTTAAACCCGAGTGGAGTGGAGGATATAGACATTTTAGGAGCCTCCATATTTCAGCAGAAGAGCTTAAGAATCCAACTTCTTACCCAATTAATCCTAAAATATTCTCCCCTCCTGCCTCCCACAGGGCTATCTGTCAGGAAAGTGAAATGAGATAATGTCTGTAAAGCACTTGGCTTTGCTTGAAGTAAGACCTGACTTAAATAGACAACAATGCACCTCAAACCACACCTGTGGTAACAAGCGGGTACTTTCCTTTTCTTGCCAACCTTGCAAGTTTGCACAGAGTCTAAACAGACTGGCTTTTCTTCCTCTGGGTGTTAATGATCTGTTGATTCCCAAGCAAGTATGCTTTGTTCTGTCTGCACATTTTGTTGACTTGGCTTCCTGCACACGTATCCGATTAAGGAGCAGGTATTACAGCCCTTGGCTTTTTTGTTTCAGGCTATAGCATATATCTTGCTCTGTTTCTTGCTTTCATTTTTGCTTTTCCTGCCTCGTTCACCCTAATTTCTAGTATATTTATTCACCAACCCCTCCTCCCCCTCAAAAAAAAAAAAAAACAATTAGAATGTCTAAAATGTGCCAGGCACTGTCCTAGGTCCTAAAGGCACACAATGAACAAGAGAGAGGAGGTTCTTCATGGAGTTTATTTTCAGAGACTGTGATTCCCAATCCTGGTCTGTCTGTTGGAATCACACAAAAGTTTTTTAAAAACACTGATGCCCAAATCCCACACCAGACCAGTTAAATCAATGTCTTGGGGAAAGTGTGTTAGATTTTTTTTAAAAAAAAAAACCCTGTTTCGTGGATAGCTAACCCAAATATCAAGCAGTTATGTGATTTGTCCTCTATTCAGCAAAATACCCCAGAAAGATGGAAACTTACTAATTCTCCCTCTTGTGTTCAGAGAACACAGTCCAGAACATCTGCACTATAGCCATCTAAGCATTAGAAAATTGGATAAAGTGGTTCTTCCACCGAATGGAGAGACCCACACTCCTTCTCTGATTTAGGTCAGAGCAATTTGGGGCCATAGTGAGCTCCAGGGAACAAGAACAGGATGAGGGAGCGTCAACATGATGACAAGGAACCCAGGGTGGTTACCATCCCTCGTCCCCAGTTCTCCGGGGATAGCTGTCAAACAGTAGCTTGAGTGGATCATCCCAAAGCAACTACATACTAGACTTGAGAGACTTCAGAGAAAGCCTAGGGAGCAATGGGATGTTTGCTGTGACATTCATGTCTCGGGCAATCCAGGACTCTCCTCCCTGGGAGTTGGTCCCTCTAAAGAGAGACAGAACTAATCATTCCAGAATTTCTCATTCCTGCAGATGAGCGTGATCTTGAAGATTTCCTACTTGACTTTGAGGAAGACCTGAAAGCCCTTCATCCGGTGCAATGCTCACCTTCCCCAGGTGAGAAAGGCGTCACAACTGCCTCAGGAGTGATACCCACCCTTAACTTTGAAGCCGTCAGTGACATTCAGCTACACTTCAAGGCAAAATCTGTGCCATCTTAGCAGCTCATCAATATCCCACCCAATGGAGACATTTAAAATACAAATGTTCATTCCCTAGAGTTGGTCTCCAATCATAAACAGGATTTTTATAGGAGACTTTTGATTCAGATTAATGGAAATTAAAGAACCAATCATGTAGTTAGCTGCTGCTGCTGCTAAGTCGCTTCAATCGTGTCCGACTCTGTGCGACCCCATAGACGGCAGCCCACCAGGCTCCCCCCGTCCCTGGAATTCTCCAGGCAAGAACACTGGAGTGGGTTGCCATTTCCTTCTCCAATGAATGAAAGTGAAAAGTGAAAATGAAGTCGCCCAGTGTGTCCTACTCTTCTCAACCCCCATGGACTGCAGCCCACCAGGCTCCTCCATCCATGGGATTTTCCAGGCAAGAGTACTGGAGTGGGGTGCCATTGCCTTCTCCGCATGTAGTTAGAAGTCTATGTCAGAAATATTATTATTTTTAAAATAACATAATTTTTTAAATAACATTTTTTAAAACAACATTATTTAAAAATAACATTATTACTTTTAAAATAATGTTAGCACTTTACCCTGAACAACAATCTTGCTTCATGTAATCACTGATTTTTAACAGTGATTTCTTAGGTTGTCTCTAAAGAGAACCTATTTGGTTAAAGGAAATAATAGTTTTAGAGATAAGTAAAAATATTTATGTATGTTCATTACTTGTTAGTCCCTTGCTCTGAAATAGGATAGTCCAGTGCGGGAGATGGGGAAGACAGTGAGGGAGGGTTGATATTTTACTTTCAACAGTTTGATGGTTCCTTGCTCCTAAACAAGGAGGTCAATCTAAACCTAAGATGACATTCTCATGAAATGCATACGACTCACACTTCCTCTTCTGACATCACAGAGTATTTCCCTAAGATTCTGCTTCCCTGTTTACAGAACCCTTCTGAAGCATTCTGGAAAGATATATTAATAATAAAAAGTCCAGGAGATGTGGCTTGTCACCTGACGCCCACACCGCTATATTTGGGGAGCCAGAATCCAGTAATGTAAAAACTCTCTGGGTCCATTTTTCTGGGTATAGTTTGAAAACCTGGGCACCTGGAACACTCATCTTTACATTAAATGGTGGTTTAATGAAGGGGACTCCCTGGTGGCTCAGAAGGTAAAGAATCTGCCTGCAATGCAGGAGACCCTGGCTTGATCCCTGGGTCTGCAAGATCCCCTGGAAGGGAATGGCTACCCACTGCAGTATTCTTGCCTGAAGAATTCCGCGGACAGAGGAGCCTGGTCGGCTACAGTGTATGGGGTCAGACTCAACTCAGCCACTAACACTTTCACTTTTCTCTTTTCACTTAGTAAAGTGGAGTGTCCCACCAGAGAACAGTGTGTTCCCAGGGCTGTTAGTGGCCTGTATCTCTTGGTGTCCCAATAAGAGAAACAAACAGGGGAATGTGGCCACAGTGGTGAACGCTCCTTTGACACTCGGTCTTTTCGGTCTTCTCGGACTTCTAGGCCCTTTCAAACTCTGCGAATACCTGTTCGGTAGCTGGCTGATCCGGATCGGAGTGTGGACCATAGCGCTTTTGGCACTCACGTGCAACGCCCTGGTGACCTCCACAGTGTTCAGAGCCGCAGTGTACCTCTCCTCCATAAAGCTGCTAATCGGGCTGATAGCTGCCGTCAACCTGCTCATGGGGGTGTCCAGCGCGGTGCTGGCCGGCGTGGACGCCTTCACCTTCGGCAGCTTCGCGCGACACGGCGCCTGGTGGGAGCAGGCGGTCGGCTGCCGGCTCGTCGGCTTTCTGTCCGTGTTCGCCTCGGAGTCCTCCGTCCTCCTGCTCACGCTGGCGGCCCTGGAGCGCGGGCGGGCGGCGGGCCGCTCGGCGGCGCCGGCCGCGCAGGCCCCCGGCCCCGGGCTGCGGGCCGGCCTGGCGCTCTGCGCGCTGCTGGCGGCGGCCGTGGCCGCCGTGCCGCTGCTGGGGGGCGGCGCGTACGGCGCCTCCCCGCTCTGCCTGCCGCTGCCCTCCGGGGAGCCCCGCGCCGCCGGCTACGCGGTGGCCCTCGTCCTGCTGAATTCGCTCTGCTTCCTCGTGATGACCGTGGCCTACGCCCGGCTCTACTGCCGCCTGGAGAAGGGAGGCCTGGACAGCCTGTGGGACTGCGCCATGGTGAAGCACGTGGCTCTGCTGCTCTTCACCAACTGCATCCTGCACTGCCCCGTGGCCTTCTTGTCCTTCTCCTCCTTGCTGAACCTCACCTTCGTCAGCCCGGAAGTCATCAAGTTCATCCTCCTGGTGATCGTGCCCCTCCCCGCCTGCCTCAATCCGCTTCTCTACATCCTCTTCAACCCCCATTTTAAGGAGGATCTGGGGAGCCTGGGAAAGCAAACCCACTTCTGGACAAGATCGAAACACCCGAGCCTGCTGTCTATTAACTCTGACGACGTGGAGAAACGGTCCTGTGACTCAACCCAAGCCTTGGTGACCTTCACCAGCAGAGCCTACGACCTGCCTTCCGGTTCCGGGTCACCCCCAGCTTATCCGATGACTGAAAGCTGTCATCTTTCATCTGTGGCGTTTGTCCCGTGTCTCTGATTAATATGTGAGAGAAAAAGTCGTCAAAAATTGAAAACCCAAAAATATGAGGTTGAGTACATCAGAGCAGGAACCAAAACAAGTGAGTTGAAATTCAATTTTTTTTTAAATCTCTGTGTCAATAAGCTGATAATTGTTGATACTAGAAAGTGAGAAATGAGTATAAATGCTGCTTGTATGATTTGTTCAGCTATGGTAGATAGTCATACTTTTCTGGTAAGCCTAAAATACATATATAGTTAAAAAGCAGATTGAAATGTCCAAAATATTCTCCATGATTTCAATTGAATTCTTTTTCAGCTCACTTGCTTACAAAAGAGGTTTTAAACCAGAAAATCCCTTAAAATATGATTGGAGATATTAGGGAAATAAGAATTTTAAATAGCCTACATTACTAAGTAATGGTTGTGACCAGTAGGATTTCATCTTAATGACCATGAGATGTTTTACAACTGCTTCACTTTGCCCAGAAAGGATCCTTGCAGGTCACCAATCCACTCTCCCACCCCACCCCCACCCCCTGTGAATGGATAACACAAGGTACTACTCATTCATTCATGGTCACATCATTTTTAGAGATGCTAGATTTTATGAATCAACACTAGATGATTCTACCCTCAGTGGAATAAAAGTGCTTACAAATATTTTGAAAGGAAAATGAACTTAAATTCTCAAATTGCCATGAAAGCAATCAGGTACAGACAAGGTTTGATTTCTCTAATTCATTTTAACTCCTTGGTGCCCAGAGATGAGAAAAAAAGTCCATTGCCGGCAATGGATATATTTAGAAAAGATGGAAAGCAACCTGGGATTTTTTTACCTTCACTGAGTGCACATTTTTCACAGGAAGTTTTATCACTTGATTCAAACTGATGTGTATCACAAGGTAATAATCAAATGCAGACACAACATAAATTAAATCCACCGACATAGCTTCTCACATGTATCTCTAGTAGCTTTGGCAACAGTGTCTGAAACCAGTTTTGACTCACTAGAAACTTGGTAACATAGTCTCCTGTTTATTTAGCTTGGTTTTAGCTATGTTGTCTTTGGATCAACCCACTTGATGGCAAGAACATGACTTCTCTGCTTATTCCATGTTTAATATGTGTTAGGTATTATAAGAGGCAAAATTATTAAATACTAAAGGTCAAAGGATTAATTCATAACTTCTGTTATACTGCATTATCTTCAATAAATCCAAACCAAAAGACTATTAGGTAGATTTATTTTTATATAAGCATGTTTATTTTGATCAGATGTTTTAACTTGGAATTGAAAAAAAATACATTTATGAGATGTTTTATAAGATGTGTAAATATAGAACTGTATTTATTACTACAATAAAGATTCAGTAACACTAAGGACCATGATAATAAACCATGTACAGTGGCATATTCTTCCATATATATTGAGTTTCTCTGCCCATTTTTCTTTAAATTCATTAACTGTATGTAATATATGTAAATGTATATAGTTTCTTGTAAATAGATTTCAAACTTGCTTTTCTATTGGGTTACAAAATAAATTTGTAATAAAATGTGTGACTGTAAAACAAAATATTTTCAGCTGTTTTATTGACATGGACTCCTAATACATGATCTCCTAAATGTTTTTGACTTTTGATATGTAAGAGTACCTTTGCTATCTGAGTAATTTAAGTATTTTGGACTTGTTTTAAGAAGTAAATCTTTCACAAGAACAAGTCAAAATATCTTTACCAACTCCTAGATTACTTTAACTGTGACCGATAAGCTATTTTGTCATGACAAATGACTTGGTGAATTTCATTGTCCCCAGTGATACTTTATAGCCAGAATCTACTTCTTTTGCAATGTAAAAACACAATTAGAAAGAAATGTATAAAAAACAAATCAATCCTAAAATCATTCAACAGGAATATGGCTTTTCTATAAGTTCTTCCTTTAAAGGAAACATATTTTATGACCATGTCAAAGCCAAAAGAAAACATGTGATTCTCAGGGCACTATTCCCTTTTTGTTCCTATCCCCCAAAACATAAATGAAATTATTTTTCTAAATGCCTAGTGCCAGACCCTCCCAGCTTCAATGATAAGTCCCGCCTTGCTTGTACAAGTTGCAAAATGAAACCATCAAGTAGTAGCTGGAGCCTCAGTAGTATTGTTAAGATGAGTCCATATCAGTAAATTATATGTGAAAGTGTTTAAAAAAAGAAAATGAGCCCATATTGACTGAGCACCTCCAACGTACCTGGCACTGAGTCTCCCACCCATCTGTCAGACATGGGTGACGGATGCTTCAACCTAACCTTGCAGTCTACACTTAATTTCTCTTCAACTGAGACAAGTAGTGTAGTAGTGTTAGTTGCTCAGTCATGTTCGACTCTGCAACTCTGTGGACTTCAGCCTGCCATGTTCCTCTGTCCATGGAATTCTCCAGGCAAGAAGACTGGGGTCAGTTGCCATTTCTTTCTCCAGGGGATCTTCCCAACCCAGGGATGGAACCAGGGTCTCCTGTACTGCATGCAGATTCTTTACCATCTGAGCCACCAGGGAAGCCCAATTGAAACAAGGGCTATAACATAACGTGACTCCTCCTAGTCCAGGAAGCAGATACAGAAGTGTAGAGCAGTGGATCACAGTCTATCTTCTCAACATACTTGGTTTTGGGTGCCCAGGGTTAGAAGTGTCCTGGCAGTCCACCCCTTTCTCTTTCACTTGGAAAACACAGGTCAGTGGTGTGGTTTTTTTAAAAGGGGAGAAAAACCCACTCATTCATTTCTTCAAAAATCCACGAGCTCTATTGCTTTATTAGCAAAACCTAGTTATAATACACCTCACACCAAACACTGCTCTGTTAAGTGTCTGAAAAATGCTCTCCACTAGAATCTAGTAAATCAGAATGACTAGAATGACATCCACAAATAAAAAAGTCTACTTCCCTGGTGGTTCAGACGGTAAAGAAGCCGCGTACAATACAGGAGACACGGGTTTGGTCCCTTGGTCAATAAGATCCTCTGGAGAAGGGAATGGCAACCCACTCCAGTATTCTTGCCTGGAGAATTCCATGGACAGAGGAGCCTGGTGGGCTACAGTCCATGGGGGGCTGCAAAAGAGTTGGACACAACTGATCAACTAACACTACAGTGAGGAGAAAAGATATAATGAACTGTTGACAGACTGAATAGCGATAAAAACAAAAGAACACAAATTGGTGGGCTAGCCTAGAGTAAATGGTTAACATTTTCATGTTTTCAAAACGGCTTCATTCATTCAACAAGTATCATGTGCTTACTATGTGCAGTGTTCTAGGCACAGAGGTAATAAAACATGGTCTAGAGTTTGTATTTCAGTGGAGAAGAGATAGAAAATAAGCAAATATAAACAAGGAAATATATGATTGGAGTATGAATGAAAGGAATGAAGCTAAATAGCATGACTAGAGTGGCAAGTTACTCTAGATGCAGAGCTCAAGGGCAATCTCTTCAGAAAGGCACATTTTAACTAAGATCTTAGGACTTCCCTGGGGGCCCAGCAGTTAGGAGTATATGCTTCCCGCTGCAGGGGATAAGGGTTCAATAGCTGGTCTGGGACCACATGCAGTGCAGTGCAACCAAAAAAAAATTAAGCTAAGATCTTAGAGAGAAGTTACTTTTGCTTTAATGTTCAACCACTTATGTCAATAAAGCTTATTCAGTTCCTCTATTCTTATATCACTTCTTACAAACTGTTTTGAATGACATTTTAATATAAAAATATATTAGGTGGCTGTTACTGCACATAATTTTTTCTCACAGCTGTTACTAGAGAAAATCTTTCTTACATAGAATAGGAAACATCTTTTTGTTTTGGCCAAAGGAGAAAAGGCCAGGTAGTAAAAGGTAATAAAATTTGTTACACCTTGTTCATTTATAACCAGAAAATCTCTAACATCTGAAAAAATACAATGTCTTTTAGTTATTGTTGCTTCATTACATTTAGCTCAGGGGCCCACTTACTGGCAAGAGAGTAGGTCCTAGATCAATCAGGGGGCTCTTTGTGATGATACAAGCTCTGCTCCTGCTCTTCTGTGTTTGGAAATCTTATTTTACAATTTAACTATGTAGATACATTCTCAGCACCTAAGGGTTCCCTTTTGTCCACATCCTCACCAACACTTATTTCTTGTTTATTGTAGAGATATGAGATGCGGGACTTACTTGGCGGTCCAGCGGCTTAGACTCCGAGCCCCCATAGCAGGGGCCCCTGTCCTATGCCTGGTCAGGGAACTAGATTTTACATGCCACAATGGAAGCGCCCACGCGCCACAGCTAAGAACTGGCACAGCCAAATAAACAAATAATTGTTTTAAAAAGGTGTGAGGAGATATCTGATTGTGGTTTTAATTTGTATCTCCCTGATGATTGGTGATGTTGAGCATCTTTTTATGTGCCTGTGGGCCATCTGTATGCCTTCTTTGTAAAATTTAAAAAAATTTTTTAAATCAGATTTCTTGGGCTTTTTGTTTTTTGTTGTGTTTTTGCTATTAGTAGTGTATTTTAGATATTGACACCTTAATGGATTTGTAATTTGCAAATATTTTCTCCCATTCAGTAGGTTGCCTTTTCATTTTGTTGATAATTTCCTTTGCTGTCCAGAAGCATCTTAGATATCATCCCGACTGTTTGTTTTTGCTTTTATTGCCTTTGCTTTTGGAGTCAGGCCCAAAAGCTCATCGCCAAGATTGATGTCAAGGAGTTCACCACCTGGGCGCTCCTCTAGGGATTTTATGGTTTCAAGTCATATATTCAAGTGTTTAATCCACTGTGAGTTAATTTTTGCATAATACTGTAAGATGGTCTGGCTACTTTTTTCTAAATTTATTTTTAATTGAAGGATAATTGCTTTACAGTATTGTGGTGGTTTCTGCCAAACATTTGCACGGGGATGTCCCAACACCACTTACTGAAGAGATGGCTCTTTCCCCACTGTTTATTCTTGGCTCCTTTATCATAAATTAGCTGTTTACATATGCATGGTTTTATTTCTGGGCTCTCTGTTCATTTTATCTGTGTGTCTATTTCTATGCTAATGTCACACTGTTTTGATTACAGTAGCTATGTAATACAGTTTGAAACCAGGGAGTGTGCTGCTTCCAGCTTTGTTCTTCTTTCTCAAGATTGCTTTGGTTATTTTGAGGTCTTTTATGGTTTTCTATAGATTTTAGGATTATGTTCTATTTTAGTGAAAAATGCTATTGAAACTCTGATATGGTATGGTAATATGTACATTTTAACAATATTAATTTTTCCAATTTGTAAGCATGGAATATCTTTCCATTATTTGTATGATCTTCAGCTTCTTTCATCAGTGGCTCATAGTTATCAGTATACAGGTCTTTCATCTCCCTGGTTAAATTTATTTCTAGGTATTTTATTATTTTTGATGTCACTGTGAGTAGGCTTGTTATTAGTTTTCTTTGTGATAATTCATTGTAAAGTGTATAGAAATGCAACAGATTTTGTATATTGATTTTGTACTCTGCAACTTTACCAAAATCAATTATTAGTTCTAACAGGTTTTTTTATTTGTTTGGTTGAATTTTTTGGTGAAGTCTTTCGAATTTTCTATATATGAAACCATGTCCTCTACAAATAATGACTTCTTCCCTTACAATTTGGATGTCTTTCCTTTGTTTCTGTTGCCTAATTGCTCTGGCCATGACTTCCACTGCTGTGTTAAGGTGGTGACTGCAGATGTCTTTGTTCCCAATCTTAGAGGAAAAGCTTTCAGGCTTTCACTGCTGAGTGAGATGTGTGTGTGTGTATATATATATATATATACACAATATAATTGTTTTACCTACAACTTGAGACTACATTTTTAACTCCCTTTTTGCTCTCAAATAGGAAATTTGGACAAAGAATGGCAGGGTTCTGGGTCAGACTGTCCTATGCTTGAGTACCAGTGCCATCATTTATCAGCTGGGTTGGCATATTATTTAATTCTGGGTGGGTGTATCTTTAATGCGGCACAGGCATATCACTGAGTTCCTTTAAACAGACATTTACTTATCTCTAAAATGAGTAAAATATTGGCATCCATCTTATAACTTACCTTGAGAAATTATTAATGTGTAGTTGAGGAGTTTTAATGTGCAAAGTGCTTAATACTTCATAAGTACTCAATAAGTGTTTATTGTTTGGGAAAGCCCAATAAATAGAATCTCCTTTCCTAGCCTTCATTCTGAAGTTGTTGAAAAACCAGGATGAACAGCAAGGCAGCTGGAAGTCAAACATCCCCCTTATAACTGAGAAGCTGATAAAAGACAACAGAACGTTTGTCTGCAGACAAGTAAGCTTCCTAATGTTTAACCGGAGAGTTAAGCAAAGTCATCCAGTCGCAGAGAACATTGGACCACCATGGAGCACCACACGCATAGGAGTGTGTTTCTGTGAAATAGCAGCACAGAAGGACAGAACTAGATGTAAGTTTCTTAAGGCACTAACAGAGGGAGGAAAAGACTGAGCTCTTCTACATTCTAATAAACGACGTCACCTTATCCTCCCTACAGGACACGTCAAGGACAGAGTGCAGAGTGCAGAGTGCGGGACTCTTACTCTAGAGGGCGCCTCCACGTGGAAGGAGCATCGGGAGGGGGTCTAACACCCTCAACCTCACTGTGCTGTGTTCTTTTTCCTTAATCTGCTAGGCCTAACCAGCAGGGCTGTGGCCACTTGGAAGGGTTGCTGTCCCTTTAGAGGAGGCTCTCAGCTGCGTCTTTGGGCACTGTTAGTCCCACCTCCCCTAAAGCATCAACAGCTCCTAGGGGTATCTTTCTGGATTCACTTGGGGCAAGAGATTTGATCTCCAAAAAGATCTCTGATGCCTTATTCTCCAAAGACCCAGTCTTTTTTCAGCTTTCAAACACCCAAGACTTGGTTAAGACCAGCGTGGAGTGAGTAAAAACATACACTCATCTGTGGGTACAAACCTCTATCAACCTTAGTAATCTGCCAGAGTCAAAATACTGCAGAGCTGAAGGCTCTGCTTCTTACTGGATTTGAAACGTTCCAATAAATAGCATCCTTTCTCTCGGCCTGAGTGCTAAAGAAGTGACAAGAAAAAAATAAGGTAGAGATGGATCAATCTGTCACATTTTCCAATAATAAACGCAATACTGCAGAATGTGGCTTGAATACCTTGGCAAATGAGTTTTCCAAAATTAGCTATATTTTTTTTCCCCAGACAAGGCCTACAGTGGATGATCACAGTCTTTCCACGTGAAGGCCAGGCTTTCTATAGTTACCCTGTGAAGTAGTAGAACTGATGGTTTCTGTGGACAGCCTAGGTCCAAATCTTTAAAAAGAGAGGAAGAGGGGTTACTCAAGCAGATCAGATGTCTCTACCAAACTCATCAACAGTCTCTATCACTCTTACTCCCCTAGGAGAAGTGAGTGAGTGGGCAGAGAAGCCAGAATAGCAACGGTAATAGAGCTCTCTGCTGAGAAGAAGGTGTGAAGACTGATGAATATGTTTGTGTTGCTAATGGCTATTACTTTGCTGTTAAACACATTAAGTAGTTGCGTGTCTGGAAAAGCCAGCTCATAATAATAACCTTTATTGGAGGCTTGATCATGCCTGGCAGTGTTAGGTGCTTTTCTGTCCAATACTTGATTTAATTAGGAGACAAGTTTATGAGGTCGATCCTGTTATCATCTCTGTTTTGCAGATAAGGAAGCTGTAGCACAAAGGTTTGATTAAACAAAGGTTTGACCACTCGACTGATGAATAGTGAAGCTGGGTCTCAGGGACGTGTCTTTGTAATTTTCAAAGTGTGGTCCCCAGGAACTTGTGTGTGTGTGTTTAGTCGCTCGGTCATGTCCGACTCTTTGCGACCCTTTGGACTGTAGCCTTCTGTCCATGGGAATTTTCAGACAAGTATACTGGAGTAGGCTACCTTTTCCTTCTCCAGGGGGTCTTCCCATCCCAGGGATCAAACCCGCATCTCTGGTGTTCCCGTATTGCAGGCAGATTCTTTACCAACTGAGTCAGACCTCCTTTCAGACCCACTGAATCAGAAACTGGGGTGTCGCCCAGCAATATGTTTTAGCTGGCCTTGCAGGTGACTCTAATGCAGGCTCAAGTTAGAACGACTGCACTGTCCTGTCTGTGGGAGCTAGGTCTTAAGCGGGACTTGAGCTGTCACTCCTAGAGCAAAGAATACCAGGAAACAACAGATAAAGTAGCTATCCTGAGTGTAAAGAAAAGGGGAGTTGTGGAGAAAATTGATTTCAAATTAAAGAAAAATGAGTGCAAATGTGGGCTAACATATTGGCAAGGAAAAATATCTGTTAAACTCTCTAAACATCTCCATCCTTGGTTTACATTTGTCTACAAAGAATTTGTGTAGCACACATTTAGATTAATTCAATTATTCAGTAAACATGAACTGAGTGGTTACTTTGAAGACGAATATAATATAGTGATTAAGCATTGAGATTCTGAAGCCAGATGGTCTGCTTTCACATCCCCACCCTAACACTTACTAGTCATCTGACCTTGAGCAGATTTCCTTACTTCTTCAGAGTGCTCATCTATAAAATAGGGCTAATAAAACACTCACAGTACACTGCCAACAAATTCCCATTTTCCAATTAAATGTAAAAATCAAGAGTAAATGGGCATGGAGGTATACAAGTTACAGGAAAGGTTTTATTTTTGTTGGAGGGATTTGCAGTTCATGTATAACTGATACTTATCTGACCAGCTCCTCAAAATTTAAATCTTCATTCCACAGTAGGAAAAAACATCTTACTTGACATTTTGTTCAAAACTTGCTGACCACCGAGAGGTTTATTGGAAACAATGACAGAAAACTGATCTACAAGAAGTAAAAGAGAAAAAAAAAAAAAACGTTATTCTTTCTACCCCAAGTCTTTTGTCTTAACAGCAGCAGATTCAGCCCTCTGGGGTATAGAGGAGTCTTTGATCAAAAGTAGACTAAATGTCATTGTTTCTGATTAACATAACTTTATTTTCAAATGGAAAAATGAGAATTCTTGATATGTTGCTTTGTTGCAGAAATTAGACAAAGATTGTGTAGTTGATTTTCCCAGCTACAATCTCTGGAATATTCAGAGGTTTTCCTCTGAGTACGTTTGATATGAGGAAGAAATTTTAAAAACTTTTTTTTTCAGCCACACTGCATGGCATGTAGGATCTTAGATCCCTGGATGAACCCACGCCCCCTGTAATGAAACCTCTGGCTCTTAACCACTGGACCACAAGGGAAGTCCCTAATTTTTTATGTATGAACTGGAGGTATCTGTCCCAGTCAAAATCCCATGTAGATGGACAACGGCAACACTTCTTTTTTTCAATACATTTTTTTTTCAATCTTGGATGTAAAATGGGTTGGGCCTGGCTCCGAGCGAGAGACTGCAGAAAGATGCACAGAGCTGAAGCACATGGTATCACGTGAAGCAGATAGATGAAGTCTCATTTCAAAGGGAAGTGGTACCAGAGTGACAGGGCTTTCTTTACTATCTGAAGGTCTGTTTATAAGAGGAGTTGCAAAAGTTTCCCCAACATTTGGTTGTATTCATCATTCGTTGTGGCCAACCTTTGAAGTAGGAAGGTTAGTAGACTGGCAAGTGTGGTCTGTTTAAAGGAGTCAGTTGACTATTTTCAAGTAAAACATCCTTCCCTACTTTTTAAAAAAAAAAAAAAAATTTTATTGAAGGATAATTGCTTTACAGAATTTTGCTGTTTTCTGTCAAACCTCAATGTGAATCAGCCATAGGTATGCATATATCCCTCCTCTTTTGAACCTCCCTCCCATCTGCCTCCCATCCCACCCCTCTAGGTGGATACAGAGCCCCTGTTTGAGTTTCCTGAGCCCTACAGTAAATTCCCGTTGGCTATCTATTTTATATATGGTGAAGTAAGTTTCCATGTTACTCCTTCCATACATCTCACCCTCTCCTCCCCTCTCCCCATGTCCATAAGTCTATTCTCTATGTCTGTTTCTCCATTGCTGCCCTATAAATAAGTTCTTCAGTATCATTTGTCTAGATTCTGTATATACGTGTTAGAATACAATATTTATCTTTCTTTCTGACTCACTTCACTCTGTGTAACAGGTTCTAGGTTCATCCACCTCATCAGAACTGACTCAAATGTGTTCCTTTTTATGGCTGAGTAATATTCCCTTGTGTATATGTACTGCAACTTCTTTATCCATTCATCTGTCTATGGACATCTAGGTTGCGTCCATGCTCTAGCTATTGTATACAGTGCCACAATGAACTGTGGAATCCATGTGTCTTTTTCAATTTTGGTTTCCTCAGGGTATATGCCTAGGAGTGGGATTGCTGGGTTATATGGTGGTTTTATTCCTAGTTTTTTAAGGAACCTCCATACCATCTTCCAT
This sequence comes from Antilocapra americana, assembly GCA_007570785.1. Lineage (NCBI taxonomy): Eukaryota > Metazoa > Chordata > Mammalia > Artiodactyla > Antilocapridae > Antilocapra > Antilocapra americana. The sequence goes on from ML661935.1 coordinate 865,516, forward strand.
AGTGGCTGTATCAATTTACTTTCCCACCAACAGTGCAAGAACATTCCCTTTTCTCCACACACTTTCCAGCATTTATTGTTTGTAGACTTTTCAGTGATGGCCATTCTGACCAGTGTGAGGTGATATCTCACTGTAGTTTTGATTTGCATTTCTCTAGTAGTAAGTGATGTGATGCTGAGCATCTTTTCATGTGTTTGTTAGCCATCTGTATGTCTTCTTTGGAGAAATGTCTGTTTATGTCTTTTTCCCACTTTTTGATTGGGTTGCTTGTTTTTCTGGTGTTGAGTTGTATGAGCTGCTTGTAATATTTTGGAAATTAATCCTTTGTCAGTTGTTTCATTTGCTGTTATTTTCTCCCATTCTGAGGGTTGTCTTTTCACCTTGCTTATTGTTTCATTTGCTGTACAAAAGCTTCTAAGTTTAATCAGGTCCTTCTTGTTTACTTTTGTTTTTATTTCCATTACTCTAGGAGATGGGTCATAGAGGATCTTGCTTTGATTTACATCCTCAAGTTTTCTGCCCATGTTTTCCTCTAAATTTTATAGTTTCTGGTCTTACATTTAGGTCTTTAACCTGTTTTGAGTTTATCTTTGTGTATAGTGTTAGAAGTGCTCTAATTTCATTCTTTTACATGTAGCTGTCCAGTTTTCCCAGCACTACTTATTAAAGAGGCTGTCTTTGCCCATTGTATATTCTTGCCTCCTTTGTCAAAAATAAGGTTACTATAGGTACATGGGTTTATTTCTGGGCTTTCTATCTTGTTCCATTGGTCTATGTTTCTGTTTTTGTGACAATACCATACTGTCTTGATGATTGTAGCTTTGTAGTATCATCTGAAGTCAGGAAGGTTGATTCCTCCAGCTCCATTCTTCTTTCTCAAGACTGCTTTGACTATTCAGGGTCTTTTGTGTTTCCATACGAATTGTGAAATTCTTTGTTCTAGTTCTGTGAAAATTGCCATTGGTAATTTGATAAGGATCACATTGAATCTGTAGATTGCATTTGGTAGTAGTCATTTTCACAATATTAATTCTTCCTACCCAGGAACATGGTATATCTCTCCATCTGTTTATGTCATCTTTTATTTCTTTCATTAGTGTCTTATAATTTTCTGTGTACAGTTCTTTTTGTCTCCTTAGGTAAGGTAAGTTTATTCCTAGATTATTTAATTCTTTTTGTTGTGGTGGTGAATGTGATTGATTCCTTTTCTTTCTGATTTTTCATTGTTAGTATGTAGAAATGCAAGTGATTTTTTGTGTACTGATTTTGTATCCTACAACTTTGCTAAATTCACTGATTAGCTCTAGTAATTTTCTGATACTATCTTTAGGGTTTTCTATGTATAGTGTCATGTCATCTGCAAACAGTGAGAGCTTTACTTCTTCTTTTCTCATCTGGATTCCTTTTATTTCTTTTTCTTCTCTGATTGTTGCAGCTAGGACTTTCTAAACTATGTTGAATAATAGCAGTGAAAGTGGACACTCTTATTCCTGATGTCTTGTTCTTGATCTTAGGGGGAATGCTTTCAGTTTTTCACCATTGAGAATAATGTTTGCTGTAGGCTTATCATATATGGCCTTTGCTATGTCGAGAGAGGTTCCTTCTATGCCCATTTTTCAAAGAGTTTTAGTCATAAATGGATGCTGAAGTTTGTCAAAGGCTTTTTCGGCATCTATTGATATGATCATATGATTTTTATCTTTCAGTTTTTTAATCTATCACATTGATTGATTTGCATATATTGAAGAATCCTTGCGTCCCTGGAATGAACCCAACTTGATCATGGTGTCTGACCTTTTTGATGTTGCTGAATTCTGTTGGCTAAAATTCTGTTGCGGAGTTTTGTGTCTACGTTCATCAGTGATACTGGCCCGCAGTTTTCTTTTCGTGTGCTGTCTTTGTCTGGCTTTGGTGTCAGGGTGATGGTGCCCTCGTAGGATAGGTTTGGGAGTGTTCCTTCCTCTGCATGTTTTTGAAAGAGTCTTAGAAGGATAGGCATTAGCTCGTCTCTAAATGTTTGATAGCATTCTCCTGTGAAGCCATCTGGTCCTGGGCTTTTGTTTTTGGGGAGATTTTTGATCACAGCTTCAGTGCTTGTAATTGGGTTGTTCATAATTCCTATTTCTTCCTGGTTCAGTCTTAGAAGATTGAACTTTTCTAAGAATATGTCCCTTTCTTCCAGGTTATCCATTTTATTGACACATAGTTGTCCATAATAGTCTCTTATAATCCTTTGTATTTCTGCATTGTCTGTTGTAACTTCTCCTTTTTCATTTTTAAATTTGTTGATTTGGTTCTTCTGTTTTTCTTGATGAATCTGGTTAAGTGTTTGTCAGTTTTTTTTTTCTTCCCTACTTTTGATGCAATTATGAATTAAAGAATGGCTGAGAGTGTTCTGCATCCAATTTTTTGAAATATAAAGGCAGTTCAACTGAATGGGCTTTCCAGGTGGTGCTAGTGGTAAAGAACCCATCTGCCAATGCAGGAGACATAAGAGACCTGGGTCAGGAAAATCTCCTGGAGGAGGGCATGGCAACCACTCCAGGATTCTTGCCTGGAGAATCTCATGGGCAGAAGATCCTGGTGGGCTACAGACCACAGGGTCACAAAGAGTTGGACAGGACTGGGCAACTGTACATGCACACATATGAGATCTGCAAGTCGTTGGTTCCTTCAGTTCCCTTCTTGCCACAGAGAGCAAAGACACTCCCAGCTCTACAAGATAGAGCAGAGTAGCCAGGCTCTAAGATGGTCTATCAGTGATCTCCACCTGCTGATCGTCACAGCCTTGTGTCATATTCTGTCCGGGTTGGTCTGTGTGACCAACGTAAGGCAGAAGTGATGGTATGTCATTTCCATTATTAGGTTATAAAAGACTGCAGCTTCCATCACTAGTGCCCCTCTCTGTCTCTCTCCCCCCTCATTCACTCTGGTAAAGCCAGCTGCCACTCCATGAAGCCACTCATGCAGCCTATGGGGAGAGACCGAGGCCTGCAAACAGCTATGTGAGCAAGCTTGAGTGCAGATCCTTCAGTCCTAACTAATCCTCAGAGGACTGACTGCAGCCCAGTCAGCAGCTTGATATTGGGACTGCCCTGGTAGTCCAGTGGCTAAGAATCCACCTTCCAACGCAGGGGACTTGGGTTCCGTCCCTGCTCTGGGAACTAAGATCCCACGTGCCACGAGGGCAATGATGCTCATGTGCCCATACAGAGCTCATATGGTCTGCAGCACATGAGCACCACAGCTAGAGAGAAGCCCACCTGCCACAGTGAGAGATCTCACATGCCTCAACTAAGACCCTAAGTAGCCAAAAAATAAAAATAAATATTTTTTAAAAATTAGCTTGATACAATTTCATAAGACATTTTGAAAATACCTAGTTAAGCCACTCCTGAATTCCTGACCCACAGAGACTGTGATAGAATAGTTTATGGCTTTAGGTCGCTTAGTTTTGGTAATGTGTTATACAACAATACATAACTAACCCAACTCTCCTGTGAATAAACAAGGAGTTAGCACTTAAGTTTCACAACCACTTAAAGATTTAAAACTTGGAGAGCCAGAATCCTTAGCATCAGTTTTAGTGCAAAGAACACTGGTGAAGATATACATCAATGGTTAGGGCTGCATTTCTGAAACCTGGTAGGCATAAACCTCATCATGAGGCAGAGCCTGAGGAAAACTATGTGGCACGTGGCGCTGTATTCCCAGTGTTAAATAGATGTTCCAGTAATTTAGGACCACATTCTTGCACGCTTTTGTATTTCAGACAATGAGATCCATGCTTTTTTCTCTAGCCTTAAGACTAGTGCTTCCCAAATTTTAATGTGCATAAAATAATTCAGGAATCTGATTAAAACGCAGATTCCAGTTCAGTAGGTCTGGAGAGGGGCCTGAGATTCTGAGGGTCTAAGGAGCTTCCATATGTTCCTGATGTGGTAGATCCAGAGTCACACTGAGGAGAAAGGCCTAGATCACCATAATCTCTTTGGTACGTTCCCCACAGTAGGGAATTTCCAGCTTTTTAAAAAGCCATAGTTTCCTTTCATCTCTTTGCAAGTGCTCTTCTCATCCATCAGCACCATGTTGTTTCCAAACCTTCATTGGAATTTTATTTTGCCATATAAACATAGGTCTAAACTAGCTTGATATATATATCATAACTAACTTCCTTGATTACTCCACTCTCTTTGTCCCAACTTGTTCTTCAGGTCTCACTTACTCTTGGGAACTTTATCAGGTAATTAGAACCCCCACCACAGCAACCACAGGCCTCTTATTATACTGAAATGCTGCCGTAGCCCACATTTCTGTGGCTTCTTGCCTCAAACTGCTTCTGTAATCTCACGTCTGCTGTAGGCGGCTAACGCTATTGAGTATCTAGTGTTCCAAGCACTGGTCTAAGCCCTTACACTATATGACCATATTAGCCATTAGCCTCAAAACCCCAAGCAAGATAAATAAATGCTAGTTTTAATCTCTTCTTATGAAAGAAATGTTGACTTAGAGGAGTGAAGTGAACTTTCCCAAGATTAACCAGACCTTGAAGTCAAACTAAGGAGGCATTATTGCTCTGGTTGTCTCTGAAGTTCTTTTTTCAGCCCCCACCCTCCACCCTGTCCCGCCACGTATCTAAGTATGCAACTCTCTCTCTGTCCTTTCTCCCACACCTCTGAGGCTCAACATAAAGCTACTACTTGAGTCTATTAGGTAGCTCCGAGGACCTACTCATTTTCAGTCGTTAGTGTTTTAATCAGTGTTGCAATTTATGTTCTTCAGGCATAGATCCACAAGTGTTTAACTAAACGTGGTTAACCTATTGTGCTCAGAAGACAACTCTGCTGAATCTCAGAAGCTCCAATTTAAGAAAAAAAAAAGTGTATGGTGCAGGTAGAGGTAGTTTATGAGAATAAAAAAATTTAAATACCTGGAAAATCCAGGGATTTCAGACACAGTGAATCGCACGAGCACCAGGATGCACCTCTTTCCCTATCTGCGCTCTGATTTCCTCCCGGGCCTCAGGCCCAGTGGGCTTTCACAGCGCTGTGGTGAGGCGGTTCTAGGCTTACATTCTACTAGTTTGGTGACAGCAGCAATAAAGTGCCTCCTCAATAATCCCCTCAAAGGCCCCAGGACTGCTTCTGGGTGAACCAACTAAAGTCACTTTAAAGGTTCTAGGTTTCCGATGAAGGGCATCACTCAGAAGTCAACTCCTGGGTCTGTCATTTACCACCTTTGTGTCTCAGTAGCTACTTAACTTCTTGGGACTCAGTTTATCATCTATAAAATGGGGATTTTTAACTATCTCATAGGGCTGATGTAAGAATTTAAGTTAATAAACCTCAAGTACTGAGAACAGTGTCTGATACAAACTAGACCTGGGAAATGTGCTTTCTGCTTTCCTATTTCCAACTCAAGATTTATAGAGTGGGATTATAAAACTGGAAGGGCTTTCAGTGGTTCACTATTACAGTTTTAGAGATCAGAACTAGGTTAAAGCCACAAACTTTATCTTAGGCTGTTTACTCTATTTGTGTGGCAGAGATGTTTAGCTGCCCCCAAATAGGTATTCTGTCCTTCCTCCTTGAATTTTTGCTGTCTACATAGCCACCTAAAGATTACACACCCCAGCCTCCCTTACAGTGGCCTAATGTCTGAAGAATGGAATAAAAGCAGATGTGTTTATATTTAGCTTCTAGGAAGTACTCTTCAGAGGTTTGGGGGAAAGGAGAGAGTGGGATGAATAAAGCACCATGGACATAATTACACTACCATGTGTAGAACAGGTAGCTTGTGAGGAGCTGTTGTATAACACAGGGAGCCCAGCCTGGTGCTCCGTGATGACCTAGGGGGCTGGGGGTGGGGGCGGCTCAGGAGGGAGGCAATACGTGTATAATTATATCTGAATCACACTGTTGTATGGCAGAAACTAACAACATTGTAAAGCAACTTTCCTCTAATTAAAACATAAATTTTTTTAAAAAGAGAGGAAATTTGTCTTTCTTTCTGTTCTTTCCTGCTAATTGGAATGTGTGGACAGAAGACATGGGACTGGAAAAGCCATCTTGAATCAACAGGACCACCAAACTGTGTGCGATTCAGAAAAAGACCCCTTCTCCCTATAGAACTAGGTGTCCAGGGGAGACCGACTCACCCAGTACCCTAGGATGCCTGATAAGCTAGCTGCTCGTTGGCTTAATTTCAGCCCCTATTTCAGTCTTCCCACCAGGTACAGGACGTGACCAGCAGAACCACATGCGGCAAGTGTCTTGGGAATGGAGATCACAAAGGATAGAGGAACAAGACATGGAGCACCACATCGGTCGGCCCTAATCCACCTACCAGGGTCTTCACTTAAGAAATTCTATCTTGGTTAAGCCACTGCTATTTTTCTTTCTTCTCCTTTTTAAAAATTATAGCCAATATTTACTTTTTAAAATTTATGTAATTTGTTAATAGTTGATATACAATATTTTGTTTCAGGTGTATAGCAATGATTCAGTTAAGTACGTACACATACATTCTTTTCCAGATTCTTTTAAGTTACTACAAAATATTAAGTATAGTTCTCTAAGTTATACAGTAAGTCCTTGTTAGTTATCTAAGCCAATGGTATTTTCATCTGCCAGTTCTATCATAGGCATCTCGTTCACAACACACTGCAAATCCTGGATTTTACTCTTGGCTATTTGTACTCAGACTCCTTCTGCTGCCCCTCACTAGATCACATTGCTTTCATTCACTACTGCATTAATCAATCACCAAAAGCGAATGCTACCAATCACCTCCTGTCTGTGCTGTGATTTTTATCTTTCCACCACTGAGACCTGAGTTCCCGCCAGATTTGGCCTCATTACAATAAAAAGTAAAATAATAGTTCAAAAGAAAACAAGGCAGTTCTCTTAAAAGCATGTTCCTGGAGGGTTGTCTTCAGGTTGAGGATCTTGCAAACTTTATGCAATTTCTCTTGCCTGATGAGGTCATTTTACTACTCCTGCCTGGAAGCACAAATTGGTCAATATTGCCACACCGTTCATAAGCAATTCCAATAAAAGTGTGGAAAGTGGTTTGGATTACTGACTATTCTTTGCACTTAAAAACCAGCAATGATTGCTCGGTCTACGTTCATAAGCAATTCCAATAAAAGTGTGGAAAGTGGTTTGGATTACTGACTATTCTTTGCACTTAAAAACCAGCAATGATTGCTCGGTCTAGACCCATCAAGCGAACAAGTACTAAGTTAAGGAGTGGTCTTTTATCCTCTACTACATCAAAGAACAAACCCACCCAATGTGCTGAGAATCTTCATGTTTACCCCTCTGACTTATTTGCTCATGGATTCTTATCTGTTATTTTAGCCCATAATGAGCCACTGAATTTAGATATCAGTGATCTCTTGTGCTTTTCAATTAAAGTCAACGATTAACTCATTCTTAGGGTCATGCACTCCAACTGATGGTAATAAAATTCTGTCCAAAAAAAGCAAACTCTTATTGCATCCCTTTGCCCTCAAAATTTTGCAAAATATTTAAGATAATTTGTAGTATATGCTCTCAACAGCCCCGAGGTAAGTATGCGTATTTTCACACATTGCACATGTAGGAATATGCAGGCACAGGCACAGAGCCGTGAAATGGCCAGTCACGACTGCACAGTGACCTAGCGGTGCAGCTGAATAGAATACCCAGATCTCTTAGATACGTGCTTTTTTCATTACATTGCTTCGCACTTCTCTATTTCCTAAAACTATCTTTCTGTAGCTCCATTTCAATCAGCATGAAGTGCCAAATACATCCACAGGCAGTCTCTTAATTTGGACTGTATAATGTGCCAAGCTGAGTGTTTGTTTTGGCCTTGGCTGTAGATGTCCTGATTATCTCCATTAATGCAGACAGCTCACCAACTCTTCTATCACCCTTCCTAATTGGTTCAGCTCCCTTAGGCTGTTGGCTATCATTCCCTTTCATAAGGTTTACATCACTAGGTAAGAACATTTGCAAGATTTAATTTGCTTAGTAGACCAAACAATATTGTAAACCCACCTTTGATTTTGGCTGAAATGATAATCAATCTTGAAGCTTTCAAATTACCAAGTAAAGGGCAAACGCCATATTCTCTTTTAGAACAGCTGTGCAAATACACTTCATGTTTGGATTTAGGCTTTTACTTTATTGAAGACGGCCATTAAGAGTCATGTATGTTTCTATCTTTGGGTGGGCTCCAAAATTTACTAAAGAGCCTTATATAGAAGCAAAATACTCATTATTCTACATGGCATTTGTGATACAACTGACTCACATTAACATTCTATTCCCTGTCTCCTGTGTGTAAGTTGTCTCTAAACTGGAGGAAAACATCGAGACCCACCAGCACTCACTGTAGTCACATCACTTAAGCCCAGTCGAATTGGCCTCAAATATTTCAGAGCTTCTGCTTTCTTGCTGAAACCAAGAAGCACCTATTCCTCTTAAGATCATGCGAAATTTTTTGCTCCCCAACTAAATTCATTTCTCCTGGCATTACTGAGTTCCTATCAACTGAATTATTTCCGGTATTGGGTTAAAATATGTCATTTAGAAAAAATCAGTTTAAAGCACTGAAGCCTGGGTCATCTCCGGGTAGTTTTTCTATACAAATGATTCATAACAGAGTCACAAAATATATCTTATAGCCTTGAGCAGGAATGAAACAGGGCTCTATAAGTTGTTATACTAATAAATGTTCAATGTAGCTTTTTTTTTCATGCATTACCCAAAGTTAGGGAAAAAAGAAAAAAAACTAGCAGAAGCAGCTGCAATGCCAATCAACTTTCTACGTCAAGGCTGTTTAAATTGAGCTTGCTAAGGCTGACTCCCACTTGATCTTGCTCATCTGTATTTGGAAACACAGTATGTCTCAAGAGGTCTGTCTTCTAGGTGGACGCGGCTGTTGCGGCTGTTCCGGGGTTTCACTTCTCACCTGCTGTTGCGTCTAACAAACTGTCAGCTGTGCATGAGTCAGTTTTTAAACTTTAAGGAAGTTTTAAAAACAGCTTTCTAAACACTGCAAACTGTCTTATAATACTCAGATACAAAGTAGTATATACTTTTTGAAAATATTATTACTGGTCACAACTTTTCCTCCTCCTGTTTTGATAGCCAATAATTCACTTCCGTCTGGGAAGACTTTCCCAATCTCCTTCCCCCAGTTTGGAGGCTTTTTGGAAATGCTTTCTTGGCATATACTCTTCTGCTCTGTTAAGACTCAGGGACCTCTTTATTCTTCCTTGTATTCCAAGTGTCTAGTACAGTGCTGAAATTGATTCTGGAATGAAACAACGCCCAACTCTTCACTGTGGGCCCTCTGAAAACATGCTGTTGGGCCCTTCTTGTGAAGATCACTGAAGGAGAAGTGGAGACAAATTCAGTAGCCATCATACCATCTACAAAAGACAGACACCGCTTTCTATTATCCACCTCAAATATGTCAGAGAAAAAAATGAAAAACTCTTTTTGCATTTATTGCACGCATCTCAGTCAAGCAGTACTCAGGAAATATCACATTACTGTGTTACTGAGGAAGACCATGCGAGTGTTGGTAGAAGATTGGAATGAAAAATAGGATGGGGCCACACATCCTTCAGTGGCTGTTCACTGGCCCCTGAAATAGTCAGCACACATCTGAAGAATACCTCAGGAAGTGAAGGGATTTTTTTTTGGTGGCATATGGAATAGTCCTAAATTTTTTTTTTTAATTAAAAAGTCCTCCCTTTTCAGCTCAGCTATGCCATCTGCATTAAGAAGTGCCACAGCTTAGAAAGAGAGACCCAACTGTTAAACTGTGAAGGACAAAAAAGAATATATAAAATGTCCCTCAGAAGCCTACCTTCTCTTGAAAAGCTCTTGTTCCCAAATGCTGTGTATAATTACTGTTAATTTGTACTAAGGGCAGGCAATATCCTCAAACTGCAAGGTCACTTAAATTGTATTTTCCCATTCTTCCCTCGCACTAATGTTAACAGAGACATGAAAGCAAGTGACTTAAGGAAATTCCAACTTATCTGTGAATACACGACAGCTTTAAGCAAGAATATTGGCCCCTGTTTTGTATTATATCCACATGTTCCTACTTTTTCAACAACCTTGAAAAATAAATATTTGAACTACAATCTTCAATGAAGTCCCTCTCCATTTGTTGTCAGTCTTAATCACCTTCTGCTGTCTGCTCAGTGCCTCTGGCTCTTAGATGTTGCACCTGGAGATTCTTGCCTGCTTTATGATGGAGGTTTATATGCCCTTTAATTGAAAGCAAACCGCCTTAGATAATCCAGTGACAACAATGTTACAAGGTTCACTTTCCGTTAAAAGGCAAATAGAAATATTAGGCTGTTCTCTAAAATGAAGAAAAACATGTAATACACCGCAATCCACCACACCACTTCCTTTATCAGAGATAAAACCCCACAGCCTAAAAAATCCCTCTTTTGTGTTTTTCCTCCATGACAGGAGTGGGAGAGTGTAAGGAACTGCAGTTCTCAATGACTAATCTCTTCACCCTGTGTAACATTCTTTGCCCAAAAAACGACTTTAGTCATACAGTATGTTAAATATTATATTCATGTTACTACAATAACTCTATCAACTTTAACCCTAAGTTTTGTTTGATATTCTAATTATTACTTGTTGAAAACACTTCATCAAATGACAAGTGAATACGGAAGGATGACAGGAACATGCACCACACTCGTAAGCAGTGTTTACCATTTTTTTGGGAAGGTTAAAATGAGTTTATAAACCGGTAGGGAAAAAATGTGGTATTATCTTTAAGGCAGTATACTTTCTATAAAATAGCTTCTTGATTTTAAGTAGCCATATGACAAGTGATCAAAAATTAAACAGCTACTTAACATATGCTGAGACCTTATGCTAAGTCACAGCCTGCATGACTGTGAACGTGTGAACTGGGACCTCTAGAGTTGGTACAATGTACTGTCTGCATGGCTGGATGTTACAGCTGCACCAATGCAAAGTATTCTTTTTTAAGAAAAAAACCAAAGAGGCAAAAGTCATTGCCGATGGAATTGTTAATGCAACAAACGATAGGCTTTGAACCAAAGTTCAAAACTTAGCACTGTCTCTAAAAACTACTGAGATATTCAATTAATACCAAAAATGTTACACTATGTGGGAACAAACCAATATTTTTCCAAGCACCTAACAGTGCTTTTCAAATAATCAGAGCAGGAAAAACTTTCAAGATTAAACAGGTAAGTGCATACATTGGAGGAACACACCTCCGATACTATCTTCCACTCAAGTTTCTTTGGTTTTAGATAAAAACCTTATAGCCTCTTTTCGGTTTAATGAAACATACTGGCCAAATGGGTTCTGTTCCTGACCCCACCAAACAGCCCTTACCAGTGAAATCTGCACTGTCTGGCTGGCACATCAGTAGTGCCTCAAACATGGCTTTCTTTTAACTAGGCCTTATAATAACGTGCAGATGTGTAAGTTTCCCTAGTATTTCATGGGGCTGCTGCTCTGCCTTCAATAATTAGATCGCACTTGTGGCTGTTAAGCCCACATTTGTGGCAGTGTGTGTGTGTCACTAACAATTTTTCATCAATGCCAACAATCCACTATAGACTGATAACAAAACAAGAAGTCTCCTTTGCATGGAGTCATGTTGACATTCAACGTAAGATAGCAGTCATTAAGTAAGTCATTCACACTATAGTTGGGAAAACTTTCTAACTACTATGGGCTTAAGAACAAGGAATGCAACAGTAGTGCAAGCCTATATGTTCACTGTCCTCAAAACAGAAAAGGACTAACCCTTCTCATGAATTTGAAAAGACACTGGAATGTCTTTATGGGAAAGCATGTTTAGGATAAGAAAGTACTGATATAGTCATGGTGAATATCTGTATCTCCTACTTCAACCTTTTCCCACCAGAATGTGAAAAGTGAATAAAGACAGCAACATTTTTCAAAAAGTTAACTTATATTAAAAATATTTTATAAACAATTTTAATACTACAAAGTAGTATTGCCATACAAAGCAGTTCAAATATTAACTGTTCTTTAAACTGTTAAACTTTATTATAAATTAAAATTTCTTTACAAAAAAATTGCACATAATATTTGAGCACTCTTAGGTTCTGATGCGCTGGCATCTGCAATAGTTTCTTTAATCTTCAAGCTAAACAGTCTCGGCAAGGGGTCCAGAACGCAGAAAGGGCAGTGAACAACCCTGTTAGAGCGTCCAAGTGCAACTAACAGACTTGGGCCATGGCAGTTACACTTTCCTTAAGATGGGCTGCTTACGTTTTAAATCCTGAAATGAAGAATCTCAAAAGGTTTAAAGAGGAAAAACTAAAAGGGACTGCCGGCTTTTTACTGTAAACACAGCCCTGGAAATTAAATCCCAAACAAGAATCTCTCAGGCATCAGAGAGTGTCAAGTGAATCAGGAACAACACAACATAAAGGAAGGGGGAAAAGTAAAAAATAAAAACAAAAACAAAGCAAAATGAAAATAAATGTCAGTCACTTTGAGGAACTATACTTACGTACATGATGTTATGAGAATCTGGCAGGGCCCAGAAGCAGGCCAAACAGGAAGTTCATTTATCCAACCGAAGAGGGTCATGTTCATTGCTTCCGGTTTTGAGAACAGGATATTGTAGGGGACTTGATATGATCAGTAATGCTTGTCTGCCTTACACAGACCTTAGCCAGGGATCAGCCTAATCTTGAAGGATCATTCAAATAATTTTGGCAATTATTATAAGGACTTAGAACTGACTGCACCCAGTGTTCAGTGATTCTTGCTTTCTGTTTTGTAACTGTTTAAATTTAAGAGCTCATTTAGGCTGACTCCAATCTCTTGGCACTTGGAAACTAGTTTTCTCAGGTTATCAGTTTTACCTCCTTCTGATGCTTCAAACAAGAGTTGCTGTAAAAGACAGGGAAGCATAGAAGTAAGACTTAACTAGATTTTGAGCATTACCACATCAATGGATATGGCACATGCAGAAAATTTATAGGAAAACTTCAAGATGAAATAAAAGATAAAAAGCATTACATCTTTCCACAGTGATGCACAAAGAGGTAACTTCTGTAAGGCTCTCTGATATAAACGGTGGACCTATAAGATAGATATATATACAACTGCATCAGGAAATGTGGTGAAAAGCCCCTTCATAATCCTAACCATCTGAATGGTACTTCATAATATAATAACATTCAAGACAAAATGGTTATATTGGATTTTGGAGTTTCCAAACATGTTAAGTATAGAGGATGTTAACCTCTATAATCTTTTTAAATTGAGAAGTCAACAAAAAAGGCAAAATAACTACTTAAAAAAAAAAGCAACCCATCTGATAATCATGGCTTACCTCTCTTTGTCCCTTTAGAACAATCTCAGCAGCAATGGCTCTAAGAAAAAAAAAAAGGAATATAGAAAAGGGAAAAAAAAATTTATATATCTTTGAACAAAATGAAATACTACCACTCGCAGAATACTGACTGTGGGAATCTGAGAACAAAACTTCCTGAAAGTAACAGGCTAAACTTCCAAGGAGGGTAACCTATAGTGAAAAGAAAAATTCAACAATTTTTATCAGCTTTACAATAATAAAGCAGACCAGTGTTCTGAACATAAATTAAGGTTCATGAAAAATACTCATAATAGATAGTAAAAACAAAATACTTAGCACTAACACCTTAAAAGAAAGAAGACATCAGATTGTAACAGGGGGAAAACCCTGCATTTCAAAAGAGTCACTCTTAAAATGTGTATAACAGATCTGTTTGATAATAGTATTGTTATCCACATGTTCTCCTTCAAGGAAAATTAATCTAAATTAGAGATTTCTCCGGGTGGAGAAATAGATGTCATTTCAGATTTACCTGTCTGGAGCAAACCTTATAAATAAAAGCAATTGCTATAAGAACATGTACAAGATTGTTGCATTACATTTTCCAGGTGGCCAGGCATGTTGGGATATTATATGTAAACATCTTGGCTTGAAGTTTCAGAATCTGAACATTGCTTTCTTCCCATTCATGTTGAAGTAGCCTGTAAAGTACATTCAGGAAAATGAACAAAAGCATTCCAAGTATGAGGAACCTCAATATCTGCTCTATGAGCAGAATGTTTGATTAGTTATAATTTTTGATCCATTAAATTCCATCAAGGCTATTCACAGCGAGTATTTGTAGAAAGCCTCTCATTAAAATTACCATGGGAAAGAAACATGCAAACTAGCAAAAGGTCCAGTCAAGGTCCATACCATCTTCAACAAACCAATATGCATTCCTACAGGATACCAAAGCACCTCTCCAAATTAACACTCCACATGCCCCTCCTTTACAGCCCAAGTCTTCTAAAATAATGAATTGATATATTAATACGATTTCTTGGTACTTTTCTTTCTTTACTAAACAGAGTATACTTAATTTCCTTGAGCTAAAAAATCTAACAAGTACATTGACTAATTATTAAGTTCTCTATTCTGAAAAAAAAAGGACAGGAATGACTATAAGGAAATAAGAATGATCAAAAGTGGAGCTTTACCAACAAAATCAACAATTAAACTACCTTTATTCCAAAATACCCACCATTACAGAAACTAGTCAAATACCACTACATTTTCTATTTCACGTGCTTTACATGTGATGATTATAAATTTCTGTAATTAACTTTGGTAGATTAGCATGCTTAGTGAGAATTTTTATTACAAAACACTGCAGTGTTATTTTGTTATTTTTGTCATAGTCTTAGGCTTTTGTTTTTTCAATCTCTTATACCATTTTCCCATGTACATGCTAAGTGGAAAGTAAACATACAGGAATATTTGATAACTACTTTTAGGCACCTTGCGTGAGTGAGTGTTCACTCGCTAAGTCGTGTCCGACTCTTTGTGACCCCATGGACTATAGCCCTGCCAGGCTCCTCTGTCCATAGCATTTTCCAGGCAAGAATACTGGAGTGGGTTGCCATTTCCTCCTCCAGGGGATAGTCCCAACCCAGGGACAGAACCCACATTGCCTTGGCAGACCAATTCTTTACCACTGAGTCCTTAGGCACCTTATAATCCATGAAACAAGCTTAGATGCATAAGACACAACTGACGCAGTGGAAATGATGGCACAAGTAGAAGCCAGAGCAGTAGTACACAGGGTACCTTTTTGAACCAAAAAGCACAATTCTTCACGGTTAAAATGGATTTTATTCTATCAGAGCAGGAAAACTATAAACAAATGCTCTAAAAAAGAAATCTAACTGAATGTATGAAATCCCTGGATGAGTGTTTCTCCAATGTCATTAGAGGGCTCTAACTCAGGAAACTGCATTTTAAATGAGTATCCCAGGAGAATCTGATGCATGCTAATATTTGAGAATGACTGACCTAAATGAAGTCATAGTAACTAAAATTCATATGGATGGCTGCTTTTCTCTTTCATTCTTGCCCCCTTATAATCTGCAGTTTTCTGAAGTGACCAGATTTTTACAATCACTTTTATGTGAATAACTACATATTGCTTAACAGCTCTGAAATTAATGTGGAATGAGGAAATAGTGAAAGTACAGACTATTCTTAGTAAGTTTTCAAGAACCATTTTATATGAAGAGCCGATACAACTGAACTGAGAATTTTATTTTTCCTTACCTCAGTGCAAGTCCAGAATTAGTTGGCATAATTGAGCAAAACCGTTCCAAGGTTTTGGAATGCTGGGTTTTTGGAACACAGCTCAAATAAAAGAAAATAACCTGTAAAGGTTGAGGGGGGAAAGGAATGCAACAAAATGTGAAATTCTATTACTTATGTGTTTTAACGAGAAAACTAAAATGGTCTTTAAGACATGAATGTATAAATCATAATAATGTATGATGCTGTGAGTTATAGTTCCTATCATTAATTATATTAGTGACTTTCCAAGTATGAATTAAGAAATATGATCCAGTGATGAGAGCTATGGACTGAGAACACTGACAAGAAGCCAGGAGTCCGGGTTTTTATTCCTGAGTCTACCTTTACTTGCTGTATAGCTGGGCAAGTCATAGGGCTAATAATACCTGCCACATCTTGCTCATGGAATGCCCGTGTATAAATGACTTAATGTCCATAAAGTGGTTTGAGATCCTGGGATAAAGAATGGCATAGAAGTACAAAGCATAGTAATTGGTTATCCTGATTAGCAACAAAACCAATCTACCAAAAAAATAAATAAAACACAGAGATGTTTAATAAAACATAGAGATGTTTGAGTTCACACTGAGCTTTAGGCGGGAGCTTCTAGCTTACACTACATTGAATGGTAGGGGTCTCTGAAAACAAAACAGTTTTAAAAGAACACTCTGCTTCACCGCCTGTAAGATGATGACCTTATAAATACGTCAATACTCAGATTATATTTTTAAAATTCCAAATGTCATCTGATTTCAGCTTTCTTATGTCCCATGTATATATGCCTGTATTTGCTTGACAAAATACTGATAAAAAGAGTACTACAACATGTAAGGACATTATTTATTTTAAAGTTATGGAATTTTTCACTCAGTAAAATTTCCAATTACTCAAGGAAAACATTACTGATATTATTACAATTACTTCTTTTGATCTCTCCTCTTTAATATGTATTAAATATAATATCACTTTACTTGTGCTTCAATGTTAAACTTGCTTAAGTAGAACATAATTAATATGCACATTTATCTTAACTGAACTTTAAAGGGCTCTGTTTTGAGACTTTGAACAGATAAATAGAAAACAAGGTCAAGAATAATAGTAAATGCTAGCAAAGTGGTCCTAAGAAAAGCTCTCCTGATATTAAACAGGAGTTTTGCTATCATTTAAGTAAGTATCATTTAAATATCTAAAGAAAAAAAGTTTTAAGCTCTTACCCTATTGTGAAATTCATAGTTGGACCAGTAATCAGCACTGCTAAAAGGAATGGGGTATCGGGCAGGGACTGTAACCAAACATCTATTCACTAAATCAGTAAAAAATTTGAATTCTTGGACTTTGTTTCTGGATCCAGCAGCTCTATTATTGGCAAAGACAAGATAACTGCCAAAAGAAAAATATTATAATTTAGAATAATTAAGCCAATAATTCTCTAACAAGAAACCCAACCAATTTCCCTTATTTCAAATCCCATTCTTATTAAGAGGGACTAAACTTACTCCATCCAAATCTTCTGCACTATATCAGATCTCATGGCCACCCCTAATGCTGCCTCATATGCCTCCACTGTCTCTTTAACACTTGATTGAAGAGGATGACAAAGGCTGTTTAAAAAATGAAGGAAAACATTGTATGCCTAACAGCTCAATTCAAGCAGATAAAGGAATGACAAAGGATAAACATTACAGATATTATTACAATGGAATCCTTCTTTTGATCTTCTTTAATAATGAATAAACCTTAGCATCCCTTCAATTCTGCTTCAATGACTTTAACAACAGGTTAATTTTCATATAGTGTAATTCAGTAGTAAATAACAAATACAAGCCTAATATGCAACATTTCTCTCCACAGTAGACGTCTCACCAGTATATCAGCCACAAATAAGGAACTTGGTGGTTAAACATTTCATCATCAAAATTTCCTTTACATAAACAGGCTGGAATGTCAAGTGGTCCTGGGATATTCAGGAGATACCTAAGGGAAAATAATCATACTGTTTAAAATTATGCCTATGTACATATGGATTATTAATACTTTTTAAAAAGTTCTCAGTTTCAACTAAAATTTCCTTGAAATATTTTTATAAAGTAATGAGACTTTATTTTGGTGTGTATACCACATCATTTTGGTCACATCTCTAGCATCATATATTTATTATCTTCTACCTACTTAAATGGGATTCCCTTGTAGCTCAGTCAGTAAAGAATCTCCCTACAATGCAGGAGACCCAAGTTCAATTTCTGGATCAGGAAGAACCTCTCTGGAGAAGGAAATGGCAACCTGCTCCAGTATTCTTGCCTGGGGAATCCCATGGACAAAGGAGTCTGGTGGGCTACGGTCCATGGGGTCATAAGAGTCGGAAATGACTCAGCGACTAAACCACCACCACCACCACCGACTTAAATAACTCTTCTAAAACAAATTTTTAGAATTTTTTAGCTCGAATTAAACAAACCACATAATCATCTAATGAAATCTAATTAAAAACAGAGAACAAATGAGACTACCAAGTATCTACAATTTTCCCACAAAATCTGTACAAAGAAAAAACTCTTTAAAAAAACTTGATATCTGAAAACTGTTTCTCCCTCACATAACATACATACAGACAAATACCGCTATACTTAATTTTAGACATATCAAAGTGTATTCTATAACATACTGGGCCATAAG
The DNA here is from genome assembly GCA_007570785.1 of Antilocapra americana. Taxonomy (NCBI): domain Eukaryota; kingdom Metazoa; phylum Chordata; class Mammalia; order Artiodactyla; family Antilocapridae; genus Antilocapra; species Antilocapra americana. The sequence continues at coordinate 883,870 of ML661935.1, forward strand.
GCACTTGTCAAAAAGAGGTCTATGATCAAATAAGACTGAGAAATACTGCAAAATAAAGTCTGCTCTTAAAAAGCCACAATACTAAAGGACACTTAAAACTATCTTTTTGACTTTGCTAAGTCAGGTTTTCCCCAATATATTTGAATCTGTGTGTATAACACTATCAGCATCTTCAGGAACAATATTTTTAAAGGAAATATACTGATCTCAACAAGGACAACCAACTGGATTTAAAAAATTATTTTAAGGGACTATGTTTTAATGTATTAGAGAGGCTGTATGGGGTCTGGGGTGGGGAAGATTGAGTCAGGAGCCCTAAGACAGGGAAGAAATGGTAAATCTAGAAATTATCATCCCAGCTTGGCCATATCTAGCTGTATCACTTATGAGCTACTCACCTAACCTCTAAGAGTATCAGCATTCCTCAGTTACAAACTGAGGATAAGTAAGAGGAGATAACGTCAACTCTCATTTATGTAAGATTATCCCCACTAACTTCAGTAAGGTGAATGAAACCCTCAAGTTAATTTTTATGGTTATCTACTAATCTTCAAATTGATTTGAAACACATGACTCCTTTGAAACAAATTACTCCTTCTAGCTCTGTTTTTACATTAAATTTGACATGCAAAATTTTACAGTATAGAATTTATACTAAAGAAAAGAGAAATGAGACTCCAATTCTAATATTATACTTCAAAGTACTTTACAATTTCTACTCGTGAAATAAAAATATTTTGAACCTATTAAGGGCACTGACAAATATTAAAAAGCTTTGGCTCTTTTATAGGTTAAAAATATTTGTATCAGGGACTACCCTGGTGGTCCAGTGGTTAAGACTCTGAGCATCCAATGCAGAGGGCATGAATTCAATCCCTGGTCTGGGGACTAAGTTTCCACATACCGAGTGGTGTAGCCAAAAAAAAATTTTTTATCAATATTAGTAAGTATGGCAATACTGAACACTCTCTAACTTACTGTCATTCTCTTAATATTTGACTCAAAAAAGATTTCCTCACTTAACAGAAATGCACTCTGTAAAGAAGGACTTCAAATTGTCTACATAAACTAAGCACAGGATATTTTTTCATCATAATTCTTGGTGAACTGTGAATTAAGCCTTTACAGGAACAAATTAATTAAGCAAAATGACAGTAAACAATAAGAAGCTTATCTGGAGGTAGCCCACTTTCAAATTTTTATTGACCCAGAATAAATTTCTGCTTTAGTAAGCTGACATCAAGAAGATCTCAAGATTTTTGACCATGGCACAAACTGGCAGCACTTTCTTCAGAGTTAAAACAATTACCTTCATGCCAAAAGGAAAATCAGAATTCTCAAGTTTTAAAAAGTCTTGTTCAGCCTTGAATTTAACCTGTGCTCTCAGATGTTAAAGCAATCTAATTTAAATAGGGAGAAAGCATGGGGAAGTCGAACAATCTCTAAATTTCTCATACAATAGTTTAATTTTTCTCTTTAACTTGCATTTCAAATTATTCGTTTGTGATTAACTATAAGATGTTAACCTAGGTGTAGCAAAGCAGAAAGACTTTTAGGAAGAGTACTAAAATCACGATGTCAATAAACTGGCAACCATCAGAGGACAGAAGAAAAGACTAAAGTCTGGTAAAGAATAGTGACCCCAAACTTTGTCAGATTTCAAAATCTACAGCAGATAAACCACTGACTTAACAAAATATGGGTTATTTTTGAAAATACGTTTTTATATAACATTACGATACTGAGACTGTGTGGATCACAATAAACTATGGAAAATTCTTCAAGAGATGGGAATATCAGACCACCTGACCCACCTCCTGAGAAACCTGTATGCAGGTCAGGAAGCAACACTTAGAACTGGACATTGAACAACAGACTGGTTCCAAATAGGAAAAGGAGTACGTCAAGGCTGTATATTGTCACCCTGCTTATTTAACTTATATGCAGAGTACATCATGAGAAAAGCTGGGCAGGTAGAAACACAAGCTGGAATCAAGATTGCCAGAAGAAATATCAATAACCTCATTATGCAGATGACACCACTCTTACGACAGAAAATGAAGAAGAACTAAAGAGCCTCTTGATGAAAGTGAAAGAGGAGAGTGAATAAGTTGGCTTAAGGCTCAACATTCAGAAAACTAAGATCATGGCATCCAGTCCCATCACTTCATGGCAAATAGATGAGGAAACAGTGGAAACCGTGGCTGACAATTTTTCTGGGGCTCCAACGTCACTGCAGATGGTGATTGAAGCCATGAAATTAAAAGATGCTTACTCCTTGGAAGAAAAGTTATGACCAACCTAGACAGCATGTTAAAAAGCAGAGACATTACTTTGTCCACAAAGGTCCGTCTAGTCACGGCTATGGTTTTTCCAGTAGTCATGTATGGATGTGAAAGTTGGACTATAAACAAAGCTGAGTGCCAAAGAATTGATGCTTCTGAACTGTGGAACTGGAGAACACTCTTGAGAGTCCCTTGGACTGCAAGGAGATCCAACCAGTCCATCCTACAGGAGATCAGTCCTGTGTGTTCATTGGAAGGACTGATGTTGAAACTGAAACTCCAATACTCTGGCCGCCTGATGCGAAGAGCTGACTCATTTGATAGGACCTTGGTGCTGGGAAAGATTGAGGGCAGGAAGAAAAGGAGTCGACAGAGGATGAGATGGCTGGATGGCATCACTGACTCAATGGACATGGGATTGGGTGGACTCCGGGAGTTGGTGATGGACAGGGAGGCCTGGTGTGCTGCGGTTCATGGGGTCGCAAAGAGTCAGACATGACTGAGCAACTGAACTGAAAAACTGAAACGATACTGAGGGGTAGGATGCAGGGAGGGGGTACCTAAGAAAAGAAAACTGCATGCAAGCATTAGACTTGCACATACAAACCCGAGATTTTACCTTTGCTCATTATTTTCTATAAAAATACTTTTTAGGAGATACTCAGCTTAGACCTTCCTTCTCTCAGCTTTTCCTAACATAAAATAATAAAGCTGTATCGTGATAAATATTTTCCTTTCAGTGCTATTTTACTTAGGATCAGCAAACTACATCCATTTTCATAAATAAATTTATACTGTCTATGGCTGCTTTCCTGTTATAAAAGCAAGGTTGAATAGTAGTGACAGGCCATATGGCTTGGAAGTCTAAAATATTTACTACCTGGCCCCTAAGGAAAAAAGTCTGCTGAGCCCTGAGAGATGAGGAGGAAGAATAAAAGAGAACTTCTAAAATGCAAAAAACCCACTCCTTATGATGTGCTGAGGCCTCTTATTGTTGTTAGAACAAGAACTCACAGGGAAGCAAATAAAGACAGTAAGTACAGAATTCTCGATAAGCTACTGAGAGAGTGATGGTTGCAAAGAAAATTCACTAAAGGTTCTAACTCAACAACCTTTCAGAAATTAAAGCAGTTCTCTTCAGAATATTTTTTTCAAAAAGGCATATTATTTAGATTTACTTTAAGTCACCAATCCAATAATTTGAAATTTATTTTTCCATAAATCACTGAGATTATGTCAGGATAGTTTGTTGATATAGTATTAAGTGCTAAAGTTAACAATGACAATATTTAAAAGCAGAATGGATCACCATAGTGCTAATACAAAACTTCCTTTATAAGTTCTTAATACAGAGTATAAAGCATTTTACATTTTGTGCCCATTTTTACTAAATTTTATTGCTCTTGTAACAGATATATAAGAGGGTATTCAAGTATCTTAAAAAAAAAAAAAATCAAGTCTAGAATGTAATCAATCCACCAAAACACTGGCAGTCTTTCCACTAAGCTACACCATCCCTCAGTCTTCTACAAACTTACCGAAACAGATCCAAGTTACTATACTTCTCAAACCCAGGTTTAAAGAAGGATGCAATAAACTTCCGCAAAAATGGAAGAAGATTATCTCCTCGATTCTATTTTTAAAAGAGGGAGGAGAGATATACGTTAGGCTTACAATGTCTAATTAAAATATTTCAAGGGAGGAAAAGCCCCACCGTCAACATCACCCCCAAAATAATGAGTAGATTAGGTTTTTTGAGTAGAGGGAGGAGATGACTTTTGTATTTTGATCTCCAAACTGAACTAACCAATAAAGAGCTTAACATCCAATATCCCACAAGCAAATTTTATTCACCAATTTCACCAATTAGCCATTAAGCACTATTACATGCTTGGCTCTGTGCTAGATGAGGAGTAGGGGAGCTCCCTTCCCTCTACAAGTTTTTAGTGTAGTATATAAAGTAGCCATAAGCAAATTTACAATGTGATACAATGGCTGAACTATGGATGGGGTATTCTGGCAGAAAGAGAAGGAATACATAACAGTCTGCAAAGGGCAGACAATCAGTAAAACATCCTGGAGAGCCTGATGCCTAAAACATCTTAAAGGACGAATAACAAAAACATCGTATTTAAGAATTATGAAAAACTAAGAATTTTTTTCTTTTTTTTACCTGTAAGATGAAGAATTTGCATGTATGATAAAAAACCTCTGCATTCTGAGGATTTTTTTCAAACGCAGTAAGCCACACTGCCCTGGCTTTGTCATGCTGACTCGTTTTCAAATATAAAGCAGCAAGGGATTCCAGCAACTGGCAGTTCATGGGACATGATTCCAGCAAGCATTTACAAAGCTCCACTGCAGCCTCATACCTTCACAAGGAAACACATCTTAACACATGGAAAACTGACTTTTAATGTGAGGTTAACTGCTCGTCAATTAAGTTTTACCTCTCAAGAAGCTGGTGCAGAACAATCATGTTTGTGTAAAGTGGGACACAGGTCTCTACTCTTTCCTCAACAGGAAGGCTCTCATCTGTGCAAGCTTTTACCGCATCTACCCAAAAACATCACAAAAACATAAATCAAATACAAAATGAATTCTTCTTCTTTTGTTTGACCAAATCTTATTCACCTTTATTAAGCTCCTGGCTTTCACCTAAAGGAGATACTTCAGATTATCTCCAAACTCCTAAAACTGATCCCTTATCCTCACTTTGGCTGTTAAGAATAAAACATCCATTATGAGCTCTTGCATCTAAAGATGTATGTTTGCATTTACACTAGATTCCTGAAAAATTCTATCAAGAAAATTAAAGAATGAATTATCTTTTCATCTTTCTCTCACTTGCTTCAAAAGGCCTTGCTCTGCTAAAGTCATTTAAATGTATCCCCCTAAACTTCATTTTTCCCCCTAGTTTTCTGTCATGTTTAACATTTTCCCTGTCTTTTCTTTTTTTTTAAACTTCTTTTATTTTTGTAAATTACGAAAATATGATAACACATTTATAGGACAACTGGAAAATACAGAACTGAGTTACATATAGTTTTTTATACTACAATTTTTTAAGTAGATTGAGATTTTTAGTAGGAGCTTCAATATCAAACACTCAAAAATTAATAGAATGAATATAAAGGCCAACAGAGGGATACAGTAGACCTGAAAAGCACCACGAACCAATTCAGCATAATTAAGATCTACAGAATTCTTCTGCACTCTTCAGAACACTTCTCCACGTACAGAGTCCTTTACTTGAACCGCTTCTTAGAGAAGAGCCCACTGTTTCCCTCTGCACCACTGTCACTGTCCTTCTTGCCCAACAGTGGTATGACTTCTCAGATTTGCTAAATGAAAGCCACTCTGAAATAACACTTGTGAAGTTAGTTTTTAAGTGTCATATCTAAACAAATCTATCTTTACATTAGCATTTGATAATGTTCTTTTTCTTAATTTTTGCTTGCTTCTGCTTCCAAGAGATTGCCTGTATTTTCTCTTGGTCTCATTCAGTGACTTAATTCTCTTTTTTACCCCTTACTGCTATATTTTTAAATCCCCATTTTCTTGAAGAAAGTATCTCATAGCTTCAACTACTGAATACCTTACTATGGAGCACATTAAAATTTGCAAAATACTATGTAAAACAATAATTTCTATGTTGATAACTTTCAAATCCATTTCTCTCCGTAACTATCCATTTAAGGTACACTTCCTTGTTTCCTTCTGTCAACAAGCATTTCCACTTGGGTGACCAACTCTCAGTCACACCAATTATCGTTCACACTCTTACTAGCAGTCTTTCCAATTCACCAGTTTTCTATTAGCATACTTTCCTTTTCCTGGTCTCAAAACCCTGAAATCATCTTTGACTATTTTTTCTCTTCTTCCTTGATATTTAATCTGTCTCTTAGATATCTCCGATAAATACTCCTTCCCAGGTTACTTTCTTTAATGCCTCAGTTATGGCCACTGGCTTCTGGTTGGTTTTCCTACCTTTGGTATCATTTCTCTCCAGCACTTTCTTTCTTAAAGATTCTCTATTGCCATTAAACCTACCACACAAAGTTCTTGAAAACCTAGCATCACTCTACTTATCTAGTTTAATTCCTACTATTCTTTACCAGAAAAGTCTCCCTTTGACTGGAGAAGGAAATGGCAAGCCACTCCAGTATTCTTGCCTGGGAAATAACATGGACAGAGGGACCCTGGAAGGCTGAAGTCCACGGGATTGCAGAAGAGTCAGACATGACTTAGCAACTAAACATCACAACTAATTTTGATAAGGACTCGTCCTTCTTCTAATTTCTCTTTAAGTACTTGCACCAATTCTTATCTACTTGTCACTTTTTACTTACTTCCCCAAATAGAAATGTCCTTTTACTTTTTTCTTCCCTAGCTTATTCAACGAACATTTACTAAGCACTCAGTACGCTACCAGACGTTATAGGCCCTTGAGAAACAGAAATAGAAAAGAGTCCCAGCTTCGAGAATGAGGTTCACTATGTCAGTCACGTCATTATCAAGCTACAAGTGCAGCTCGAAGCCCTAAGTGTTCTACGAAGACATACTTGATCATGCCAACCTGCAATAACCTCTTCCTTTTAAGTTTATGGCCTGTAATATGTCTAAATCAAAGATCCCAGTCTCTTCTCTAAGCACAGAATTTAGACTATATGCTAAGACAGTTACACTTCTCATATGTTTATTGATGTTATATGTATAACTTTTTATCTTCTGACTAGGCTATATACTTTTTATTAGAAGGGAAGAGGCCTTATATCTTATTATTTCAAAGCAGATACCTTGGTTAGTCAGAGAGTAATCAAACTTAACTGACTGAGGGAGAAAATACTACTTGAAAAACTAAGGCATTATCTTTTAACTTTCACATTGATAGACTGCTTTATAAAATGGTTCTGTGACTCAATCAACTCATTAAACCTATGTAAACATGCTGTATCATTTACATGCTTAGCTGAAACCCTTTGCTGTAATCAGAAAACCTATAAAATGTAGTACAGCTCCTGGTTTTCACACACGACAGTGCCCACCTTATCTGATTTAATCTTTAAAGCATTTATATAATAAAACTACGGGGGCTTCCCTGGTGGCCCAGTGGTTGAGAATCTCCCTTGCAACGGAAGGGACACCAGTTTGATCCCTGGTTGGGGAAGGTCCCACATGCAGCAGGAGCAACTAAGCCCACGTGCCACAACTAATGAAGCCCACACACCTCAGGAAAGAGGAGCCCCCTCACTGCAGCTAGAGAAAAGCCTGCGTGTGCAATAAAGACCCACCGCAGCCAAAAATAAACAGAAATAAATCTTTTAAAAAATAAATGAAACTACAATTTGCAATACATAAATTTGCTGTACTTTATTATAAAGAATCATAATAAGAAATCAGCTGATGTTCTAAATAATTTATAGACGTATATACTTACCTTCAAATACTGCTAACAACATGTCAGGATTAGTCTTTATATCTTGAACTGCTTGCCATGGCATTACAAATGGTTCTATGTTAACAATTCTTGAAGGATTGGCATTAGATGGATCATAAAATTTTGAAGGAAGAACGCTGAATTCAATAAGATGTATGTAGGCCAGCCATGCCAAACATCGATCACTTGTTTTCAGGTATTCAGCTACTATTCCATCATTAGCCAATTTCAATGCATTCTAGGTAAAATGGAAAAATAATCTGAAGGTGTTTTTAAAGATATTCCTAATAAGATTCAACTGCGAAGGCAAAGAAGATTAGAAGTGTTTTACTTCTTTGGCATGATTCTTAAACAGCTAAGTCCAACCTCTAATAGTCACCAATTTTTTAAATGAAAAAACTCTTTGGAGAGATCAGTAACAGATCAACATAATTTTTACTATACTAAGGTTTATGACAATTAGTTAAAAGGTTAAATTTATTTGTATATTTAAAGTGTCTTAATACTCAAAATCTAGTAAGAATAAAAATGACAAACAAAAACCCCTACCATTAATGGTGTGAATCCCCAGAATATTGAAGTTTATTCTGATGGGTACTCAGCAAGTATTATTTTCATTTAAACCTCATAAACATTCTAAAGAGTGTTCTAAAGATTTTATCCCTACTAAACAATCAAAGGAGGAAACAATCATAAACTTGCCCCAAATTCACACAACTTACTAGAAAGTGGCAAAGATTCAAATCTAAAGCCTTATCATTAAGCAATGCTAGCTCTACCATTTAAAACGTTTAAAAACTTCTCCACAGAATGTCACTAAACTCTGTGATAAACGCTTACCTGTAAAACTGCAAGTGCACTTTGGCATCTCCCAGTAAATATGTGCAGCTGAACTCTAAACAAAAGAGCCTCTAAAAGTTGAAAGGACAGAGTGTCTGATGCTTCCCTCTTGGCTGCTCCCAAGAGATACTCCACCATTCTCTCACATACGTAATCTTTTTCTTCAAAGGTGCTTTCCAGGTGCAGAAACTGTCCAAAGGTATTTCATATGATTACTCCTGCTTCACAAGAATAACCTAATACTACAGATTTTTCACATTTCACTAAGAAATTGTCATAAAGATTCATTTCTGCAAAAAGGATAATTACAAATATGTATAAACCCACCTTCCAGTACTAAGGTGGAAAGTGGAATCAGATGACAACTCAAACAGAGATGTACTGTTAGAATCATCACTGAAGCCATTTCACCTTTGATGGAATCAACAGATAAATGGCAGCAAGACCACAATGGATCTTCAAAAGCTCATGTGTCTATGACCACATACAATTTGCACTGCTCAGGTGTGTGACTGTATAAAAATTTCGAGAATAACATTCATATAGGAAATATATGACAAAATAACTTCAAGAATTAAGAAGTTCTTTGAAGACCAAACAACTTCAGGAAAAACATTACACACTATAACTTGAGTTGATCAACAGCATTAACTTTGATATAAAGCTTCAGGTTAAAAATCAAGCGTTTTTCACTGTCTAAATCTGCTGAGTTAGGAGAATAAGAAAGTGGCATGTTCATTCATTAAGGGATATCATGTTATCCAAATCCATCTGTTCTGAATTTCAGTTAGCAAGTAAATGATAGATCTGACAGCAATAGGTTTATATGAAAGTTTATCTGAATCTAATAATTTCTGAGTTCAGCTAGTACAACATAACGTATCAATGAATATTTAGAAGTGGATTAATTATAATTTTAAGCATAGGTAGGCAACACCCCATTTTCTCAGAGAATGAGGAAAAATTTTTTCACCAAATCTTTTTGATTTGGCAAGGTTCAATATTAGTATGATTTACAGATTATTTTTATAAGTAATGAGAACATAATAAAAAGACCAAAATGTTTTCTGGCCTTAATGAAAATGTTACATAAGCATAAAAAGTTTTTAAAAATTATTTTCAGGTACTTAGCAAAAATTCACTTAATTTGCCCAAAATAAAATTGCTTATGAATAACTAAGTGTGAAATGCTTTAAAATGTTTATGTTTTTTCATTACCAATAAAGTCAACAACAACAAAACACCTCTTCATTAAATACTGTCTTCTTTTTTAGTTTAAATTAACCCGACCCAGAGAAGTGGCTTTAAGGTTACTGGACAATGAAAGTAAGCTTATTCTATCTGTAGGCAGAGAAAACATATAAAGTTACACATCAATATTTAAGATGGCCTGAAGAATTATTCAATAATGCACACACAACGTTATTGTTTCTACTCACAGTCCAAAAGCTTTGATAATCAGGAGCATATTCAACAGCTGTTTCACACATTTCCTGCACTTCCTCCTTGGTACCTCTTTTTGAGAACAATCTGAGATAATGGCACCAAATCTCTGGATTGTCTTTATTGTTTTCCAAAGCTCGAGCCAGAACATTTAAAGCAGAATCCAAGGACTCTGAACACAGCCTACATATTTGAAAGAAAAAGCAGGAGCATTTTTTTTTAATGCTTGAAAATACTTTTTAAATCAGTCTAGTCTAGTAAGTCAACTTTTAAATTCCATTTTCTATTAGAACCTACCAAGAAGCTAGAATCACCTATGATAAAGAGAAGTAGATTAAAATTTTACATCACATTTGTCCAAAAAAGTCCTAATTTTCCCATAAACCCAACAATTCCTTTTTAAGTGCATCTTAAACGTACATTTACCAGATAAAAATATGGTGTAAAACCACTAGATCATCAACTTCAAATGTGATTTCTGTCCATATTCAGCAATATCTCATGATTTACAGTGGTCGGTCTGGAAATGGAAAATGTTAAACCATTCTCAAGGCCAGCTACTGCCAGCACAAAATAATCAAGGCTTTCAATATAACAGTTCTTTTCAATAGTCAAGGGCCTGCTATCTCTTCAAGAAGAAAACTGTCTCTCATGATCCTATTTATAAAATAATGTACAGTTTTGGGGCCTTCATTCAGTAATGAGTCAGAAAACACTAACTTATCCCATTAACATGAAAATGACACACATAAAAGCACCACATTCAGCTATGTGTGATGTACTAGCATTTTGTAGTGCTAGCTTAAAAAAGTTTTTATACCAAGTTTTTAGATAAATCCTATCAATAAGTAGGAGTCAGAAAACATAATGTAATAGGAGTAGTCATTTCTGAGATAAATTAATATTTATCTTATGTGAATATACATAATGTAACACTAACACAGAAAAGTTAGTCCATCAGAATTCAGACGTTCTTAGACAACTTTAAATCTCTAAACGATAATTAACATAAAATTTAACCTGTTACGCTGTGACTTTATAAAAATTTTATTAAGAGACCATGACTACTTGACTTATTAAAAAATGCAATGATTAATTCTTAGATCACTCAGAATTTACTGTTTTAACTGATACTACTTTGAAGTAGCCTACTTAAGTTAAAGATTGTAGCTAAATTATTACCCATACATTGAGCCATGCACATAACTCAAGATGTAATCTTAAACTTTTTCTAACAGCTTTTAAACAATTAAGCACTTTTCGCTTTGTCAAAAAACAAAGGCTCCACTGATACTAGGAGGTAAACCTGAGTACCAGAGACGAAATAAACCTCAAACATAAAAATATAAATGTGCAACAGCTTACACAAAGATTAGAAGGAGACCTACCCCTCGTTTTGGTTCAAGTACTTGTATGCAAGCTTGAGCCAAAGTTGTACATGAGAAGGATTTTCAAGCACACTTGCTTCTAAATTAGCAATGTCATCAGTCTCATTTGTAAAGTATCTGACATCATCTGGAGTGACAACTGTATCCAGAGCTGGAACATTTATTCGGTTCTCTGGCTGGAAGGCTATAAGGAAAAGTAAGTTAGCCTCACAATTTCTCTAATCCACAGACCTAAGGAAAAAACCTAGCCTCATCTCTCAAATAATTTTATCAATAGAAATCTAAAGCTTATAGCTTTACACCAGACCAGTCATATAGTTTATTGTCCAAATCAGGACACTGCAAAGAGTAAAAAGGGGTGTTATTATAAAAATAACACCAGGACAACAGGTATAAAGGACTCCACTGGGCAAGCAAGAAGTATGACCTCCCTACTCTAAGGGTAAATGATACCAACTGATAATTTACATTCATTAAGTTTTGAGAGAAAGTTATAATTTATGAAGATGATATATTCCACATTTAAATTAGAGAAAAAGTGTTAATGTAACCAAGTACATGAGAGCACATCTTCTAATCCACAAATAGTAAGTGATAATGAAAATCTGAGATTGTGACAAAAGATGTGATTGACAGTAAAGCACTCATTCATACATTGCTTTGTTCACTCATTTAATTAATTCGTTCTGTGGGCCTACTGCATGTCAGAAAATACAGACTCAAAGATTAAACAAAACAGAACGCCTGTTCTCAAGGAAGACACAGACCAGGCAGCAGTTCTCAGATGGGAGCAGTCTCCCCACTCAAGCAGATTTAGCAATATTTAAAGCCTTCACATTTACCAAAGGGTGATCCTTGCATTTACTGAACATGGGTCATGGAACAACATTCCTGCAATATAAGGGGTGGTCTTGCATAAGGAAGAACTAATTGCCCTAAACACCAAGCAGCATCACTGCTTTTTAAAAATGAAAAATTTTAAAAGGCTAGTAGATTATACCCAGGGGTTTCCCAGGTGGAGCCAGGGGTAAAGAACCCGCCTGTCAATGCAGGAGACACAGGTTTGACCCCTGGGTCGGAAAGATGCCCCGGAGGAGGAAGTGGCATCCCACTGCAGTATTCTTGCCTGGAGAATTTTTTGGACAGAAAAGAGCCTGGCAGGCTATAGTTTATGGGGTCGCAAAGAGCCAGACACAACTGAACAACTGGGCGTGCATCCACAGATTACATCACAAGATTAGCAGAGTGTCAGACAGAGATATGACACCACAATGTAATGATTCTGGATCTTGAATTACTTCTTACCATACTTAATTGGTCCTGTAGACTGTTCCTCATCACTACTGAAATTGCTCTCTGAAATAGGTTTTCTCCAAAACTTTGGCTTCCACTTTCTTTTATCTTTGTAGGTTGTAAATGGAGGTGCTAAAGTAGATAGGAGAAGACTGTTAGTTAACAGAACTAGTCTTTAACAGTTCTGAAAGATAACTAAACAGTGCTCAAAACGAGATAAATTTATTCTATCATGTTACTCAGAAATAATAAATATATTTTTTTATATAATGCCAAAAATTTGTTCTCATAAACTATAAGGTCCTTTTGTGTGAATGAAAGATAAATATACTTCAGTTGAGTTCAGTTCAGTCGCTCAGTCGTGTCAGACTCTTCACGACCCCATGAACCGTAGCACATCAGGCCTCCCTGTCCAACACAAACTCCCGGAGTTTACCCAAACCCATGTCCATCAAGTCGGTGATGCCATCCAACCATCTCATCCTGTGTTGTCCCCTTCTCCTCCTACCCTCAATCTTTCCCAGCATCAGGGTCTTTCCAAATGAGTCAGCTCCTAGCATCACGTGGCCAAAATACTAGAGTTTCAGCTTCAACATCAGACCTTCCAATGAACACACAGGACTGATCTCCTTTAGTATGGACTGGTTGGATCTCCTTGCAGTCCAAGGGACTCTCAAGAGTTTTCTCCAACACAACAGTCAAAAGCATCAATTCTTCAGCGCTCAGCTCTCTTTATAGTCCAACTCTTACATCCATACATGACCACTGGAAAAACCAGACCCTTGAACAGACTGACCTTTGTTGGCAAAATAATGTCTCTGCTTTTTAATATGTTGTCTAGGTTGGTCATAACTTTCCTTCCAAGGAGTAAGTGTCTTTTAATTTCATGGTTGCAATCACCATCTGCAGTGATTTTGGAGCCCAGAAAAATAGTCAGCCACTGTTTCCCCATCTATTTGCCATGAAGTGATGGGACCGGATGCCATGATCTTAGTTTTCTGAATGTTGAGCTATAAACCAACTTATTCACTCTCCTCTTTCACTTTCATCAAGAGGCTCTTCAGTTCTTCTTCACTTTCTGCCATAAGGGTGGTGTCATCTACATATCTGAGGTTATTGATATTTCTCCAGGCAATCTTGATTTCAGCTTATGCTTCCTCCAGCCCAGCGTTTCTCATGAGGTACTTTGCATATAAGTTAAATAAACAGGGTGACAATATACAGCCTTGACGTACTCCTTTTCCTATTTGGAACCAGTCTGTTGTTCCATGCCCAGGTCTAATTGTTGCTTCCTGACTGACCTGCATACAGGTTTCTCAAGATGCAGGTCAGGTGGTCTGGTATTCCCATTACTCTCAGAATTTTCCACAGTTTAGTGTGGGTGCCCAATGTGCTACTGGAGATCAGTGGAGAAATAAATCCAGACAGAATGAAGGGATGGAGCCAAAGCAAAAACAACACCCAGCTGTGGATGTGACTGGTGATAGAAGCAAGGTCCAATGCTGTAAAGAGCAATATTGCACAGGAACCTGCAATGTTAGGTCCATGAATCAAAGCAAATTGAAAGTGGTCAAACAGGAGATGACAAGTGTGAACACTGACACTCTAGGAATCAGCAAACTAACATGGACTGGAATGGGTGAATTTAACTCAGATGACTATTATATCTACTACTGTGGACAGGAATTCCTTAGAAGAAATGGAGTAGCCATCACGGTCAACAAAAGACTCCGAAATGCAGTACCTGGATGCAATCTCAAAAATGACAGAATGATCTCTGTTCGTTTCCAAGGCAAACCATTCAATATCATGGTAATCCAAGTTTATGCCTCGGCCAGTAACACTGAAGCTGAAGTTGAACAGGTCTATGAAGACCTATAAGACCTTCTAGAACTAACACCCAAAAAAGATGTCCTTTTCATTATAGGGGACTGGAACGCAAAAGTAAGAAGTCAAAAAAAACCTAGAGTAACAGGCAAATTTGGCCTTGGAGTACAGAATGAAGCAGGGCAAAAACTAACAGAGTTTTGCCAAGAGAATACACTGGTCATAGCAAACACCCTCTTCCAACCACACAAGAGAAGACTCTATACACGGACATCACCAGATGGTTGACACCGATATTAGACTGATATACTTACTATGGCCTTTACTTTCATTGATATTGCTCACAAGGAGAACAGCCATCTGGTCCATTGACATTCGATCTTTGTTTACTCCAAAAAGTTTCTCAACGTATTTTTCTGAAATTAGAGCAATGTTATCTTCATAAAAAGTATAAAAAACACAGGTTACAAAGATGAAGCTAATTAAAGAGTATGAAGAAAAGAATAGTTTAAAAATTAAAGGTACTAGTCAAAAACATCCATGGGTTCTAAAGGGCAAGCCCTACATTATCTCAACTAATACAGCAAACCATATCACACACCCCACTTTAGGTTGAAAAAAAAGCAAACAACCTAACAAGTGAAAATCAAGGTCCTTAATTAGGAATGATTAAATTGATTGTTTTGTTACAATCACTAAGAACTGTGATTATACTGAACTTGCTGCTGCTGCTGCTAAGTCGCTTCAGTCATGTCCGACTCTGTGCGACCCCATAGATGGCAGCCTACCAGACTCCTCCATCCCTGGGACTCTCCAGGGAAGAACACTGGAGTGGGTTGCCACTTCCTTCTCCAACGCATTCGAGTGAAAAGTGAAAGTGAAGGCCCTCAGTCGTGTCCCACCCCTGCAGCCTACCAGGCTCCTCTGTCCATGGGAGTTTCCAGGCAAGAGTGCTGGAGTGGGCTGCCATTGCCTTCTCCGCTACTACATTTAACGAATATCAATTTCCTTATTTCCAAAAGACTTGTAGTTTAAGGTTTAATATTTGGCACTACATGTGGGGAAAAGCTTAACAACATTTACACACGAGGTCTGACAGTAATCTATGCTTTCTACAATGTCAAACTGTACAAAGCTCCTTTTTATTTCACTCCAGAATTTGAACCGATAGTCATCTCAACTTCCAATCTCCCTCTATTTCTAAAAAGAATAAAGATAGGGCCTACTTTTAGATCATCAGTAGAAGTTCTAACAACCATGTTTACATATTGATTTTAAACTGAAGTAGTTAGAGAGCTCTGTGAAGACTCTCCCACAATGACGGAAACATGCCACATCTGCACTGTCTTACTGGTAAGCTACCGCCACAAGTGAGCTCAAGAGCAGCTGCTAAGCACCTGAAACGTGGCTAGCGTACCTGAGGAAGGGAGTTTTTACTTCAGTGACTACTGTCTCGGACAGAGCCGATTTAGATAAGGTGTCACAGATACCTGTGCTGAATTTTTATAGCTATTTAAAGATGTCAACAACTGAATATAAATCGTTTAAATTGCCTAAATTCAGTTTTCACTTGGGAAACAAGAGGTCTTTAAAACCTGCTGCAGCAGCAATTTCTTCATCAGTGCTTCCTTCTGAACAACCAATCAAAGACAGATTATATGACAGAACGTCCTGGAATAGCTGTTTTCGGCTAAGTGTATAGTCTTGTGTATGCTGCCTAAAATAAAATGACAATACAGAAAAGATAATCACGTATGTATCAAAGCTAATGACCAAGACTGGCTTTTAAATTATAAAATATTCACAAATAAAAACTACTCACCACTGACAATCATCATCATTACATGTTCCTGTTAAATCAAAACGGCAGAAACACTGATCCGGTTCGATCATATTACTGTATGATACTGAGCTTAGAGGAAGTTTTTCCTTGGTTCGATAGTATGGACTAAATCTAAGAAGAGAGGCACATTATGATGCTCCAAAAACAGTCCTCAAAAAATTTTAAATTTTTTTATTTTTTTCTTTCTCAATTAAAGTGTCTATACTTTGAGTTTACTATTGAATTACTTAGTACTAAAATTAACTCTAGAAAACAACCAGAATATCAAGTCATAAGGACAAACTATTTCTACACTCAGGACATAAAATACCTGAAATAGAAAACAAAGAACAAAAATATCCTAGTGTTTTTAAAGTAGTGTTTTCTTACCACATAATAAAATGCTATATAACACTGGTATTTCTTCTACATATTACCAGCCACCCAAAAAATCAAAGAAAAAGTCTATACTACCTGGTAGGTGCTTTGCAATTTTACAGTCAAATCATACCAATTTAACAGTTTCACAGATTCTAACAGAATCATACCAACTTAACAGTTACACATGTAAAGAGTCTCAAAAAAATAAAAATAAAAAACAACCTGCCAAATTTAATCATCAGAAAATGTCAAATCAATTTTATAAAAGTAACAGTACGACTAAAAAGCAAAATTAAAAATTCACATAAGAATCTCTCTCCCCCCCCCAAAAAAAAAAAAAAAAAAAAAAAGAATCTCTCTCACAGTTACTTTACCTAAAATCCTTAACAGATAGTAATTCAGAATTCTCCACAATTCCATCACTAGCCAGAAATCAGTATTTGATAAGAATTAATAAACCCAAGTGTGAGTTAACTCCTAGTTTCTGTTTGGTTCAAGCTCTACAACAAAGTACCTAAATATTGGTATCTCCTAAAATGATGAGCTCGTTTTTTGAATGATCATGATTCAACTTTTCTCCCTGTCATCAAACATTAAAGATTAAGATATTATTAAGAACAAGGAGCAATCCTGAAACTCAAGCTTACAGAATCTTTCTTCTATACCTGTAAGACTTAAAAACCAGAAGGGGACTATGGTAGGGTCTGAAAGGACATGGCTTCACTTCTGTTGTTTTACTCTGTGCTGTCACAAAATCCACATCCACAGAAATCTCCTGCAAAAGAAAAACAGCCATTTCAGAAGGCAAATAAGGCTAGGGTGGATTCTAGATTTCATAAAGAACATGAAATGTTCAGTTACCTGACCATGCAAAACCTTGTCTGAAATGCCAGTGGTGGTTTTTAAAATCAGTTGTTTTAAGCTGTCAGCTTTTGAATATAATTTCTGCAATTCACCAATTTTTAACCCTAGGAAAAGTTCTGGTTTTTCTATTGTATTCTTAGTAGGTTTGTTTATACATTCCTTGTTAGGTGTATCAGTGTGCTTAAGGTTAGGTTTAGTGAAAGAATTGGATTCTAAGAAGGATCTCCTTCTTTCCCTGTTTGAACCAGACAGGATCTCATCATCAGCATCATTTTCCTCAGTGTCCAGGCTTAACTTATCTTGAGTCAGATCATGAAGTGAGGGTTGAGGTAAAGAAAACTCAGGTTCTTCTTCCACAAGTGGAGCAATATTTTGTTGTTCCTTTGCTTTTAGGGCCCTGGCTTCTTTTAGCTTCTGAATTTTCAGGGCATATTCATATTCTAGCTTTTGTAACCGTCTTTTTTCCATAGCAATTAGTTCTGCTGAATGCCTTCTTGGACTTGATATTGGAGAATTGTCCAGTCTCATCATTTTGTTTGGCTGAAGGGAAAATGATATCAATATTTTACATTGTTATGATTTTTATAAACAATCTTTGTTAAGATAATTGTGCTATCCCAACAATGCCAACATGAAAAAACTAATAACAAGAAAAAAAGTTTAACAAAAGCCTCCAACAGATCTGTTAGTTAATTTATGATGTAAAATACAAAAAACCCAATATATATATTACATAAATACATAAAATAAAAAAATTAAAAAAGCTTCCAAAAGTGTGGATGTCATTTAAAAACAAAGCTTTAATCTTATTCTCTTTGAATATGCAGGGAAAAGCCTTGAATTTTTCATGCATCTCTTACACCCAAAAGAATTATTAAAACCTTCTTCTTTTCAAGCATAAAATATTTCTACAAACAACTTACTCCAAGGCGATCTTGTTCCAGTTTACGTTTTCCTATTTCTTTACTAGCCACTGCCTTTGCCCGAGCAAGTTCTTCTCCATACTTCAGAGTCAAAGCTTTCTTAATTGTAACGCGTTGTTGAACTCTGTGAATCTGAAATAAAGGATAATTCTGAAAATGTAAATCTAGGAGAGGCAATATCTTCTTAAACATAATAGTTTTACAGTATTCAACTGAAAATTAAAACTGTGCTAACGTTATGTCTCAATGAAGAACAATATATAGGTTATATATTTTGATGCCTTTGGTTTATGGCTTTATTAAAAATTTGGCCTATAAAAATGTGTAGTATACATGAGACTACAATATTTAAATTAAAAAAGAACACTACCTGTTCCTGAAGCTTCTTCAAAAACATTCTGTTGACATTGAGAATTTTCTCTGTTGCCTGAAGCTGCTCTGTAAGTTTTGTAATTTTTGTTTCAGCATTTCGAACAGATTCTTTCTTCTTAGCTTCTTGCTGTACTAGATTCTTTAAAACAGATTCATCTTTCATCAAGAGAATCCTAATTGGGAAATAACAAAATTACCAATGTTTTTCTAAACTAGTGAACTAACATCATCAGAATAAAAAACTTACAAAGTACTAGCTCATTTTTAAAATTATGTTCATGATACAGAGAGATAAATACTTAAAAGGATAAATATTTTCATATTCATCAATCACACGAGTATTCAGGTACACATTGTTAAATTTTATGAAAGCAACTAAGGGTTAATCTTTTCCTGGCTCCATCATATGGTTTGTGGGATCTTAGTTCCACATCCACAGCCAGGTACTGAACCTGGGCCCTCAGGAATGAAAGCACAGAGTTCTAACCACTGGACCACCAGGGAACTTACAAGTCTGAGAAATGCGAATTATAGCTGAAAAGCTATCAGCAGTAAATTTCAACATAGCCCTCAATAACTCCTGAAAAAACAAGACTTAAGACAGAAAATCCTTATGTTCGTTTCATTTATAATGTTCCTAATAAAGACACAGATTTATGGTCACCACAGTGTTTCCTCTATGAGCCTTAATACATCTTAGTGTTACTGCATGTAACACTCTGGATACGTCTTAAAGTTATTGCACATCATAGTTTTAATAATAACACAATATTTGACCATGTGTCTTACTGAACACACTAAGTAATGACTTATTCCAAACAATTAAATCTACATTTAACAATAAAAATATGCTTCCAATAAAAGGTATTTATAAAAATGTGCCAGAGGTTTTAAAGAAAATTCCAAAACAAAGAGTTTCATTTTAGTAATGAATAGGCCATATATAAATCTAAAGAAAACTCTCTGAAGTCTTGGTATTTTTGCTTAAGTATATATACTATTACTTTATGTACTGTAAATGGACAATTCCACAAAACGATAGCCTCTCTAGGTCTACTAAGTATGAAAGGATTAGTAATCACATAGTGTACTTATTACTGACACACAGCACAAAAATACATCCTTCTAATATAGAATATTTTGATACATGCAGTATAACCAGGTAGTGAGACTCACCTATGTTTCTTAAGCTTTGCTTCTGCATCTGTAACCTGCTTAGTAACCAATGCTATCCTGCCAATCCCATCAATTTCTACATCAGAGTTTGCTGGGGATGATGAGCTTGTTTTCAGTTGATCTGACTTAATCAAACGCTGTTTCTCACGACTAAAATAATCAATAAAGATTGATAAATTATTCCCCGTAAAACTGAAATTACTTTTTAAAGCTGTATTCTTTTTCATAAAATAAAGTAAAAACATTAAGTGACTAACACTGACTAATAACAATGATGGCCAATATCCATGACCCAAGTTCGCGTCCAAAGCCAATGGTGTAGCTGCCTGCACCTCAGCTCATTACTGACTGCATTCAAGTTTATACATGACCATCTGGCTCCCCTTCCCGTGCAACTTACAAAAACATTTACTCTTCATCTTGGATAAAAGCATCATCTTCATTTCCCAATGCCAATAATCTCTATCCATATTAAGTGTTGCAAACAGCACACATACCTTTAAAGCAAACTACATAAAATGCTACTTACTTGGCAATCTCTTCCTTTAACAATCTATACTCAATCTTCTTTTCTTCAGGCAGAGCTTCAGGTGTTCGCATGGGATCATTCTCTTTCTCAGATTTTGGAGGTACTTTCGGTTTTGAAGCTTGCTAGAAAACATTTGAAGTCAACCAGAACAAAAACTTTTATAACCTCAACTTAGATCTATATTTTACATTATCCAGTACACATCTATATATTTAGAAATAAATATCTTCATCATTATTTTCTATTCCTTTAAAAAAGAAAAACAAAATGCTCGCCTTTAACCACCAATTAACTGTACAAATCCACTAGGCAGTCAAGACCTACAGTTTAAAAATAACTGAACTATTTCATTTCTAAACAAATGCTGCAATTACTAATAGGGACAGAAGCTGTACTTGGATGATACACTTCAGTAAAACTGTTTTCTGGTAATATAACACAACTGCAAACTAATACATTTTCTTAGTACAGAAGACAATTATCCACACTATTTTACTATATTGAAAGAAGAATTAGTCTGGAGACAAAAGGGGTTTTTAAACAGTTAAATCTATCTAAATTTATACACACTTCATTATATAAACTCAATAATACAAGTACATAAAATATTTCTATAATTCATTATATTAAAAAATCTAAACCTCCAAGGTCTAGTTTTTAGGAAAAACAAGCAAATTTTAGTAATTGTCAATAAATCTTGCCATCTTTCATTACTGCACTTCATTACCTCAGCAGTTCGTCTTGCTTCTTTAATCATAGACTCCAATCCACCAAAAACACTATTAGTTGACTTGGACGCCTCTCCATCAGATTCACTATCATCTGAATCATTTAGTGTTACGACCACTGATTTATGCTTTGGAAGCTGCAAAACCAATATATTTGTTATTCTTGACAACAAATGCATCACTATCCTTTTTTTAGCTCTACCACAATTTGCTTCATGACACTGAACAAGTCACTTTATTTGTATGAATTTCAATTCATAAAAATAACAGGTTTCAAGCAGTCTATGGTTCCTTCTGTTTATACTGCATTAATTGACCAACTCTGTCCCACTCCACAGATACACAAAAACATAAAAGATTCTATATTTTACTGATATACCAAAAACTTAAAAGATTCTATATTCTATATACTAAAATGAAATATTCTAGCTACTACTATCATCTTCTTAAGTTTTATTTTAACCAACTTTCTACAAAGAAACATAATGAAATCTAGACTAACCTTTTAAAGTCAGAGAAAAAATAGTAATTCCACATTATTACTAATAAAATTTTATGGCTTTTGTGTGTATATAGATGATATACAGAGGATATGTTTACCTAACAGAGGCAAGATTTCAACTTGGCTCTGCTTCATTTATTTATTTATTTATTATTTATTTAATTTTTTTTTTATTGTTTTTGCTATACAATGCCATGATATCACCATGGGTTTACATATGCTCCCCCTCCAGAACTCCCCTCCCTCCTCCCTCCCTCCTCCCTCCCCCCGGGAAATCTCGATGCATCAATCCTGGGCTGGTGATTGATTAGACATATGATAATTAACATGTTTCAATGTGCTTCATTTATTTTATGCATGCATAAAGCATGCATGCATGCTAAGTCACGTCAGTCGTGTTCGACTCTGTGCGACACTATGGACAGCACCACCAGGCGCCTCTGTCCACGAGATTCTCTGGCAAGAATACTGGAGTGGGTTGCCATCTCCTTCTCCACATTTATTTCAAAGTCATTAGAAAACAAAGTAGAAAGAAACTGGCATTTCAATCCCTTTAAAAACATTATAAATTCTTCCATTATAGTATAGTCATTAACTGAAAAAATATGAGCAAAGATAGGAAAAACTATATATATATAAAACTTGCTAAAACTGACTCTAGAATAGATGAAAAATCTAAAAGGACCAATTAATATAAAACAAAAGTTGAGATTTCCTCAAGGGCAAGGGAAAGAACACCCCTCAGATGAAAATAATGCTTTCCCAAAAATATTATCATAAACTCTACCAGTTTTTAAGTGAAAAAGCTGCTCCCATTCCACTATTAATAAATAAAAATAAGTATATTTGTATATAATAAACTAGAGGCAGGGAACAGTACAGCAAAACTGCTGTACTGCAAATTTCTCACAAGATATTTGAGTAGGGAATAATTATTTTGTTTTTACCGAGATCACAGTTCGCGGAAGACGAGGTCCTCTGTGAAACTTTGGGTTTTGTATCCTAGGCTGAGACACTGTATTAATACTGACTATGGACAGATTGCTTCTCGGCATAGGCTGTGAATTGTTCAGAACTGGAGGTGAAGGTGGGTCACTATTACTGGATGTTTCCTAAAGAAGGAAGAGACAGATATGAAGCAATTTTAAGTGAAATTTCTTTCATCTTTAAAGGTGTTGAGCAAATTAGTTAACAGACTTATCCCTACTTTACAGAAAAGCCCAATAAATTCCAAACTAGCAGAGTAGTCCTACCTAAAACTAAGCTCAACAGCACCACCTAGAGGTTCAGTACCTAAATTACCTCTGGCTTGAAAGCTCTTTTATTCGCTAGAGATTTAAGTAGCTCTTCTCGAAGCAGCATTTCCTCCTCTTCTTCCTCATCTGCAAAAGGTGGTTTTGGAGGCTGTTCTGGATCTTCAGGTGGAAGAGGTGGTAAAGGTGGTAGAGGAGGTAGAGGTTCAAGAGAAACACACAAGCCTTCCACATAAGGCTGGCTCAAAGGTGGTACAG
Source organism: Antilocapra americana (assembly GCA_007570785.1). NCBI lineage: Eukaryota > Metazoa > Chordata > Mammalia > Artiodactyla > Antilocapridae > Antilocapra > Antilocapra americana. Next base: position 907,194 of record ML661935.1, read on the forward strand.
ACTAGTTAATTTTAAAAAAAAAGAAAGAATAATTACCATGCAAATTTTACTCATTCCAAGGGTTTATGTCTACAGCAATGTCAAATTAGAAAAGGTAAACATCAGGTTATTACTTTACTGTAAGAATAAGGGAACTAAGTATACTGGAAATCTCAAAACTGACCCAAATTCAAAATTCAGCCAAGTAAAAGTATAATTTTTACAAAAAGTTAAAATCAACTGTAATTTATGAACTTCATGATAGAGAAATCAAATTTTACAGGATCTATCTCTCTAGATGACTACCTGAAAACAAAGAGATGTTTAAGTAAAATTAAAAATTAGGAACCAAAGGGATTCTAGATGGGAATAGTCTAGAGTATATCAAGAATTAAACGTGAGAGAGAAATCATCACCACTACCCTCATAAAATCCTTGTGAAATGGCTTCTTAGAGATCATCTGTAAAGATAGTTAATTTTACCCAAATCCCAGAATTTGCCCACACTTTTGCTCCAAAGACTTTCCAATATTTCTCTTGGCATTTAAAACAATTCAAAGAAGAAAGAAAAAAATGTTTCTCTCTCACTCTCTACTCTAATAGTCCCCTCCTCTTAAACTTCCCAGGACACCAGCTGTCTGCCCAGGAACTGTGAGACAGCGAAGTTCCTACTAACCCATTAAGACAGAAACAGTGTGAGTTCTAGGTGCTCTCAGTCTAGAGAAACTGACAAATCACTTTGTGATTCCCCCACTTTCTTTTTTTTTTTCTTTCTTTTTTTTTTAACTGGGGGACTAGCAGTTCTTTCAAAAGTAGGCTGAAAAGAAACTGACTTTTCTTTAACTAGTCAATGCTTTTCCCTACTGAATTTTCAAATTAAAAACAACTATATAATCAAAAGACGAGAAAGGATAGTTTCTAGAAGCACCTTAAATGCACTTAAATCCCAACTACCCTCTAAAAAAATCCAAAATAATAGATAATTCTTAATCTGCTTAAGAATTCATTTTCTGAGGAGTAAAAAGAAAGAAGGAAACATGTCAAGTATTGAAAGAAAGTCCAACATGAGACTAAAAATTAGCTATGAAAAAATCTACCAGATTGATAGCCTACAGATAACTAATATACCATAGATTTCATAGCTATTAATTGTGGCAAGCAGACTTTATGCTCTCATACCTATTAATTACATGCCAGCTTTTCAAAACAAATTAGAAAAGACACAAGGCAACAAAACTTTCTTAGAATCATACCAATCCTCACTTACAGAAACCTGAGGTGGTGGAGGCAAAGAAATAGATGGTGCTGGAGAAAAATACCCCAATGAACATTCAGAGAAGAATGGTGGTTGCACTGGTGAAGGAGCTGTTAAAAACAATTTTATAGGAGTTTAATAACATATATTCAACAGGGACAAATTAAACTTGTATTTTTGAAGACATACAACTGCATCTAAGTAAAGTACAAGTGAGACTGCATTAATCGCCAATAAAATACTTAACCTCCATGAGACTACCTCTGCCTATTTATAATTGTTCTTATATCACTATAAAGTTAGCCATCCACTTAAGCTGATATTTAGTCCCTCCAAAACTTTTCTATTTTGTTCTACTTTTCACCTACTGGTGGTAAACGTGAATAAAGCAGGAAAGGCTTTTACTGCTTTCTGGAAAAAAACATACCTTTTTAAGATAGTAATAAAACAAAAAATTCCCCTTAATCTGCCAAAGTATCATAAGCAAAGAAAAACAGTGATGTGGTGACTCCCTCCCTTAATGTGAAGAAAAGTGAAGAAATGGACTATTTAAATTGGACTAGGAATGAAAAGAATTATCTATTGCATTTAATCATTAAAATATACATTTTTTTTCAAATTTAGTAATTCTGAAATAGTTATTGTTGCATCTCAGTTAAATTGTTAGCATTTTTTCCTTGGTAGCAGATAAAAATAACTGCTTATTTTACCTTCAGTGATTTCTTAAGACTCACTGAAATCTGACAGATTTGAGGATTACTCTTGCTACCCCTATACCATATAACGTTAGGGAAACTTAACATTTCTTCTTTGTCCCAGTGGTCTTTCAAGTCAATATGAATATTAACCACATGACTTACATGGAGCTGATTTGTGACCCAAATGATGCCATCTGATTATATTTTTCATATTATTTTTTTACAAAATTCTTCTAAAGGGTAAATCATAAAATTATTATAGAGTAATAACAACATCAATATTTGAGAACTATAATGAATCATTTCCAAGAACTTAGAAATAATTAAAGGCAGACAAAAGAGAATTATGACATATAAATATAAGATTATTAAATATGAACCTGAACATTATAACCTGAAAATGAGCTTTTGCTAAACATTGCCAAATCATACAGATTTTGCCTTTTCTCTAGACACTTAAAGTGGAATTCTAGTTTCATTTGGTCTCACAATACAACCCACTGGAAGAAAAACACTAATCATATGACCTTGCAAGTAAATATTCTAGCTTCTAGAACACTAATGGCATTTTGTTGTCTGCCCCATTCTTATGTGTTTTAATTAGTAAGAGGAGAGCTTTAATAGGTAGGAGGTCTCTCATAGCCCATTACTCCTGAAAATCCACTAAAACAAGTCTCTAACTCTCAAGGATGGCCACATCCTACAATGTGCACTCCAACCGAGGTAGAGACCTAACAGTTAGAACCAGCTGATGCTAAGGCACCACTGTTATTGCTTTTCATCTCTATTCCTGCAAAGTGTCATCAGCAGAAAGAGAAAAGAAGCCTGAACAAAAGAAAGATCTCTTTTTTTTGACTAAAATGAAGACTACCTTAGACATAAAGATACTTAAGAAGAAAGAAAGATTTCTTTGTTCGTTTGTTTTTTAAAGCAGTGTTCTCACCTTTCCCACAATATTCACTTCTGAGATCAAACAGTTAACAGCAGAATACTGCCTTTTTTATTAAAATACCATATAGGAAGAAATACTAGTAAATAAAGGTTAATACAACAGTTTGAGGTTTGCTTTTCAAGTATTTAAACACCAAATAATATTTTTGGTTGTACAACCTACCAGCAAATTTTACTTTGATTACACATTTTTTTCAATGTCTTGGGTACTCTCTTGACCATTTTCTACTTAATAATTGTGAATGTACAAATGTTTTAAGTTTTAGCTCATACCTGGAGAATTGGTTTCACTATCTGTATCCATAGCAACTTCTTCATAGTTATCATATTGATAAATGCCTCCTCCACTATCAGTAGCTTGCTTATCTAAGGATCGTCTCAGGTCAGGATCTGAAGACTAATTATACAAGATTTATTTTTAGTTTCACAATATTTTCTGTCTTAGTCTATTCTTAGGCTCAAAATTATAAAACAAAAGTTATCTTTTACATAGAACAGTATCAAAAGTCATGATGATTTGGGAATACATGATAGGTACATTGTGGCTGACACATGAAGCTACATGTACAGATGAACTCCTCCAGTGAGCTGAGCCACTAAATAATCAGCTATTCCTCTAGAAAGTAAGAAGACACCAAGATCAGAAATACTAATGGCCTCTCTCTGAAAATTAAGAAATCAGATAAATGAATGCAAGCTTTATTTAAAATACTGCCCGAATACACCATTAACATTTCCATTATGAATAAATGAATGATAATTGAAAACTCAAAACTCCTGGTCATATGTTTGTATGCTGTTTTCTCATTTCTTACCATCTCCACTCAGAGACAGTTTATAAGAAATTAAAAATTAGCAAAACCTATCTAAATGGATACAAATGTACAATACTTTTCTATAAAAGAAAGCAAGCCACCAGGGAAGTCATGTAGGGAGTCAAGGGATAGATTTAAGTAAGGAATTTATAAGTATTCATACTTTGAGCTTCTGAAAAGTACTTTGATGGAATCTTTTTATAGAAATGGTGGCTCAGACAGTAAAGCGTCTGCCTGCAATTCGGGAGACCCGGGTTTGATCCCTGGGCCGGGAAGATCCCCTGGAGAAGGAAATGGCAACCTAATCCAGTTCTCTTGCCTAGAAAATTCCATGGATGAAGGAGCCTGGTGGGCTATATAGTCCAGGGTATGGCAAAGAGTCGGACACAACTGAGTGACTTCACTTTCACTTTCCTCTTTAATATCCCTCTATTCTTTAACATCAATAATACACATGCAAGTGCAGTCTCAAAGCTCAGAATTCTGAAATTTGTCACTGCCAATAGCACCAGACCAATATTAAATCTCCAGTTTACTTCCTGACACCAGCCATAAAAGGCAATGACTCATCCAGTCATTATCAATGACTTATACATAATAAAGGTTCTCAAATGCTTGATAACTAAAGTAGCCACATGCACTAAGGCGATTATGATATGATGGATTTAACTGTCTTAAAAATAGTCCATATCGACTAATTATGATACGCTTCTAATTCTACATTACTAAACAAAGGAAAACTAAAAGGGAATAGTAATTTTAAGAATAAGTCCTCATTGCAACTCAGGAATGCCTTCTTTCTTCTAAATAGAAAAGGACACAAAAGCCAAAGGGAGGCTTTTCTAATCATAATTTTAGTCTATTCTATTTCTAGCATCTATAACTATAAAAACAATTCATTCTCAATTATGACCTACCTTCCCTTCTTCCCAAAGGAATTATTTATATATAACAAGCTCTATCAAACAAAAGAACTTAGTACTTTTTCCTAGTTGACTGAATTTATAAGCTAATGCAAGGACACTCAAATTTGAGTAATTTTGTATTTTTGAACTCCTTACTTTACTCCTTGATCTCCTCTTTCCACCAACCAATTTCATAAATCGATTGTATTGTTCTTCCTGATTTGAGAGATCTCGAATTTTTCTGATTTCTTCTTCTCTTTTCCTTCTCTCTTCTTCTTCAGCTTGCTTACGCTGATCCTCTTCTTTCTGTCTTTCCTGTTCTTTTTGCTGTTGTAGTTTCTTCCACGCCTTTGTCTGCTGCTTCCTCAATGCTTGTTTAGCTTTAAAAAATATAGAAACATCATCATCTATTAGAGTTAGAATTTTCAAGAAGATAGAGGAAACAAAACTTTAACAATTATTTTAATTATTAAGTTCTGTTTATATAGGACTGTCCTTTATTCAGGGCCCTATATAATTCCCGAACTCAAAACTTTCTGAATTAAAATCTAGAAACTATACTGATATAGGAAATCAATTAAAGGAGTTTAATAGAAATGATCACCTGTGGTGCTAACTTTTTTGGCCGAATGTGTTTTTGTACTGGTTTTAACTTTTTGTTGTACAGTTTTCGTCTTAGTCAACTTTTCTTTACTTTCTTTCATCACCTGCTGTTCTTTCTGTTGCCATTTTTTACTGGCTGACTGAAGAGCCAAAAGACGAAGCTGCAGTTCAGATAACTCCTCTTCATCTTCACCAAGCTTCTTTAACAAAAGAAATAGTTGCCATTTAAAAATTCTATTATTTGACTTTAGACATATTACCAAGTCAAAGCTGCTATAAGATCAGAATTTAAAGTTAGTTTTAAGACAAATACTTACATGGTAAATACAAATAAAATAAGGAAACTGAATAAGTTACCATAGCACTATACTGTAGTTCAGTCCCTATAATACAAACTGAAGATCAATCTGTAGAGAACATATGTATACATTAGAAGGGCTAGATGGGGAGGGTACAACTGACAAAAAAAAAGTTTGAGATTGGCATATAACTGCTTCCCAAACAAGAGTAGAAATCTGATGGCAGTGAATACAAGAAGTCAACCCAGGGAAGGTAATGACCAAAGAACAAAGTTGGGTGTTTACTAGCGTTACAAGTACTACACAGAACAGGCACAGTGGAATGTCAAGATTCAAATTCACAAACTTTTAAAAATATATGTTATAATTCTTCAAATCAGTTCTGAAGGAAAAAATATGTAAAGATTTGCTTATATTTGAGCATTCCACATTCTAAAGGTACATACATTTATCTGGTATCGACAATATTTTTAATACCTAAGACTTCTTCAGGAAACTAAAACAGGGAAACAGTTTAGGAATAAACGTTTGAGAATTTTTTTCCAATTGAAATAACCTATATTTTTTCTTTATTTTTTTCACTCTATTTTTTTTTAGTTAATTTAAAAAATTATCTATTCTGTACATTTTAGCTAAAATGTAACAGAAAATGTCAGGGAACCTAAACAGAAGTATTAGATTGAAGACCACGAGACTTCTGTGGGAGAGCAATAAGGGGGTCCTTCGCCATCCCCACTCCTTGAAGTTCAACACAAAGCTATGTGTGTTTTTCCCTTATGTATATAAACAGAAAAGGAGGGGAAACTAAAAAGAGGCTAAGATTCAAAAAAGCTAAGGCTCACTTATCTAGTAAGTGAGTTGTAATTATACTTTTAAAATCAAATTATTTAATTCTTACGCATAAAGAAAACAGTAGAGTCCATCTAGTGGTTTAACCTTCTACAGACTATTACAAATCCGTAACTGAACTACCATCACATATTTCGGTAATTCAGTTTACCCAAACCAGGATAGTTACTCTTTGCTTTCTTGGGAAATATTTGTAAAAAATGAGCTGAAAAATTATCGTGAGTCTTTTTTACTCTAAATAATTTAAACACCAAATTCTACTGCTTGGTACTGAAGATCTAGAGTCATGCTATCCAAAAAACAGAACCAGTAAGTTGTGTGTGGCTATTTAACTAAAATTCAATGAAAACTTTCATTTCTCAGACACACTAGTCACATCCCAAATGTGACTAGGCACATGTGGTTAATAGCTACCATCCTGGAGTGTAGATATAGAACATTTCCATTATTATAGAAAACTCTATTGGACAGTGCTGATCCAGAGTTAAACTAAAATAAAGCTATCATTACTGTTCCACTGAGACTTACAAGTCTTTGATTATCTTTTGCTACTTGTCCTTCGGAATGAAACAGACCACTGATACTGTCACTCAAAGCAGCTACTTGATCGGTAAGAACAGTACTGAGGCTCATTCAAACCCCTTGCTCTGATATCTGATTCTTACAAAACTTTAAGCAAGTCAGTTAATCTACACATCTGAACCTTAGTTTTTCTGTAAGAGATAAAGTCAACCTACCTTATAGAGTTTATTGTTAGGATATTCAACACCATATATACATATATGCATTCATGCCTGTGGGTACATCTGTTATTTTATCATCCTTAAATTCAAGACCGTCTCTTTCCTAAAACTTCTAAGCTGTTTTCATCATTTCAATTTACTCATAGAAAGAAACTGAAATCTTAACAGAAGAAACTGAAGATATTTCAGATATCTAATTCAACTAACAAAATGCTTGGCCCAGTGAGTACCTATTAAATGTCAAACACAGTGCCTGATGCTCTTGCACTTTACCCTGTTGAACCTCACAACAATGCAGAGAACAAATGACATTAAACTCATTTGTAGAAAAGAAAACAGAGGCAAGCAAAGCCTAAGCAGCTAACACAAGATCACTCAGCTATTAAGAGGAACTAGAACTGGTCAAGGTGTAACTTCAAAGCTTTCTCACACAGCATAATCTTCCAAAATAAAGAAAAGAAAACGTCTGCAAGAAAATTAAAAGTTTCAAAACACAAGCAGAAAGTTTATCTATAGATACATATAGCATTTCAATTAAATATGTTAATTGAATCCAGGGAGGATATTGATATCCCAAGATCTCTCCAGATTTTATCTTTAAGGCTTATATCCAAATGGAGGTACAGCAATGATGAAAAAAAAAAGTAAAAAACAAGACAGAACTTTCCATTCAAAAGAACAGAGTAAAGCAGAACAAGAATCAGTCTTACAGAGATATCCAATCCCATAAAGCATTATCTTACCTTTTCAGATAGAATATCTGAGGCACTAATTCTTCTGGTTAAATTTTGTTCCTTATCTTCTAATCCTTTAAAATAAAACAGCATACTTTGAATGCTTTAAAAGATTGCTACAATCAATTTAAAATAAAATGCTACATAATATTTATACTAGTAATTATGTTTAAAGATCTCAATAAAGTGTTTCATTTTCTCAATCTCTCAACCAAAAGGAAAGAATTTTGCCAGAATGAAAATCTGAAAAAACTTTCCATATCAGCCTCATTTCTAAAAGTTAAAAGGCAAAGATAATTCAAAATATTAAAATATAAATTAAAACTGCACTATGATAAAAATGACTTCTGAATTAAAAATAATTATTTTAGATAGGAACAGAATTTAGAGTAGATAGGCAAAAAATAAAGCTTCCTTACTAAATAGATAATACAGAAAAAAGAATATATGATGATTAATTCAGACCTTTGAAGCTGAAATGAATTCAAATATTTAGAGATAGTAGTGGATTTATTTATTAAAGAAATGTCCTCAGGACTTCCCTGGTGGCCAAAATGTACTAAAAAAAAAAAAAAAAAAGAAAGAAAGAAGAAGAAGAAATGTCCTCTACTTATCCAGAAAAGTATTTGCAGAAGTAGATTAAATGACAACAAAATAAAGCCCATCCACACATTTTCCAGAATTCTAGCCTTGGACCCATATTTCTGATTACGTTATTACAAAATCTTACTGCCATATTATCTAATCTGGGATTCCCTGGTGGCTCAGTGGTAAAGAATTCACCTGCCAATGCAGGAGATGTGGGTGCGACTTCCCAGGGCTTGGGAAGATCCCCTGAAGAAGGAAATGGCAACCCATTCCAGTATTCCTACTTGGGAAAACACAGACAGAGGAGCCTGGCGGGCTACAGCCTATGGGGCTGCAAAAGAGTCAGACACAACTTAGCAACTAAACAACAATATTACCTCATCTATGACAGCTGTACAAATCACGCAATAAAGTTATAGTACCTATGTAATGGTACTGAGACTCTTTCACAGCTAAAACAGATTAAGTTAAAAACTTAAGAAAATCTCTCAAGATGACACAACAAGATTTGCAAAGCTAGGGCTCAACTAAGCCTAAACTCCAAGCCTAGGCTTTTTTCTGTAATGCCACTGCCAGTATTCCAAATATCTTAAGTTGACTGCTCAAGACCTACTGGTAAAAGAATAAGCAACTTATTCAATACATAGAATTAATCAACTGCCTTATAAAAGTAAACGGAAGGCAACCACCAAACTTTGAGTTAGGTCAGTTCTGCCATAATGCTTGCTTTGGAAATATGAATTTGTTGCAACTGATTGACATATTAGAAAATAATTTGAGGACAATACAAATTTCACATTTGCTTACATACAATTTGTGTCCAAGAAACACTACAAGAATGTACAAAGCTGCACCCAGGTGATCCTAGTAGAAGCCATGTAGGAATATACAAACCCCACAGACTCTGAGCAATCTACCAGCTCTTCAGTTCACTGTACATGTGTGACGAGTCACACCCACCCCCAACTGGTATTACAATTTGCGGTCCAGTTGCAAATAACCCCCCTTGCTCTACTCACAGTAACTTGTAAGTGGAGCTGCTACCACTTGTGACTTGTAAGCTGCTTCCACAAGCACATTTTAGATCTTTTTCAAGGTAAAGTGACATTACAGTATATCAGGCATTTTTACCCATTTAATGTGTAAATTTACACTGCCACTTTTATTAGATTCCAATCTTTTTTTTACGTGCCACTGACAAGGTTTTTGAGTGTTTTTTCCCCTAACATTATTTGCCCATAAACCCTGTGGTTTTTATTGTGTAATTCCACAGTGTAGTGATTTTCAGGAATGCATGTCGCCTTATAGCAAAACTGACCATACTTCCAAGAATACCAGAAGAGTAATAACTATTACATAAAAATTAACAAGGAAAAAAAAAGACAGATTTTCCATAATAAATGCAAAAAGAACTGAACTTTCCTCCTAAATGAGAGGAAATCATTAAGTTAGGTGAAGTCTATTAGTTGATGAGGCTCTCTATAAAAAAGTGGCATCACTTCCCTGTAAGGAAAGTAAAAGCAGCTACCGACTAAACCGGCAGGTACCTAATGAGCACAATGTCACCTGAAAAACAAGCACAAACCATAAATTTCAGGCCATAAATTCAGCTTCACACAAAGATTAATAAAAGCAAGTTATAGAAACCAAATAGGTGGTTTGGTCCTTTTGTCTTACCACTGTCATAGATCTTTACAATATTATTATATCAATTCCTACTCAATATTTCCAAAATGAAAATGGGTCTTGCACAGCCATGTAGTATTTTTAAAATTATTACCTGAAATTCTAAACTGAGCAAGAGACAGTCAGGATTTGGGAGTGGTTGTAACCATAACAACTGGATTTTCCTGGTGGTTGAATGGTTACAAACTCACCTGCCAATGCAGAGGACACGAGTTTGATCCCTGGTCCCAGAAGATTCTTCACACCGGGGAGCAACTAAACCCATGCATCACAACTACTGAGCTGTGCTCTAGAGCCTGTGAGCCACGACTGCTGAAGCCCGCGTGCCCTAGAGCCAGCGCTGTGCAACAAGAGAAGCCACCACAATGAGAAGCCCGAACACTCCAACTGGAAACAGCCCCCACTCACAACCAGTGAAAGCCTGAACAGCCAAAAATAAATAAATTAAAAAAACGGTAACAAATGAGAACCACCAATGAGAATAGAACACCAAAGATATCAACAGATAAGAAGTTATAAAGGAAAAGTATTATAAAAAACAAACAGGAAAATCAGAAGAAAGTTATAAGAAATTACTGATGTGTATAGTATCATTGACATCCTGAAATTTCAAGATTAATGAGAAAAGTATCACTGAATCTAACAGATGTGTCTACTCCCTATAGAATATTGTCAAAGTTGCAGCCAGGGTGAGCCTTTGAAAATACAAAACAAATTATGCCAATCTTTTGCTCAAAATCTTGTAACACCTCCTGTTTCACTCAGAATAAAAACTAAAGTTCTTGTAAGATACTGCATGGTCTATCCCACCCATTCTCTCTGACCTCTTCTCTCCCACTGTTCATCCCCCTCACTCCCTTGTCTTTAGTAGCCCTGGTTTCCCTGTCATTCCTCAAATGGTGCCAGTACCCCTCTGCCTAAGGGTCATCACTCTAGTTCAGTGTGTCTCAAAGTTTAGCAGGTATCAGAATCAACAGCAGGGCTTGTTAAATACAGACTGCTGAGCCCCATTCCCAGAGTTTCCTCTTTAGATCTAGGGTTGCTGTTGTTCAGTCGCTCAGACGTGTCCAACTCTTTGCGACCCCATGGACTGCAGCACATCAGGCTTCTCTGTCCTCCACTAGCTCCCAGAGCTTGCTCAAACCCATGCCCAACGAGTCGATGATACTCCAACCATCTCATCCTTTGTCATCCCCTTCTCCTCCTGCCTTCAGTCTTTCCCAGCAGGGTCTTTTCCACTGAGATCTGGGGTAGGGCCTGAGAATTTGCATTTCTATTAAGTTCCCAAAGTAAAGAAGGTCTAAGGATCACAGTTTAAAAATTAATACTCTAAGCTATCTATTCTCTTTGCTTGGAAACCTCTTTCCCACAGATATACATTTGGCTATTCCCCATCTTCAAAGCCTTTGTTTAAATCTCACCCTCAAATTCAGGCCTCTCCTTAATAATTAATAACTCATTAATACTGCAGCCTGTACCCACTGCCTCCATTCTAACTTACTTACTGCTATGCTTTTCCTCTCTCTTCAACTGTTATTTAGTCATCATAATTACTGTTTCCTCTTCTTAAAATGCAAGCCCATGAAAGAATAAATGATTGTCTGTTTTGTTCACTGATGTATTCCCAAGGGCCTGGAAGAACGTGCTCAACTAACTTTTGAATAAATGGAAGATGAAATAAAAAATGAAAGAAAATGAACAGTAAAATCTGCAACTAGGTTAAAAGTAATCTTGCCCTGAGTAGTTTCAGTACTCTGGTAGGGGCAGAAAAGCAAACTGCATTGAGTTAAGAAGGAATGAGAGGTAAAGTGAAGAGACTCAGCACAGATTGGCCTTTCTGGTAGTCTGGTTGAAAAGTCAGAAGTTAAGGGACAAAGTAGAATGGGGAGGATGGAGTGTTCAGATGTGGGGATGGAAAACACCAGTGTGTTTATAGTAAGTACTCCTTAAGAGAAAAGTGGTTAAAGAGGAAACAGAATTAAAAACCTCTGGAGTAAGATCCCAGAGAAAGTGGGAGAAATTAGAGCCAGGAATCAGGTTAAAACAAAGTGGTCATAAACAAAAAGATGGTCAGCACTTCCTCAGAGCAGAGAACTGAAATGAAAATTGATATGGATATAAGCTTACAATTAGGAAGTGAAAAGTTAGAAGTTGAATGAGATCACCTGAAACAGGAGGCAAGCTCACAGGCTGACAATAGGGATAAAGGTTAAGTAAATGGGCTGAAAAAAGAGAAATGGTGGGGAGCTGACCCAGAGCAATAGAAAGGTTTAATGGCAGAGCATCGAGTTTTGCCGAAGCCTGGGGAAGGGGTGCGTGTGTTTGAACACTAATCAACATAATTTCTTGATTCAGATAAATTTTGGCTTTTTTGGTTTCTTCCAATCCCTCTTTTACACTGCTGCCTGTTACTTTTCTAAAGCAGACATCTGATCACATCATTTTTCTGTTTAAAAATATTTGCTGGCTCACCTGAGGTTTAAAGAAAATCTAAATCTCTTAAGCAAGATATCCAGTGCCCTTTGCTTTCCAATCTCAACTTGTACCTTTATAAATTTATATCCAACCACTCAACAAACATACATATATTTCACATTGCACCTGTATTAGATCTATTTCAATGTCCTTTAAAAGTTCTTTATGCTTTCAACTGCTCATTTGGTTCCTTCTGATGGGAATTCCCAAGTGGAAAAGATACATCCTCCAAGACATTACCATCAAACATTACCATCACAATGAAAACTTTCTAAATCTAAATGAAGGTATTTGATCCTTCCTTTGCATTACTGCAGGCTTTCATACATAACTCATTATATTCCATATTTGTCTATGAGTCTTCTCTATCCCACTGGGGTATAATCTTCGAAATTTCCTGTCTGGAATCACGGTGCTAAACAGAGGAGGAATAAACATGTCCCTATGAATGTGTAACCAGAATCAGTCACCATTCAGGTTTGCAATCAAATTTACATCACATGAGTTGCCTGAAGATGTCAAATATAACACAGTCCCAAATCAAAAGTCTACTTAGCTCCTTGGCAGCAGCAAAAGCAAATCCTCTCTAGGAAATTCACCTTTGCGCAGACCATCAAAAATCCCCATCAAAATAATTCAGAGGAAAATGAACACCTTACTTTAAAAAAAAAAAACCCCACTAAACATGCAAGAAAAGGTACCAAAAAATGAGAACCAGCAGGGATAGCAAAAATTAGAAATTAGACCCAGATACCAGAAACTAGCAGGCAAAGAGGAAAATTAAAACAAGTCCATAATTAAAATGTTTAAAGAAATAAAGATAAATTTGAAAAACAGAAGAAAATTTTTTAAAATGACCATTTTATTTTAAAAATAAAAATGCAACACTAAAACAAAAACTGTAACTGAAATTAAAAACTCAAAGAATCTGAGAACTACGTAGACTGAAAGATACATCAGAGGAAATTTTCCAGAATGTATCACACAATTACAGATGGAAATGTAAGAGAAATGAAAGGTAAAGTGAGATGATTTAATTAAACATACTGATACAATACAGAGTTCAAAAAAGAGAATGGGACAATATAAGAGATAATGACAATTTTCAGAATCAATGAAAACTAGGAGCAAAACAAGTCCCAAGCTGAATAAAAATAAAAAATACAATTAACACATCACAGTTAAACTGTAGAGTATTAAGACAAAAACAGGGTCTTTAAAGCAACTAGAGAAAAATGATAGATTACCTTCAAATAAGAAACTGTTAAGAAACTGGACAGCTGACTTTTCAAAGTTAAGGGAAGCAGAAAATATCTTCAACATACTGATAATATAATTAACTAATCTAGAATTCTGGGAAAACTGTTTTTAAAGGGAGGGTAAACAGAAATATGGTAGACACGAACTACTACATGGAAATTCTTAAAAATGTATTTTAAACATAAGTGACTCTAGACATAGAAGAGTGAGTCAAGAACGAGTTTGATACACGGCCAAAGGTAGGCAAAAACTGTCCTTGTATATCAGGGAGAGGGTATATAACGTGATTAATTTTAAACACTGGTAAGAATTCATGTTACAATTCTTAAAAGAATCAAAATGAGACCAAAAACTTAACATCTAACTTTCAAACCAGTAAAATAAATAAATAAATAAATAACAAAAAACCCCGAAAGAGGCAAGAAAGGAAAAAATAAATACAAAGATCAGTAATCATGAAAAAGTGTGAACAAACTACATGTTCTTGTTAAAAGACAAAGATTATCAGGTTAAATTACAAATGAAATCGGCTCCATATAATGTGCAAATAACATCTGGAACAAGAAGCTACAGAAAGACTAAAAGGATAGGCAGTGACATGCAAAAAACATCCACTTCTGAAGAGAAAGATGGCTATTAATGAGGCAAAATAATCTTAGGCAAAATTACTACTAGACATAGAGATCACTACATGGTAATAAGAATAATAATTCCCTAGCCTCAATGTATTTAAAGTAAAAACTGAAAACCAGAAATTCACCACCATACTGGCAGATTTTAGCAAGCCTCTCAGTAACTGATAGATCAAGCAGGTCAAAAAACTTTACATCTTCCTTCTAAGACGAGAACATAAAAGCCTGATCTAACAACCCAAACATTCCTTTCAAATGCACAAAGAAGTTACAAAAGTTGACCACATGCTAGACAATAATGCAAGTCTCTACAAATATTCCAAAAGACTGGTACCACATAGATCTCTGACAATGTAACTGACTTACAAGTGGATAGCAAAAAAAAACAGGTAAAAAACCTACCTGCTTGGAAGTTAAGAAATACTTCCAAATAGCGTACAGGCCAAAGAAGAACAAAAATTAGAAAATACTTAGAATTGAATGAAAAAAATTTACATATCAGAAGCTGAGATGCAACTAAAATAGAAATTTTATAGCCCAAGTGAAAGTTGCTCAGTCATGTCCAACTCTTTGCAACCCCACGGACTGTACAGTTCATGAAATTCTCCAGGCCTGAATACTGGAGTGGGTAGCCATTACCTTCTCCAAGAGTTCTTCCCAACCCAGGGATCAAACCCAGGTCCTCCTACATTAAAGGTGGATTCTTTATCAGCTGAGCACAAGGGAAGCCCAAGAATACTGGAGTGGGTAGCCTATCCCTTCTCCAGGGGATCTTCTCAACCATGAATGGAAGTGGGGTCTCCTGCATTGCAGTTGGATTCTTTACCAACTGAGCTATCAGGGAAGCAAAATTTATAGCCCAAAATGAGGTTAATGGAATTTTATACCACAAAATGATGTCAATAGTAGAGAGGCTAAGAATTCATAAGTTAACAAGCAGGAAACTTACTTCTGAGGAAATTTTAAAAGGTATGGGGAGATAAAACTTATAAATACTACAGATAATAAAAAGGTAAGACATTTAAGAATAACTTAGTATAAACTGTTCAACTTTCAGGAAATGAACACATTACTAGAAATATACAGTTTACCTAAACTGCTTTACCCAGAAATAGAAAACACCAACAGTCAATAGTTTAAAACCTCCCCAGAAAAATTCCATCCTGTCCCCGATAATTTTACCTGCAAGAGCTACCAAATATCCCAGGGATGAGTACAACCTTAAACCTATTCAAAAGAGGAAAAACCACTCCTCAACTCATTACAAGCATCATAATTTTATACTAGGCTTCCCCTCCCCCCACCCAGGAGAGAATCAGTCTGCAAGGCAGGAGGTAAAGGAGGGGTAGGTTCAATCCCTGGGTTGGAAAGATTCCTGGGAGGAAAAAATGGCAACCCATTCCAGTATTCTTGCCTGAAAAATCCCACAGAGAGATGAGCCTGGCGGGCTACAATTCAGAGTCACAAAGAGTTGGCTACACTACTGAACTTAATAAAGGCTGTAAGTAAAACTTGTAAGGAAAAACAAGGAACAAAGCTACAGGCTATGAACATAGATGAAAATTTCCAAACAAATATTAGCAAACCTTTATTTATGAAGGTTTTATAACTGCCCAAAACTGAAAGAACCAAATATCCCTCAAGTGGGAAACGGCTTAAAAAACTGTAGCAAAGCCACACAATGGGACATTCAGCAGTAAAACAGAATGAACTACTGATCCATGTAACCACATGGATCAATTTCAAACACGCTAATCAAAGAAGCTAGGATTAAAAAACAATGTTCTACATTACTCTATTTATATGACATTCTGGAAATGGCAAAAGTATAGGGTCAGAAAAACAGACCAGCAGTTACCAAGTAGGGTTGATGGCATGAGGGAACTGGCAGGAGTTAATGGAACTGTTCTATATCTGAATAGTGATGGCTGGCAATGATTACCCAACTGCTTGCATCTGTCAAAACTCAACTACACAGTTAAATGGATAAACTTTTACTGTATCTAAATATACACTCACATAAAAGAAGAAAAGGAAAAATTAACAAACCAAATCCATGATGTATAAAAATAATGTATCATGAACTAGCTGGATTTATCTCAATCATACAAGTGATTTAACTCTATAAAAATCAATTAATATAATCCATTATACTAATAAACAAGAAAAATTAGATGCTCTTCTCCATAATGAAGAAAAAATATCTGATAAACTTCAACATCCATTCATGCTAAAAATTTCAAACAAGGAATAGGGAAGAGGTCTGAATTCCTACACTTAACCAACACTAGGTTTAAAAGTAAACAGCAAAGAAGGGATATATGTATATGTATGGTTGATTCACTTTGCTGTACAGCAGAAACGAAACACTGTAAAGCAACTAAATGCCAATTAAAAAAAAAAAAAAGTAAATGGCAAAAGTATCCCCTGTAAGTTAGGGAACAAAACTGCCCATTACCACTTATGTTAAAATTGTATTATTAGCCGTGATCAGCACTTAAGGCCAAAATGAAACAGAATTTGTCATCATCCAACAATATGACTGTCTATGTAGACAGTGCAAAAAAGGTTCAGACAAAATATTAGAATCATTTCAGTGAAGTACACTACCAAAATAACCAGTTACCCCTTCAAAGGAAATCTCATCACTAACTGAAATTTTAAATTTCATTACCTGGACTAGATTCAGTAGTGTCAGATTTCAGGGAAAGCTGTTTTGTTCCATCTTTAACTTTTTTCAATCGGTTCTTATCTCCTGGTAAAGTCAATTTTTGCCTGAGTGGTTTTAATTCAAACGCCTGAAAAGTTTTGACCTGTGCTTTCTCCTCAGGAGCTACTTCTTTACTTGAGTCTTTTATAATACTGACATTATCAGTGCTTGTTTGGTCCTCAAAGTTCAATGTCTTAGGATCTTCTTGCACATTCTCCTCTTTGCTACTCAAAGCCAGTTTTTCATCCTTATTGATGCACTCTAGTTCCAACTGTATTTGCTTATACTTCAAAAGTAAATCTTCAAAAGTTTCTTCCCCACAGTTTTCACTTTTTGATGAATAATTCTGTTTTCTTGATGGAGATCTTCCAAAACTTTTGGCTGAACAGCATATTAAGGAAACCAGTTTCCAAAAATTTTCCAGTTAATTTAACAAAAACACATTAGGTTAAAGATGAATTGTCGCCCATTTTTGTGTTTTTCAAAGATGAACTGACATTTTTAAATTACTAAATTCCATTCAGCACACGTGCTGTTAAGTGTTAAGCACTTTCATTATGCACCCATATTTCAAATTTAACAAGTATTCATACAAACAGTCCACTTACAAGATCACTAGTGTCACTTATCACCCGCAGTATCCACAGGTACAGCACCTAGTTATAGCATCCTTCTGCAGGTATCAGGAAAGCCCATAACAAGCTGGTGGTTAAAGATTTCTTTCTGAAGAAAGAGGGGAGAAACTGAACAGTTTGTCACTGATGTTGATATTTTACACTTCAAACAATCAGAAGACGTTTCTTCTTTTTAATTAATTTCTTCTCGTGATTAAAAAATGAACACTGATAATTAATAGTTAAGACTAAGTTATGAATAAGAAACACTGTATTGGGGGGAGGGAAGAGAGAGGGGGGTTCCGGAGGGGAAGCATATGTAAACCCATGGTGATATCATGACAATGTATGGCAAAAACAATTAAAAAAAGAAAAAAAGAAAAAAAAAAAAAGAAACACTGTATTAAAAAACCTAACACATAGCAATCTTAGCACTCATCCAGTACACTAACATCCACAATAGGTACAACTAAGACAATGAAACCAGGTTCTAAAAACACACCTTAAATTGTGTTCAAGATGTATATTCTAAACTACTTTTTCCCTGAAGATAAGGATACCTAAACCCTGTTACTTTTGGTCTTTCTTTTAACATAGTGCTACATAAAAAATAACTTCATGGTTGGAAACGGCTACAAAGTTTCAAACTAAAATTTTTATTCAAAGTAATTCACACATGTAAGAATTGTTTTACCTCACTTCTCCAGTCTAGAAATTAATACAAGTATTTTTTTTGGCTTTAACACAATAAGTCATTAATAGATCATTAAATTGGCTAGGATATAACATTACATTTCCCTAAATATGGTTTCTTCTGTGTAACAACTTACTGGACAAACAATCTGCACAGATTTTTAAACTTCTCTAATGACCAATTTAAGAATGGGAATTACCACCAAGTATTTTAGAAACTAAATGATCAGAAAATCTTTAAAAGTTCTGCAGCAAAACTGTTCTAGCAAGTTTTTGGTTTTCTGATCTCCTTTTTAGAGCTGCTGCTGCTAAATCACTTCGGTCGTGTCTGACTCCGTGCAACCCCGTGCACTGCAGCCTACCAGGCTCCTCCGGCTATGGGATTTTCCAGGCAAGAGTACCGGAGTGGGGTGCCACTGCCTTCTTTTTAGAGCTAGGTTTCTTGAAATAATACTAGTTTCTTATTACCTGTCTTTCTCCTCAACCAAATGGAATCTGGCTTCTGCTGGCTGAGTTTATCCATCAGGTTTTCAAACCTTATTCTATCTTATTTCTCTGCAACATTAACACCGTAAATACTTCTCTCTCCTGGCTTCCGTAACTCCACACTCCTCGTTTCTCTAGTTTTTTGGGGGTTTTGGGTTTTTTTTTTTTTTTTTGGTCTTTAATAACACCTTTCTCTCCCAACTGCTGCAACAATAGTGCTCTCCAGTGAGTCCTACTTAGTCTCTCTTTTCATTCTAAGCATTCTAATGCACTCCCACAGTTCTGCCTGGTGATAGGTATTTGAGGTTCTATCTCCTACAAGCCATCTTTCATCCTATTGCTAATCTTTCTAGAATACAAATCAGATCTTATCCTTTGCTTTAATCTCACTAAGAATAGAGTCCAAAAACCCTACAATGGCATATAATACTTTCATGATTCCCTTCCATTCTCACCTCTTCCAGGTTTATCACAATTTATGCATAGCTTTGTATCTAGGTTTTCCTGTTCTTCAAATTTACCCCAATTCAAAGGCCCCTGCTATGTGAAGTCAGATAATTACTTTTCCCCCACCAAACCACTACATACTCTTTGTATATAAACTTGGGTAATTATCTACATTTAAATCTCACTTTTTCAATAGAGTCATAGTAACTTAAAAAAATTAGACTAGAGTCCTTGGAAACATTCAGCAAGAGAAAAGATTCAATACACTAACAAAAAATAAAATAACTAAAGGACAGAAAAAAAAAAGAAAATCAATTGAGCTATGACTAATTCATCTCCTTCAAGGCTAAATGAAGTCTTGTACTTCTACCTATAAAGAACAGTTAGAATGAAACAAACACTTAAATGATTTAATGTGAAACTGGTCAACATGGAATTTCTAACTGATATCTGGTTTATGTTAGCTATGACCAGATTTGAAAGTTTAAGCAGCAGCCATCCAAAGGAGACATATGCTAAGACAGACTGACAAAGTGTCTTATCAATAAGGAAAATTAAAAATGAATGAGAATGAAAATAACTACCTGCAACAGAATCTGGCTTATTCTATTTCTTTAAAGCTGCATCTAGCATATTTTAATTATTACTGAAAAAGTTTTAAAAAATACCCACCTGTACTCATGCTACTTCACGTCTACATTAGGGAAATAAGTCACAGAATAACTCTTGTTCTTTCTTAATACAATACTTGTAACATAAAAATGTCACTATTACAAACACACAGTGGGAATAAAAATTAAACTTAGTATAATCATGGTATTAAAGGAATTTAAAGTAACAAAATCTTTTGTTACAAAATTTATTTGCTGATATTACATAAAAGTGGCTGGGAACTATGTTTTTCTTCACAAATTCTTACAAAGAATTCCATCTCTAGGATAGATTAATGATACTTCACTACGAAAACAATGAGCAGAGGATCAAAATAATCATCCTTGCACAGGATGTGTGAAAAGAAAAACAGCAAGACAGCTCACTTCTGATACGTTACTATAGAAATCAGACTGGGTACTTTCCATACTTGTTTCATAACACCATATGCCTGGTCATTAATAAAAACATGTAAGGTTAACAATAAAGGTATATGGCAGAGGTATCGAATGCATGGACAGAAAGAAGGCAAAAGCAGGAAATAGGCAAGTCCACACATCATCTCCTTCTCGAACATAAAATAAACTAAGAAAAAACTTTAAGCTCCCATAGTACTTTATGCATACCCCAATTTGAACTTTTTACACTGAATATAGTTAACATTTGTCTCTTCAACACACAAGTTTCACTTTTGTATTTTTATGTTTTTGTTTTTTTATTGAAGGATAATTGATTTACAGAATTTTGTTGTTTTCTGTCAAACCTCAATCATTTTTGTGTTTTTAAATAATTTACATGTCTGTAATTAAACAGCCTTTCTGTTCTTAGGCTCAGAACTGACAACTAACAAATCCTTGGTTAAAAAAAATATCTTGGGCTAAGGTTTTCTATCTTTATTCAAAGAACATTTTTTTTTAAAGTTAAATACCTATGTGATTTTTTCCCTGAAACAATTCTGGAGTGCTCCTAACCCAACTTATGGTTGTATAAGTTTTTTCAGAGCACTAGCATCAGAAATGCCTTTTCCTTATCTAAACTACATTTCTGGTCCTCTTTATATCCTGACATCTGGCAAAGACCATTTGGTCTTAAGTATTCAGTGAAAATAACGTTGAGTGTCTCCCCAACAAATGTCATTACATGTAAGTTTAATATATAATAAATATATTAAAAAAACCATTACAGCATGGAAATTACAATCAGCAATAAGTATTCTCAATAAACCATTTTATGCAGTTATCATGGAATATTTCAAGACATAGTTCTACAAATAATCTGAAAGAGAATATTAATTTAGTTACTACAATACACACACCTGCATTACTTTGCTGTATCTTGAAACACATTTAAAAAAAATTTTTTTAAAGGATAGTTCTACAAACACGTCTTAAAATAGCAAATCCTCAGATGAATAAACTCAGGAATGTTTAAGATAACTAAGAATAAGATTAAAGGGGACAAGAATCAGCTATTTGCTATCTTCCTCCTTAACCTCTCCATTAGCTCCACCTCCCCATAAACCCCACGGTTTCCAATGTATTAAAATAAAAATGCTGGTTAAGTTTCATTCTCTCTCTAGTCCACAACTGTCAGCACTAACAATTATAAAATGCTCAAAATATGAACATAAGAAATAGAAGTTAAGAAGGTAAAGCTTCTGCCAAAGATAGATGAATTTCAAACCTTTGAATTAACTGCTGGTGACACCAGGACTTTCCCCCCCACCAACTTTAAAACGCAGCAATGTATAAGAGTAAATTAGAAAGATTTAAAAAAGAAAAAACAGAATCACAATAAAAACAGTAGAATTCGGTGTAACGAAACTTCATAATCTTCAATGTGACAGTGCAATACGATATAAGCAATAGTATTCCTCAAACTTTTTATGGTTAATACTTTTTCTCCCTCTAACAATCTAAAGCAACTTCACATAACAAAGTTTACTAACAAAAACAAAGGCTAATGAAACCTGGGCTTGTGATGTAGTGTTTCAAATCTGATTTTCCACCGTCTTAGGTTCCACTAGTTTGGCCCCCATCCAAAACAAGTTACTGTTCAAAAGCAATATACTCAATAAAGCAATTCTAAGAAACAACGCGACAGTTTGACACACGGGGTTTACCAAGGAACCACCTACATTAAGTATATTGACACAGTGACAAATAAGCGGTTCTGACGGTTCAGAAAGTTACTCATCTCACAGACCCAGTAATGACGCTAAAGGGAACTTTAGTGACACACCCAGGGCAGACCGCCACGTTAAGGATACAACTCTTCCGAGGTGGAGAGGGCTCTCGCCAGCTCTGACTGCTGCCGAATCCGGATCCCGCTCCTCCTCCCAGAGGTCTGCCCCCTGGCTTGCCTCCTCGCTCACCCCCTCCTCGGCCCCGACTCCAGCGACTCCCACCCCGGTAAGGCCTGCCTCGAAAACGGAAACGGTCCAAGGCGATGTGGCTCCGTTCCCAAAACGACGGCCGGGGGCTGCTTTCGGACAGTGAGCTAGAAGGCATCCTCACGGAGGGCGGGTGAGACCGGAATGGCTCTTTGGGTCGGTAGCTGCTGTGTCCCCTGAGGTGGCCCCGCTCTGACGCGTGCCGCGAGCGTGAGAAATTCCTCAGCTGCAGCTGAGAAGAGGACGATGACGAGGAGGAGCCACCGCCTCCGCCGGATCCGCCGCCCCGGGCCGGGTGAGGAGGCCTCCGCCGCGGGTACGGTAACAGCCCGCAGCCACTGCTGCTGCTGCTGCTCCGGCTCCGTATCTGACTGTTATTGTCGTCATCGCTGATCTCCCCATCTTCAAGCTCCCCTTCTTCCTTAGGCGAGAGGCCACTGGGAGCCAGGGCCGGCGTATCCGCGGTCGCCATCCCGGGAGCAGCGCTTTCCACACAACCTTAGCCCTCTATCCGGGGATCCGCCCGACTACTGCCTTCCTCTTCGGTTTCCTTCTTTTCTAACGGACCCGGTCGGTGCGGCCTTATCCTCTTTGGAGACCTAGCGGGCTCTGCTCCCCAACTTCCCCGCACCCCAGCTCTTTCTCGCCGGACCGTCGCAACCCACTTCCCTACCCTAGCGCCCCCTTGCTCCTCCGCGATCGGGGCTCTTCCGCCTCGCGAGAAAGTGATTCTGGAAGTGGCTCTGTTCGGCGGTCACTTCCTGCGGCACGCCGGAAACAAGACTCCCAGTTCACGCGATAATAATTAGGACAGCCCGATGCTCCCTGGGAGTTGTAGTCTTTCTTTTTTTTTTTTTTTAAATTGCCGCTCGCTTTGAGGCGATCCTTCCAGTCTGAGGCTGGTACCTATTCCGGACTGGCCTTTGGGGTTTTTGGGTGCGTGGCGGGGTAGGCGGGCCTGTTTTTACTCTTGACCTCGAGAGAGTTTCATAGTAATAGGGGGGATAGGAGGACACACCTCTTCTAATTGCTCGGTGGCCCGCAGCTAAAGAGACGCGGTAGTCCCACTCCCTTTCGGGAGCCGGGGAGAGGGCGGGTTGCGTCCGCCATGTTGGTGAAGGCAAACGAGGGCGACTGGAGCTCCAGGACCGTCGGCTTTGCTGGCTCAAGTCCGCCATATTAATAAAGAGAAAGGGCTGGTTGACCCCTCCCGCCCCCCACCCGCTACACACACACACACACACATACACACACACGTATACCCCGTCTTTCCAGCCATCTCTAGCGACTCAGCTCGGTGGGCCCTTCCCCAGCCTCTTTTGCCTAGGGTCCGCCCGAAGGAAGCGTAGCATCCCGCGCCTCAAATCAGGCTTAAGACAGCGCCGAATGAGGTGGAAAGGGGAATGCCGACCAATTGCGCCGCGGCGGGCTGTGCTACTACCTACAACAAGCACATTAACATCAGCTTCCACAGGTAACCTGGGCAGGGAGTGGGGCTGACGGAAACGGGAGTTCCTAGACTGGGTATCACTTGTGTGAAAAGAACAAGAGGATTCTACTAATTCTAACTTAGATATTTAGTAGCAGGGACGCATTTTTGCCTTTTGTGTTTCTAAAATCTGTTCAGTTTTTCCTTTCCCTTTGGGGAAGGTTCACTCAAGTTCTGTACAGTCATCAGTCCTTCTCTAGGAAGTGACAGGAGGGGTACCTTAATTTTCTGCTCTTTTATTTCCTATGTATTCGACCAGGTCTTGATGTTAATGACGCCATAAGAGGAAGCGAGATCTTCCTTTTCAACTCAGCAATCACCTAAAAAGCCGACTACGTTCCGGTTATAATTAGTTCTCACTGTTTATATTGACATGGGAAGCGTTTAAGATTTTTGATAGTCATATACAGTAACTGCTGAGGCATTTTCATTAATAGCAGTAGAATTAAGCTATGTGAATGAAAATGGAAAAGATAAGCTTTCTATTCTTACGAGAACAGAGTAGTATACAAAGAACCCAGGTTACCTTCTTCGTTTGCAGAAGAGCAAGCAGTCAAAATTCTTTAGTTCTGTCAAATCAGAACTCTGGAAAGCACGTTGAATACTACATGAAATAATGAGTCAGTAAACGTTTGCCTTCTCTGCAAGTACCTGCCATATGCTTGAAGAAAAGAAGCATTCAAAAAGTAAAATGCAAACAGTTCTGCGTTTATATACTTTGCAACTTAATAAGATCTTAGAATTCAGAAAATGATATCTTTGACCTTTCTTCCCACCTCATTATGACTAAATGTACCCCCATTAAAAGTTAACCACTTAAAATCCTTGTGGTGTTTGTTTTTCATGTATGTCATGCAAAGTGTAGTGCTTTATTCATTGATCCATCTACTGTATTAAAAAGCAGAGATACTACTTTGCCAACAAAAGTCCCTATAGTCAAAGCTATGGTTTTTCCAGTAGTCATGTATGGATGTGAGACTTGGACTCTAAAGAAAGCTGAGCGCTAAAGAATTGATGCTTTTGAACTGTTGGAGCATCAGTGCGTTGGAGAAGACTCTTGAGAGTTCCTTGGACTGCAAGATCAAACCAATCAATCCTAAGGGAAATCAATTCTGAATATTCATTGGAAGGGCCGATGCTGAAGCTGAAGCTCCAATACTTTGGTCACCTGATGCAAAGCACAGATTCACTGAAAAAGACCCTGATGCTGGGAAATACTGAAGGCAGGAGAAGGGGAGGATAGAGAATGAGATGGTTGGATGGCATCACCAACTCCCTGGACATGAGTTTGAGCAAGTTTGGGAAGTTGGTGATGGACAGGGAAGCCTGGCTCCATGGGGTTGCAAAGAGTTGGACACAACTGAGTGACTGAACTGAATTGAATGTGTGCCAAGCTCTTAGCATCTGACATGGTGCTAAGGGGCCAGAAAATTTTTAACCTTCCTGGACTTGGAATGAGAAAGACCAGCATAAATAATTATGGTTAAATGCCACAGAAGAGACTTTCAGGGAGTCCTAATTTAGCTTTGGAAAGTCAAGTAACACTTCTCAAAGGGTGTGAAATTTCAGATGAGACCAAAAGATGACATAAATCTGGTCCTGTGCAGTACTTTTAAGGATCTTCTGTTTTATCCAGTGGGTTCTTGAGTAGCTATGAAAGGCTTAAGAAGAATGGAGTGATTAGATTTCCATATTAAAAAGCCCTCAGGCTGCAGTGTGGAGAAGTATAGTGTTAGCTAAAGTTCTGGTTAAGCATCATCATGAGATGAATTTGAGGAGAAAGGAGCTTATTACAGAATGTTAACATACCTACTATTTCACAGGGAAATCCTGATGCAGCTCAGTGTACAATGTACTTCTGATGCTGACAAGATCAGCACTAGATTGATAGAGAAAAAAGTTAGGACCCTGTAATAAAATAAGGGAGACTCCACCTAGTGGCCTAGACTAGAGTAGTACTGAGAGTAGGGGCAGGAAGAAGTGGACAGATTTGAGAAATGTTTGAGGAGAAACTACTGTATATGGTAATTTGATTTGGAAGATGAGGAAGAGGATGAAGTCAAGGCACCAACACTGAATGTTTAGGAGATGCGTGGTGGTACACTAACATACATACTTCCTTTCCATGTTTGACTGTTTGCTTACTATGAAATTAATATATTCATGTGTAACCTCAGAAGTTTAGGCCTTAAGATAGCATTATTCATAATAAAATTAATTCCTATTTCATAATTAACATTTAATTCACTCCTTTTCTAGGACATTGGTAGACTTCTTTATCTCCATATACAACTTACATTGCCTAAACTTATTGTCCCCATTTTTCTTCTCTCTTCCTCAGCCCATTCCAGCCTGAGTCTCCTCAGTAATCTTTTGAAACTGTTCTTACTAACATGAATTGTCACTCCTACATCTTTTTTCATGGTATGTGATCATTTCCTCCCTGAAATACTCTGTACTTTGAATTATTTGACTCTAATCTTGTGATTTTCATCTTACTTCCTTGGCCTAACTTCAGTCTCCTCCACCACTCTACCACCTAGCCCATTCTCATCAAAAGGATTGCAGCTGTTCCTGCGGTCTTAGTTAACATTTATTTGTTGATGCCTCCTAAATCAGTACTTCCAGTCCAAATCTCCAATGGGTTTTAGACCTATAGGTGAAGTGTCTCAATTATTTCCCCCGTCTCTTCAGTTCCTCACATTCAGCATACTAAAACTGTACTCTTGAAATTGTCCTTCCCTGCAAACTACATTTCCCATATTCCCTTTCTCATACAAGGAAACACAATCCACCCAGAAACTGGGATGTTATCCTCCTTTGACTTCTCAGCATTCCCTCTCAATTGAAGTATTAAAACAACTTCTTAACTGGTTCACTGCCTCCATTCATGTCCTCCTAACTGCTCTATTATAGTAAATGGTGTGTTGCTAAATGTTTAACAACAGGATCTCTGGAGAAGGGCAAAAGCCCTGATTTGTAATGTTTGTCCAATTTGCAGGATATAAATACTCCTAACCATAACTAGTCTTAAGCAGCCACCATGACATCACTGATCATGGAGTTGGGAAGAAATGTACAGTACTACCCTATTCTGTATCATTTATTTCATACAGGTTTCATACATATAAGTAACCTTGAGAGTGTAGATAATAGTAAAATAACTAGGTGGTGGGATTTCAATATGTATTAACCTTGTTTCTAATCTACTTAAATGCAAACTTAACATAGTTTTTAATCATAGCTGTGTTTAACAATCAGAAAAAACATTTTCTGTTAACAGTCACCTCTAAATTAGGCTCTTGATGACTTACCAATGCCATTTTGGGTAAAGTTCAAAATCACTCTATCTTAGCAGGCTCTCTATCATCGTTTCATATCATAACACTTCCCTGTACCCAAGATACTCTTTAACATTCTTCACTACTACCATTTCCCTAGCTAATTCCCTCTCTTAAGGCCTCTTGATGAGATTAGCTCTTCCTATTATGGTTCCATGCAATCCTGTACTTAAGGATTTTTCTAAGTTCATATAATTACACTCGTAATTACATTTGTAATATTGGGTTGGCAAAAAAGTTCATTCAGGTTTTTCTGTAAGATGCTATGGAAAAGCCTGAATGAAATTTTGGGGCCAACCCAATAATAAAAATGGTGTTTATTTAGTATTTGCCATGCACTATGCACTGGGCTAGGCTTCCCTGGTGGCCCAGATGGTAAAGAGACTGGCTGCAGTGCAAGAGGCTTGGGTTCAGTCCCTGGGTTGGGAAGATCCCCTGGAGAAGGGAATGGCAACTCACTCTGGTATTCTTGACTGGAGAATCCCATGGACAGAGGAGCCTGGAAAGCTGTAGTCCATGAGGTTGCAGAGTCGGGCAGGACTGAGCGACTAACACACACACACACACACACACACACACACACACACACACACAGCTAAGCATTTACTCACATTGTCTCATTTAATTCCTAAAACCACACACACACACAGAGCTAAGCATTTACTCACATTGTCTCATTTAATTCCTAAAACCACACCGGGTACCATTAGTACTCAACTTTATGGGTGATAAAACTGAGGCCTAAAAAGGTTAAACAATATCCTTAAAGTCATCCAGCTATTATGTGAAGGATCCAGGACTGATACCTGGTTTTGATTCCAGAGAAACTGTTCTCAGCCACTCTTTTCCACTACATCAAGCTGTTTGATTCTCTACTTTCCTCATTACAGTATACCCTCAAAAAAGGGGGCTATCATAAAGGCAGGTCGGTTTTATTTACCACCACGTCTTCAGCGCCTAGGGCAGTGCTTGGAATGGTAGAGGCATTCGATTATTTATTAAAGACCCAAGCAAAGTAGCACTGTGTAAAATACTGAGTCATTTTCCAAAACATCTAGTGCTTCTGAAAGCCTGGTTCTATTTTTGTGCAGGAAAGAATATATCCATCTAGTAACACTACTTTACTTATTTAAAACTAATATTTACAGGATTTATTATTAAATTCAGCTTACAGGCTGCTTCACTCACCCTTTGGATTTGCTGGGAAAAATCCAAACAACATGTGAAAAACATAATTAAGGTTAATCTTTATAAAACATTATCCAAAATCAAATATAAAATTGTTGATTATTCTTATTTTATTTCAACACAGATAATCTGAAGATTATTTAGTAATGCCAAACTAACTCCACTAGTTTGTATATTCATTGATTCACTCAGAAAAGTTCATTGAATGCTTACTTAACAGGATAAAGTAGTGAAATAAACAGCTTCTAACCAGGAGAAACCTGTGATCTAGTGGTGGAGATAGAAAAGTAAACAATTAGAATACAGTTATATTTTCACTATATGATACAGATACATCTAACCAAGTCTTCTGATCATGAAAAACTTGTTAGGAAAATGGGATTCCTAAACTGAGTCTTAAAAGAAGTAGAATTTGATGAAGTTAAGGTCCAGTTGGAGGCAATGATTTCATGATTTTAAAAAGCTAAAGAGGGGTTTGAAAAACAATATATGACAGTCTTCATATATCTGAAGAGTCTTATACAAATGCTAATACAATAGTACTGATAGTACTTATTTATTCTGAGCCTTTATTGAGGTCCCAACAAGAAGTGTGCTTATGAATTAACACCTTAATTTTTAGCTCAGTCCTCAGGAGAATTTTCAGATTTTTAAACATTGGAACAGAGCTTTGAAGTGAGAATAAATTATTGTTAAGAAGTGAGCGCTAGCAGAGTAGATTAATTCTCCATCAGCGGTGTCTAGTGAAATAGAAAAAAGTACCTCATGAATAGGAGCTGTAGAGTGACATACAGATGTTGTCTTCAGATCAGGGTGTGTTTGAGGTTGTGGGGAATGAGGACATGAGATGGCAGGGTGTGTAAGTAAACCTGGGCTTTCATCCCTGAGCCCCTCCCTGCTGGTAATTTGAGCAGCCCTAGTATATCTGACATAGCCAAAGCTGTTCCTAGTGAATCTTCAGCTGGGGGCTTCAAAGCCACAGGATCTTCTAACACAAATTTAATGGTTCCTTTTAGGCACTAGTGAGTTCATAATTAAGGGATAAGGTAGTCAAACTAAAGAGTTCAGTTCAAACTTACTGTGTGTGAATGTTGATTCTTCTATTTCCAAGTCGGTCAACACAGGGGCTTCCCTGATAGGTCAGCTGGTGAGGAATCTGCCTGCTATGCAGGAGACCCTGGTTCGATTCCTGGATTGGGAAGATCTGATGGAGAAGGGATAGGACACCCACTCTCATATTCTTGGGCTTCCCTGGTGGCTCAGCTGGTAAAGAATCCACCTGCAGTGCAGGAGACCTGGGTTCAATCCCTGGGTTGGAAAGATCCCCTGGAGAAGGGAACAGCTACCCACTCCAGTACTGTGGCCTGGAGAATTCCATGGACTCTATAGTCAAAGAGTGGGACACAACCAAGCAACTTGCACTTCACAGCACAGCTACCATCAGAATTTTTAGAAGTCCCTTATATTTTTCTCTTCCTTAATGGCTGTACACTGGGAGATATCACTGTATTTTATATTTGAAATAAATATAAAAGGAAAAACATTCCAACTGGCTTGTCATCAGTGTTTTACTTCTTGTAGTAATTATGCTTTCAACTGTACTACATAGCTTCAGAGTTCATTTTTCAAAAATATATGCAGTTTAACTTCATGGAAGTAGTATAGTATAGTATTAATTTATATATTCTATATTTATAGTAACTAAGCACATTTTTGTTGAGTCCCAACTATTTGCAAGGCAATACCTAAGTAGTAATGATAGATAAAAAGATACAATGATCCGTGTCCTCAAGAAAATTATCATCTTCGATTTCACTGGAAATTTTTTAAAATGAAAAATTACAAAGCATGTGGTAAGTATCATAATGAACACAGAGGAAAGAATACCAGAATCTGTCATGATAAAATTTAATCTGTGGATTATCTGAGTTGTTTTGGCCAGATATATCAACACCAGCATTGTGAAATTATTCCTGCTTACAGTGGTTCCACATAAATTTGATATAGATCAATTTAGTTTTACTTATTTTTTCTCATTGTTAAGGACTAGTTTGGAAAGAAATGTCTCTTTAAAACCCTGAAAAACTGATCCACTTAAGTTAGTTTTTTATTAATTTTTAAGAACTTATAAAAATGAACATGAATTAGTTTCTGTTCCAGTATTTGGATACTAGAAATTTTTAATTTGTTATATAAATGGAAGACATTTTAAATTGTCACTTTTCAAAATTTCTTTTGACTATTTAGTGCAACCAGAAGTGTGATAGTTGGAATTTGAGTTGCCCTTTTTTTTTTTTAAGGTTTCCTTTGGATCCTAAAAGAAGAAAAGAATGGGTTCGCCTGGTTAGGCGCAAAAATTTTGTGCCAGGAAAACATACTTTTCTTTGTTCAAAGCACTTTGAAGCTTCCTGTTTTGACCTAACAGGACAAACTAGACGACTTAAAATGGATGCTGTTCCAACCATTTTTGATTTTTGTACCCATATAAAGTCCATGGTACGTAATGCTACTTTTCTTTAACTCCACTTTTACCATTTTTAGAATCCATCCCTTTTTGTTCATAAAATGGAATGATTGAGAATATATTGAAATTCATATATAATACTGTACCTAAAGGAAGTTGGAAAATTACTGTAAAGATGCAGGCTAGCATTAGTGCTCAAGTCTCTTGATTCTATTATTCTTCCCCCAATCCAAACGTTTTATCATATTGGAACTCTACATTATTGTTTATTATTATCTAACTGACCCATTGGTTAAACTGAAAAATCTTAATGAAACCTCTAGCATCATTCTGCCCTGGTTTTAGGATGACGTACAAATAATGTGTGATAAGTGCTTTCATGGTAGCACACCCAAAGAATACCATAGAGGCGTAACAGAAAACTTCATAGAACTCCGGCATTTAGGCTAGGTTTGAGCTTGGAGTTTGGAACTTAGGAGAGAGTTGACCTTGCACAGGGCAGCTGCAATAGTATGATGAGAACAAAAACTAATGAGTTGACGGATGAGTGGAAAATAAGTATTAGCAGGTGATATTTAAAAGAAAGGAGAAATTAAAGGTATAATATGAATGTATTAAAGCAATGTTTTATCTACTCAAGGACGATCTGATCAAAAAGGAAAAGCTAGCTGCGAAAGACAGGGTCACTGAAATGTTAAGGGGTAGAATGAACAAAAAAAATGTAAAATAATTTAGCTTTGAAAAAGAGGACAGATATCTTTTCCTCTGAGAGAAGAAAAAAAATACTGCTTTTCTTGTGTTATTTTTCACAGTTACATTTGTGAAATGTTAATATCTGAATGAGAGAGAAGAGAGAGGAGATTGTGGTAAACTAATTATTAATATTAACATCACAGATATTAGGAAAGCTCCAGGATGACAATGTTTCACTTCTGAATCCTCAGAACCTCAAATAGTGCCTGGTACATAATACACACTCAGATGTTTGTTGAAGTATACCTTGGTTTTGACACTTTGATCATTCATTCTTTCAACAAATATTTACTAAGCTTTACATATGGTGAAATCTAAGTTAGATGCTGGGAATATAAAGATCAAAAAGGAGCCCCTGCCAGGTCCTTTAGACAGAAACAATGCCAGTTTTATGTTTCATGTGGACAGGAACCATATTTATATTACTTGTTCACTGTTGTGTTGTTTCAGTAAATGTTTCTTGAATGAATGAAAGACACAAAGTTATGAAATTAATGAGATAATCTGGGAACTAAAAGTGTGTTAATCTTTCTGAAATGAAGATTAAGATGGTGAATGGCAGAATGGGGTAAGACCCTAAATGATATAATATGCCATGTAAAGATTTTTTTTTTTGTTCTTTGGAAAATAGGGAGGCAAAGAAGAATGTTCAGTTCAGTTCAGTCGCTCAGTCATTTCCATCTCTTTGCAACCCCATGAACTGCAGTAGGCCAGGCCTCCAACTCCAACTCCATCACCAACTGCCGGAGTCCACCCAAACCCATGTCCATTGAGTCAGTGATACCATCCAGCCATCTCATCCTCTGCCGTCCCCTTCTCCTCCTGCCCTCAATCTTTCCCAGCATCAGGATCTTTTCAAATGAGTCAGCTCTTCGCATCAGGTGGCCAAAGTATTGGAGTTTTGGCTTCAACATCAGTCCTTCCAATGAACACAGAGAACGGATCTCCCTTAGAATGGACTGGTTGGATCTCCTTGCAGTCCAAGGGACCCTCAAGAGTCTTCTCCAACACCACAGTTCAAAAGCATCAATTCTTCGGTGCTCAGCTTTCTTTATAATCCGACTCTCACATCCATGCATGACTACTGGAAAAACCATAGCCTTGACTAGATGGACCTTTGTTGGTAAAGTAATGTCTCCACTTTCTAATATACTGTCTAGGTTGGTCATAACTTTCCTTCCAAGGAGTAAGCGTCTTTAATTTCATGGCTGCAGTCACCATCTGCAGTGATTTTGGAGAACAAAAAAATAAAGTCTGCCACTGTTTCCACTGTTTCCCCATCTATTTCCCATGAAGTGATGGGACTGTATGCCATGATCTTAGTTTTTTGAATGTTGAGCTTTAAGCCAACTTCTTCATTCACTTCTTTCACTTTCATCAAGAGGCTTTTTAGTTCCTCTTCACTTTCTGCCATAAGGGTGGTTTCATCTGCATATCTGACGTTATTGATGTTTCTTCCGGCAGTCTTGATTCCAGCTTGTGCTTCTTCCAGCCCAGCACATCTCATGATGTACTCTGCATATAAGTTAAATAAGCAGGCTGATGATATACAGCCTGATGATGTACCCCTTTTCCTATTTGGAACCAGTGTGTTGTTCCATGTCCAGTTCTAACTGTTGCTTCCTTACCTGCATACAGGTTTCTCAAGAGACAGGTCAGGTGGTCTGGTATTCCCATCTCTTTCAGAAATTTCCAGTTTCTTGTGATCCACAAAGGCTTTGGCATAGTCAATAAAGCAGAAATAGATGTTTTTCTGGAACTCTCTTGCCTTTTCGATGATCCAGCAGAAGTTGGCAATTTGATCTCTGGTTCCTCTGCCTTTTCTAAAACCAGCTGGAACATCTGGAAGTTCACAGTTCACGTATTTCTAAAGCCTGGCTTGGAGAATTTTGAGCATTACTTTACTAGCGTGTGAGATGAGTGCAATTGTCTGGTAGTTTGAGCATTCTTTGGCATTGCCTTTCTTTGGGATTGGAATGAAAACTGACCTTTTCCAGTCCTGTGGCCACTGCTGACTTTTCCAAATTTGCTGACATATTGAGTGCAACACTTTAACAACATCATCTTTTAGGATTTGAAATAGCTCAACTGGAATTCCATCACCTCCACTAGCCTTGTTTGTAGTGATGCTTCCTAAGGCCCACTTGACTTCACATTGCAGGATGTCTGGCTCTAGGTGAATGATCACACCATATTCGTGATTATCTGGGTCGTGAAGATCTTTTTTTGTACAGTTCTTCTGTGTATTCTTGCCACCTTTTCTTAATACCTTCTGTTAGGTCCATACCATTTCTGTCCTTTATTGAGCCCATCTTTGCATGAAATGTTCCCTTGGTATCTCTAATTTTCTTGAAGAGTTCTCTAGTCTTTCCCATTCTGTTGTTTTCCTCTATTTCTTTGCATTGATCACTGAGGAAGGCTTTCTTATCTCTCCTTGCTATTCTTTGGAACTCTGCATTCAGATGTGTATATCTTTCCTTTTCTTCTTTGCTTTTTGCTTCTCTTCTTTTCATAGCTATTTGTAAGGCCTCCTCAGACAGCCATTTTGCTTTTTTGCATTTCTTTTTCTTGGGGATGGTCTTGATCCCTGTCTCCTGTACAATGTCACGAACCTCCATCCATAGTTCATCAGGCACTCTGTATCAGATCTAGTCTCTTAAATCTATTTCTCACTTCCACTGTATAATCACAAGGGATTTAATTTAGGTCATACCTGAATGGTCTAGTGGTTTTTCCCACTTTCTTCAATTTCAGTCTGAATTTGGCAATAAGGAGTTCATGATCTGAGCCACAGTCAGCTCCCGGTCTTGTTTTTGCTGACTGTATACAGCTTCTCCATCTTTGACTGCAAAGAATATAATCAATCTGATTTCGGTGTCATCTATCTGGTGATGTCCATGTGTAGAGTCTTCTCTTGTGTTGTTGGAAGAGGGTGTTTGCTATGACCAGTGCGTTCTCTTGGCAAAACTATTAGCCTTTGCCCTGCTTCATTCTGTACTGCAAGGCTAAATCTGCCTGTTACTCCAGGTGTTTCTTGACTTCTTACTTTTGCATTCCAGTCCCCTATAATGAAAAGAACATCTTTTTGGGCTTAGTTCTAGAAGGTTTTGTAGGTCTTCATAGAACTGTTCAACTTCAGCTTCTTCAGCGTTACTGGCCAGGGAAATAGATTAGTGAGGATCAAAATGAGCCCAGAGATCAATAAAGTTTTTAATATATTCAAGCTAGACATGAATGATACGGGCCTGATGTGGGTAGTAGCATTAAGAATGATGGGGAGATCCTAAACATCCTGATAGCGATATTTAGTAGGTAGAATTAATAGGACTTGATGACTATCTGAATGAAAGAAACTAAAGGGAAAAAAGGGTCCTCAGGTTTCTAATCTGGACAAAAATTTTCTAGCCAGATCTTAAGTCCTTAATTGTAAGATATAACTGTGCATAATTAATAGGTAAACCTATTCAGGAGCTTGATTCTTTGGAATGTTTTTATTAAGTAGGATCACAGGTCTGAAATATTGATCAAATTGAGAGAATAGTATTTACTTTAAAAAGAGATCAAATCAATATCACAAATAAATGTCTAAATGCATTCTATTTTGGTCTTGGTGAGAATATTGCAAATAAATTTTTTAAGTCTATAGAATCATATTCAGTAATTTGAAAGAAACCTGGAAAATGCATTGTGTGGTTCCAAAAAGATCATTTTAAGTATTGTTATCTAAAATTGAACAGAATTTACTTATTTATGATATTCCATAATTTATGTTCAACCCTCTAATTTTATTTGGCTCAGAAACTCAAGTCAAGGAATCTTTTGAAGGAAAACAACAGTTGTACACCAACCGGGCCATCTAATTTAAAATCAAGCATTAGCAGTCAGCAAGTACTCCTTGAACACAGTTATGCCTTCAGGAATCCTATGGAAGCAAAAAAGAGGATAATTAAACTGGAAAAGGAGATAGCAAGCTTAAGAAGGAAAATGAAAACTTGCCTACAGAAAGAACGCAGAGCAACTCGAAGATGGATTAAAGCCGCATGCTTGGTGAAGAATCTGGAAACAAATAACATATTACCTAAGGGCACATCAGAACACATTTTACCAGCAGCCTTAAACAGTCTTCCTTTGGAAGATTTCAAGATTCTTGAACATGATCAACAAGGTAAAACATTATCGGTTCTCTAAATCTGAAACAGACCAAGAGTACGTTCATTTAGGATTTGTTACTCAAACTTCATTCTATTCACAGGTAAAGATATTTAAAGAAATTATTCCAAAATTGAGTAGTTAATAAAGTTTTACTTGAAGTAACAACATTACTGTATAATTTATGAAGACTTGATTACAAAAAAAATGGAGAACTTTCTATGAAACATTTGAATGAGAATAGAAGTGCCTTATTGTGAGAATTATGTACTTAAAATTTTTGCTAGAAAACTGAATATTTGTAGAGTCTCTGGGTTTTTGGTTTTTTAACCTCTTTAAAGAACAGTCTATTACAAATAATGTTTTTAATTCATATTATAAAAAATTTTTTTCCTGTACCAAAGTTGGGATATTACATTCTAAGTAATTTGCCTAGTAGGGATTAACCAACATATAACTGTAAAACTGCTCAGTTTTTTGTAACTAAATTATTATTATTGGCACTGTGATTGGGAAAAATTATAGGAAAAAAACTCCTGAAATATAGAGCAAATTAAACTTTCTGTATCTTTTTATCAGTAAAATAAGCTAATCATGGCCTCCATCATAACAAAATTAACTTTTTCAATAGCTTGTAAAATATTTTGAAAATAGTATTTTCAAATGTGAAGTACCTTTGAGTTATCCAAGTACCTCAGACTACTAAAAACTGGTAGCTGGTTATATTCACCTTCTGAGAAAATATGCTTTGAAATAACACAGAGATTGAGATCTAGCTTTTACTTTAATTGAACACAAAGATAAATGTATACCACATTTTTCTCATAATAAAAATACTACATTTTTAATTTCAAAGTTGATGCATTAATAGGCAAACATGCTACAAAGTTTCCTGTTAGAAATACTCCCTCTGTCTCCACGTGTATTGATACCAAAATTCTTAAGCTTTTTTTCCATAAACCCATAATAGAATTGAATTATGGAAAACTACTTACCAGATTGTATCTCCACAGCTTATAAC
This sequence comes from Antilocapra americana, assembly GCA_007570785.1. Lineage (NCBI taxonomy): Eukaryota > Metazoa > Chordata > Mammalia > Artiodactyla > Antilocapridae > Antilocapra > Antilocapra americana. The sequence goes on from ML661935.1 coordinate 944,064, forward strand.
TTAAAATGGAATCAATTTGTCTTACATATCAGTTTGCTTTTTGTCTCTTTTAGTAAGAGTAAAGTATAGTAACCATACTGCATAAGAGAAATGAAGTGTAGATCTCTATAAAAATACATGTGTCTGTGATAAAGCTATACAGGTGCTAATTATTTTACAAAAGAGAATATCAGAACTCTTCTTATAGTTTCCACTTGAACAATTAAAGGGTTTGCCTTATTTTGCCAGATAAATCTTTAGTAAGAACCCTTCAAACAGCTTTGGTCAAATCATATAAAAATTTATTAATATACAATCAGGTTAACAAGGCCTAACTTGAGTTTGTGACAACACCATATGAAAGTACCATGTATATAATCACATATTACTGTAAATCTTTCCCATTAGGTAATGGCTCCTTGATGATAAAAAAAAATTTTTATAACATTTGCTTAAATCCTAGCAACAGTCTTTTTACATTATTTGGCACCATTTCTTTTACTTAGGAATGCCTCCCAAGCAACTAGAGTTACAAAAGCAATGGTAGGAAAGATCTCTCTTAGTTTTCATCAGGCACTTAAAGTAAATAATTAAGAAAATCCTTTGTGTATAGTGTAAACCTTATTAGTCATGTTATCTTTAATACTGAATGTCACTTCTTGGAATTGTCATTTCATGTTTTCAACTGTCTTTATATGGTTTCAAACATAATCATCAACACTTACTGATCATTTCTATACTTCAAAATAAGTTGGGCAAATAATCATTTAAACATAAACTATGTTTTCCAAATATAAACTCTCATGTGGTTCACGACCCCTCCCCAATACAAAACAAAACACTAATGCAGGCTGATTCCCATGTACAATAATACCTTGATGTCTTAATATAACATTTTTTAAATTACAAAAATAAACCATTATAAAATACAACAAACTTTTGGCAAATTAACTTGACTTCATTATTATTTGAGAGCACTGAATAAACTACCACTCAGTAAATTTTTTGCTGTTTTTTTTTCCCATGTCTGTCATTTTCATGTTACTGTTCTGATAACATGCTACAAACTCTGTCTGCATCAGATTATTTTAACATATACCTCTCTACCTTAAAACTACTTTCATTCATAGAGAAAATTAAAGGAATTTAGTTTTACTTTAAAAATTAAAGGAATCTTTTAAAATCCTGTTTTCAGTTTGTTGATAAACTTATCACTTAGCCCATATATCATGAAACTCATCAAAATTATAGTAGCTCTTTGTCCTCTGCTATACACATATACCCTGTTTTATGTCCATCATTCATGCTGTATCTGGTAGGCACTAACCTTTACAGAGAACCAGCCAAAGGCTAGGAATTTGATATAAAAATGAATGTGCTTAAGTTGCTCACAGTCTTTTGAGAGAAACAAATATTATTTATAACACAATATGATAAATGCTATGAAAGAGGTATGTGTGAAGTGCTTTGGTAAATGCCCTTAAATTGAAACTTAATGAGAACATGTAAAGTTTAGACCTTTTTATAATAGTTTTCTTTTGAAATAAACGGATTTCTTCTTATAATGACTTACCAAAGGAGATTTTGTAGGACATGGGTGTTAAGGTGAATTACATAATGTTTATTTAATGAATTGAAAGACTTTTCTCCCTTTAAAATGAACACTGAACAAATTTGTTGTTTATGATATCTTGTTAAAAGGAAAACATAACTAAGTAAAATATCATATCAAAGCCAAGACTGGAGTTTATTTGCCATTTGATATTTTTACTAAAAGACAAGCCCTACTATCACAAATTTTTTTTAAAATAGTTTTAACTCAGAGTCTTAAAGTTAACAATGCACTATGGCCACAATTCTCTTACTTGTTCTTTACAAATATTCTGTGTGGTAGGTGGTGTTATCTCCAATTTAAAGATGAAGAAATCTCTGTTAATGTAATAATGTATCTGACACAAAGGGTAGAAATGCAGTGATCAAGAAAATTCTAGGTTGAACACTGGTCTTCAGCCTCCAAATCCTATTCTCTGACCTCTACATTATAACCCTCTGTTAAATAGGGCAGGTCATGTGTCTCAAAAAACTAAAAAAATATTGTGTGTATAATTATAGATAGATAGATACATAGATATATAGTAAAGACAGTCTATGAAGTCATTGTTGATCTCTTCTAGGTAGACTTTATAATGTTGGGTTTTTTTAATCTCACTTCTCAATGTTAGAATATGGGTAAATTGTAATTTTGGTATAATATAGAAAATGGTTCCTCTTTATGTCAGATTATGGGATTCTTTTGGTATTCAGACACTTGAAAACTTTATAAAATTAAGGAATTTATAATATATTAAACACTTGCATATTGTTTTCACAAAAAAATGTATTCTGAGTATGTTGATACTAAAAGCTTTTCTAAGCAAACTAGTGTCATGCCTATTATTTCTAAAATATGTATATAAACATTTCTGTGAAAATCCTTACCTTAAATTGAACCCCTGAAATACTTTAATAGAAGTCCCTCTCCTTAAATTGAAGCAAACTGTAGGCAAAATAAAGATATGTAACACCTAGAAGAGGAATTATCATTTCATTTTATGGCTCAAATTATATCTAAACATATATTATAGTTTATTCGCACTGTTTTAAATACTGGTTATATATTCTACACCAGAAATATGAAGGGCTATAAAAATTTACATCTCTCCTGACGATAATTTGAGTCTCACACACAGATTGTAGATACACTTGAACGTGAAGGTTGCTCAGTCGTGTCCAACTCTTTGCAACCCCATGTACTGGAGCCTGCCAGGCTCCTCTGTCCGTAGAATTCTCCAGGCAAGAATACTGGAGTACATAGTCATTCCCTTCTCCAGGGGATCTTCACAACCCAGGGATTGAAGCCAAGTCTCCTACATTGCAGGCAGATTCTTTACCATTGGAGTGACCAGGGAAGCCCATAGACATGGTTACTACAGCATTATTTGACTAACAACAAAATATTATTATTTTTTCTGATTATTAAATGTTATTTATTACTTAAATAATAAACACTATAAATATTTATAGTGTTTTAAAAACACTATAAAAATACATTCACTAAAAGACATTAAGCAAATGATAATGAACCAGATAGACATGATTCCTGTCCTCAAGTCTGTAAGGAAAATATTCCATTTATTTATTCCTGCCGTACAGTCTCCCTATCTCCCTTTTCAGTTCAGTTCAGTTCAGTGGTGTCCGACTCTTTGCGACCCCATGAACTGCAGTACACCAGGCCTCCTTGTCCATCACCACCTCCCAGAGTCTACCCAAACCCATGTCCATCGAGTCAGTGATGCCATGCAGCCATCTCATCCTCTGTCATCCCCTTCTCCTGCCCCCAATCCTTCCCAGCATTAGGGTCTTTTACAATGAATCAACTCTTCACATGAGGTGGCCAAAGTATTGGAGTTTCTGCTTCAACATCAGTCTTTCCAATGAACACCCAGGACTGATCTCCTTTGGGATGGACTGGTTGGATCTCCTTGCAGTCCAATGGACTCTCAAGAGCCTTCTCCAACACCACAGTTCAAAAGCACCAATTCTTCTGTGCTGAGCCTTTTTCATTGTTCAACTCTCACATCCATACATGACTACTGGAAAAACCATAGCCTTGACTAGACGGACCTTTGTTGGCAAAGTAATGTCTCTGCTTTTCAATATGCTGTCCAGGTTGGCCATAACTTTCCTTCCAAAGAGTAAGCATCTTTTGATTTCATGGCTGCAATCACCATCTACAGTGATACTGGAGCCTAAAAAAATAAAGTGTGCCACTGTTTCCACTGTTTCCCCATCTATTTCCCATGAAGTGATGGGACCAGATGCCATGATCTTAGTTTTCTTAATGTTGAGCCTTGAGCCAACTTCTTCACCCTCCTCTTTCACTTTCAGCAAGAGGCTTTTTAGTTCCTTTTCACTTTCTCCCATAAAGGTGGTGTCATCTACATATCTGAGGTTATTGATATTTCTCCTGGCAGTCTTGATTCCAGCTTGTGCTTCTTCCAGCCCAGTGTTTCTCATGATGTACTCTGCATTTAAGTTAAATAAGCAGGCTGACGATATACAGCCTTGACGTACTCCCTTTCCTATTTGGAACCAGTCTGTTGTTCCATGTCCAGTTCTAACTGTTGCTTCCTGACTTGCATACAGGTTTCTCAAGAGACAGGTCAGGTGGTCTGGTATTCCCATCTCTTTCAGAAATTTCCACAGTTTCTTGTGATCCACACAGTCAAAGGCTTTAGCATAGTCAATAAAGCAGAAATAGATGTTTTTCTGGAGCTCTCTTGCTTTTTCGATGATCCAGCAGATGTTGGCAATTTGATCTCTGGTTCCTCTGCCTTTTCTAAAACCAGCTGGAACATCTGGAAGTTCACAGTTCACATATTACTAAAGCCTGGCTTGGAGAATTTTGAGCATTACTTTACTAGCGTGTGAGATGAGTGCAATTGTGTGGTAGTTTGAACATTCTTTGCCATTGCCTTTCTTTGGGATTGGAATGAAAACTGACCTTTTCCAGTCCTGTGGCCATTGCTGAGTTTTCCAAATTGTTGTCATATTGAGTGCAGCACTTTCACAGCATCATCTTTTAGGATTTGAAATAGCTCAACTGGAATTCCATCACCTCCACTAGCCTTGTTTGTAGTGATGCTTCCTAAGGCCCACTTGACTTCACCTTCTAGGATGTCTGGCTCTAGCTGAGTGTGATTGATCACACCAACGTAATTATCTGAGTCGTGAAGATCTTTTTTGTATAGTTCTTCTGTGTATTCTTGCCACTTCTTAATATCTTCTGCTTCTATTACGTCCATACCATTTCTGTCCTTTATTGAGCCCATCTCTGCATGAAATGTTCCCTTGGTGTCTCTAATTTTCTTAAAGAGTTCTCTAGTCTTTCCCATTCTGTTGTTTTCCTCTATTTCTTTGCATTGATCACTAAGGAACGCTTACTTATCTCTCCTTGCTATTCTTTGGAACTCTGCATTCAGATGGGAATATCTTTCCTTTTCTCCTTTGCTTTTCGCTTCTCTTCTTTTCATAGCTATTTGTAAGGCCTCCTCAGACAGCCATTTTGCTTTTTTGCATTTCTTTTTCTTGGGGATGGTCTTGATCCCTGTCTCCTGTACAATGTCATGAACCTCCATCCATAGTTCATCAGGCACTCTGTCTATCAGATCTAGTCCCTTAAATCTATTTCTCACTTCCACTGTATAATTACAAGGGATATGATTTAGGTCATACCTGAATGGTGTAGTGGTTTTCCCTACTTTTTTCAATTTCAGTCTGAATTTGGCAATAAGGAGTTCATGATCTGAGCCACAGTCAGCTCCCGGTCTTGTTTTTGCTGACTGTATACAGCTTCTCCATCTTTGGCTGCAAAGAATATAATCAGTCTGATTTCGGTGTTGACCATCTGGTGATGTCCATGTGTAGAGTCTTCTCTTGTGTTGTTGGAAGAGGGTGTTTGCTATGACCAGTGCATTCTCTTGGCAAAACTCTATTAGCCTTTGCCCTGCTTCATTCTGTACTGCAAGGCCAAATCTGCCTGTTACTCCAGGTGTTTCCTGACATCCTACTTTTGCATTCCAGTCCCCTATAATGAAAAGGACATCTTTTTCAGGGGTTAGTTCTAAAAGATCTTGTAGGTCTTCATCGAACCGTTCAACTCCAGCTTCTTCAGCATTACTCCTTGGGGCATAGCCTTAGATTACCGTGATACTGAATGGTCTGCCTTGTAAATGAGCAGAGATCATTCTGTCATTTTTGAGGTTCCATCCAAGTACTGCATTTTGGACTCTTGTTGACCATGATGGTTACTCCATTTCTTCTAAGGGATTCCTGCCCACAATAGTAGATATACTGCCCTTTTACAAGCAGTTGAATCTAAAACAACATATCAGTCTTCAAGTAGCTGCCGAGGTTTTTAAAATTTGTGCTCCAAAAGTTGAAAAACAGACAAAAAAAAAAAAACCTCTGGGTTCAACTTCAAGAAAGCAGATATGTGCCTGTCTTTTTCTGTTTAGTTGTTTAAGTATTTCAGTTTCAGTTCAGTTCAGTCACTCAGTCATGTCTGACTCTTTTCAACCCCATGGACTGTAGCATGCCAGGCCTGCCTGTCCATCATTTACTCCTGGAGTTTTCTCAGACTCATGTCCATTGGGTCAGTGATGCCATCCAACGATCTCATCCTCTGTCGTCCCCTTCTCCTCCTCCCAGCATCAGGGTCTTTTCAAATGAGTCAGTTCTTCGCATCAGGTGGCCAAAGTACTGGAGTTTCAGCTTCAACATCAGTCCTTCCAATGAATATTCAGCACTGATTTCCTTTAGGATGGACTGGTTGGATCTCCTTGCAGTCCAAGGGACTCTTAAGAGTCTTCTCCAACACCACAGTTCAAAAGCATCAATTCTTTGGCACTCAGCTTCCTTCACCATCCAACTCTCACATCCATACATGACTACTGGAAAGACCATAGCTTTGACCAGACTGACCTTTGTTGGCAAAGTAATATCTCTGCTTTTTAACATGCTGTCTAGTTTGGTCATAACTTTCCTTCCAAGGAGTAAGCGTCTTTTAATTTCATGGCTGCAGTCACCATCTGCAGTGATTTTGTAGCCCCCCAAAATACAGTCTGTCACTGTTTCTGCTGTTTCCCTATTTGCCATGAAGTAATGGGACCAGATGCCATGATCTTAGTTTTCTGAATGTTAAGCTTTAAGCCAACTCTTTCACTCTCCTCTTTCACTTACATTAAGAGCCTCTTTAGTTAAGTATTTCAGACCTTGTTATCTCAAAAATCCTCCATTCTCGTGAATGTCTATTTTCATGCACTTAACCATCAAATAATTGTGATGGTATGATCACTCACCTAGAGCCAGACATCCTGAAAGGTAAACTCAAGTGGCCTTAGAAAGCATCACTATGAACAAAGCTATTGGACGTGATGGAACTCCAGTTGAGCTATTTCAAATCCTAAAAGATGATGCTGTGAAAGTGCTGCACTCAATATGCCAGCAAATTTGGAAAACTCAGCAGTGGCCACAGGACTGGAAAAGGTCAGTTGTCATCCCAATCCCAAAGAAAGGCAATGGCAAAGAATGTTCAAACTACCACACAATTGCACTCCTCTCACACGCTAGTAAAGTAATGCTCAAAATTCTCCAAGCCAGGATTCAGCAATACATGAACTGTGAACTTCCAGATGTTCCAGCTGGTTTTAGAAAAGGCAGAGGAACCAGCAGTCAAATTGCCAACATCCATTGGATCGTCACAAAAGCAAGAGAGTTCCAGAAAAACATCTATTTCTGCTTCATTGACTATGCCTAAGCCTTTGACTGTGCGGATTACAATAAAGTGTGGAAATTTCTGAAAGAGATGGGAATACCAGACCATCTGACCTGTCTCTTGAGAAACCTGTATGCAAGTCAGGAAGCAACAGTTAGAACTGGACATGGAAAAACGGACTGGTTCCAAATAGGAAAAGGAGTACGTCAAGGCTGTATATTGTCATCCTGCCTATTTAACTTAAATGCAGAGTACATCATGAGAAACACTGGGCTGGAAGAAACACTGGGCTGGAAAAAGCACTAGCTGGAATCAACATTGCTGGGAGAAATATGAATAACGTCAGATATCCAGATGAAACCACCCTTATGGCAAAAAGTAAAGAGGAACTAGGTCTCTTGATGAAAGTGAAAGAGGAGAGGAAAAAATTGGCTTAAATCTCAACATTCAGAAAACTAAGATCATGGCATCTGATCCCATCACTTCATGAGAAATAGATGGGGAAACAGTGGCAGACTTTATTTTTGGGGGCTCCAAAATCACTGTAGATGGTGACTGCAGCCATGAAATTAAAGACGCTTGCTCCTTTGAAGGAAAGTTACGACCAACCTAAATAGCACATTAAAAAGCAGAGACATTACTTTGTCAACAAAAGTCCGTCTAGTCAAGGCTACGGTTTTTCCAGTAGTCATGTATGGATGTGAGAGTTGGTCAGTGAAGGAAGCTGAGTGCCAAAGAATTGATGCTTTTGAACTGTGGTGTTGGAGAAGACTCTTGAGAGTCCCTTGAAATGCAAAGAGATCCAACCAGTCCATCCTAAAGGAGATCAGCCCTTGTGTTCATTGGAAGGACTGATGTTGAAGCTGAAACTCCAGTACTCGGCCACCTCATGCGAAGAGTTGACTCTTTGGAAAAAACCCTGATGCTGGGAAGGATTAGGGGCAGGAAGAGAAGGGGACGACAGAGGATTAGATGGTTGGATGGCATCACCGACTCGATGAACATGGGTTTGGGTAGACTCTGGGATTTGGTGATGGACAGGGAGGCCTGGCGTGCTGTGGTTCGTGGGGTCACAAAGAGTCAGACACAACTGAGCGAATGAACTGAAATGAACCACCAAATCTTTATATACTGCCTATACTTAAGCTTTGTCATTTAGCGAACTCCCTGTCATCTTTTTAAGTATTAGCTCTGACGGTCCCCCTCTCTGACACTTTCCTGTAACATATCAAAGTGATATAAGTGCTTCTCTCCTTAAATCCTGTTTTATGCATGACTTGGATAAAGTTATCATCTCATTATTATTGTCTACACATCTATTTTCATTGTCTGTGTTTCTTCAAGGCTCTGTGTGTGTTTTAGGCCTCAGGATCTGACATGTATATGTGAAAGTGTTAGTTGCTCAGTCCTGTCCAACTCTTTGTGACCTCAGGGACTATCTCGTCAGGCTCCTCTGTCCATGGAATTCTCCGGGCAAGAAAACTGGAGTGGGTAGCCATTCCCTCCACCAGGGGATCTTCCAGACCCAGGAATCGAACCTAGGTCTCTTGTACTGCAGCCAATTGTGTGTGTATGTTTTGATTTGGGCCTCAGGGGTCTGACATGTATATATTAGCCATTAGCACATTTAGATTTCACAAAATCTAAAACCCTCCTTTGATTTAGATTCAAAGTGATTGTACACAGAATGTATTGATATTCTCCTCACATCAGTTAGGTGATTTTTGCCAGCAGGATGATTTTTACAATTGGTAGTGGTTGTTTAGTTGCTAAGTCCATGGGAGTAGGTATTTATATTGTGAAATTTAAAGATTATTAGTCCAACAATGAACTTTCAGGCTGTTGCTCTGATTAAAACAACAATTATCAAACTGTGAAGTTTTATGAGGGATCAAAATCTGTGGTAAAACAACTCTGTTGGAAAAATTTAAACAAAATTGTTCAGTTTCCTAACTTCTCGGAGCCCTTATTGCACTCTCTCAGTCTTTTGAGGAAACAAATCTCATATCTGAACCTTAAATTTTTTATCAGAGGTATTTTGGAGGGCTTCCCTCCTTGCTCAGACAGTAAAGAATCTGCCTGCAATGCAGGAAACCAGTTGGATCCCTGGGTCGAGAAGATTCCCCCAGAGAAGGGAAAGACTACCCACTCCAGTATTCTTCCCTGGAGAATTCCATGGACAGAGAAGCCTGGTGGGCTACAGCCCATGGGTTCCCACAAAGAGTCAGACACAACTGAGCAACTAACACTAACACTGGGAAGGTGGTGGGGAAGGGTAGCATATGTACTACTATCTGGAGCATAGTTTAGAAAATGCTTACCCAGAAACTCTGCTAGAGATGGCTTTTAAATCAAATAGAAAAAGACTTTGTTGAAATATTTTCAGATTATCAAAGTCTATAAACATTATCAGATTGTAAAGTCATGTTTCTTTTTAAAGAATATTTTCACTATGTTAATTCCCCCAAATTGTTTCAGCTTTAAGAGAGAATAACTTATTTTATGAAGAACAACAGCAATAATTGGACATCCGGAATAAATGGAAGAGCACTATTTATTTGAAGAGTCAATCACCAATACTGTTATTATTTAATATGCAAACTTAGCTAACATATTCATGAGAGAGAAAATCATCCCTGACACTTAGGAACTAGCCTGACGCAGCTAGACTTGAGTGTTGTTAGAAGATGGCTGGACACAGGTTTCCTATTGGACATAAAAATCTCATAGAACAGGATCAGGCAAGAACACCCTGCGACCATACTGATGTGAAGGGGAAAAATAAGCAATACCAGTTCATAACTGTCTAAGCAAAGACAAAAACAAGGTCACTTATTAATAATAACTCTACCCAGTAGTCTAGTGTCACTACGATTGGCCAATATGCTTTCTGAAGTAATTCAATTGTTTACCTGTGCTGAACAGAAGCAGACTAAAGTGGGCATATAATCTATGCATGTAGTGAAAGAAGTCCATTACTGTTTAGTCCTACTTCACAAATGTGGTTCTCAGGTAATTAATCGAATGCTTCCCTGGTGGCTCAGCTGGCAAATAATCTGCCTACAATTCAGGAGACTGCTTGGATTCCTTCGTCAGGAACATCCGCTGGTGAAGGGATAGGCTACCCACTCCAATACTCTTGGGCTTCCCTGATGGCTCAGCTGGTAAAGAATCTGCCTGCAATGCGGGAGACCTGGGTTGGGAAGATTCCCTGGAGAAGGGAAGGGTTACCCACTCCAGTATTTTGATTTGGAGGATTCCATGGACTCTGTAGTCCATGGGATCTCAAGAGTCGGAGACGACTGAGCGACTTTCAGTTACTTACCAAAGGAAAGCGTTTTAAATAGTCTTTGCATATAACACAGGTTTTCAAAAAGTAATCACTCTTAATAGGTTAAAACACATGTGGGTACTACATCTGAAAATGAGTTGCTGCTGCTGCTTACACTGTAAGCAATTAGCGGGAAAAGTTCAGAATATAATGCGATTATCAATTACTGATAAGTCAGCAAACAAAAATTAATTTCAAATAAAATGTGAAGTCACAAGATTCAGATTTTTAATGGTGATAAGCTGTTCTAAGTGAACTGACTGAATTCACAGACAAATAGGAGAGATGTGGGAACAGCTTTCCCACAGTTCCACTTAGTAACTATTTGAGCGTACAATAACAGGAGCTATGTCGAGCTATCTGTACATCTCCAGTGGCCAACAGTGTCCAGCACCTTACAGAACGACGTTGTTTTTAAACGACGTTCTCAGCCAAAATTCCCTTTCTACAGCCCAATAAATCCGTTTCCCCCTAAAAAGTCCGTTAATATTGTATGGCATGAACAATTCATACATGAAAAGCATCCGAATTTGGTGCTTGACATGGACTTAACTGGATCTCAATTCACTTGCCTTCATTCCTGTCACTCTCGTGGTGCCGGTTTCACTTTTCGGCGCTTGGGTATGACCTCAAACGCAAGACCTTTATAGGGTGTTCCAACTGCCTAGAGTCTAAGAAGCACTGCAAACGCACAGGGTACCAACGACGGCCCTCGCTTGCTGGATCCTCCAGGCCTGCCCGCCCTTGGAGCCGCAGGGTAAACGCTCCGGCGGGCGAGGCCACGCCCGCAGGGGTCGCGGAGCCTGCGCGCAGGAGGTGCGTCTCGGGGGCGGGCCGGACGGGCTCGCGGCGCTGCGCCCGGCCTCGGAGCCGCGCGGGCGGCAGACCAGGGGACAGGCTCACGGCGCTGCGCCCGGCTGGCTGGACCCGGCCTCGGAGCCGCGCGGGCGGCAGGCCAGGGGACAGGCTCGCGGCGCTGCGCCCGGCCTCGGAGCCGCGCGGGCGGCAGGCCAGGGGACAGGCTCGCGGCGCTGCGCCCGGCCGGCTGGACCGGGCCTCGGAGCCGCGCGGGCGGCCGAGCGGGACTCGCCGCCGGGACACCCCAGGTTCCAGCCCCTCATCCCGCCCCTTGGCGCCGCGGGCCCCCGGCCTCGGCGCACGGGCGAGCGGGGAAGGCGGAGCTCGCCGGCCAGGCCGCCGGTTGGCTGCCTCCGCTTCCCTTACCCGTTCGCGGCGGCGAAGTTCAGGTGTGAAGTGACCGAGCTCTGCAAGCAGGCGCTCCTCAAGGGTGCGGCTTGATTTCCTCGTCTAAGCTCCCGCGGCCCAGTATCTAGAAACAGTTTCGGTTTATACTGTCTTCTCGACTGGTGGCATTTACGTTCGCCTCTATAGGAATGTTTTGCTGGCCACTTAACTGACTTTATTTTTCTCCGAAACGAGAAATAGTTTCTTCCCCAGGTGTTTATATCATTTTTTCATGCGAGATCTTGACGACAGGACGTACAAAAAATACATAAAGATGATAACTAATATAGTTATATTGAGCCTGATCATTTGCATTTCTTCAGCTTTCTGGATTATGTCTATGACTGCAAGCACTTATTATGGTGAGTATGAATGTTCTAATTTGTCTTTAATCGATGAAATTTAGAATGTCCTATTTTGAAGGCCAAAACTCATGTCCTCTGAAGGGTTATAAACTGTTGCGTTTATTTAACTTCTGTGTCCTGACTTGGATTTACTAACATGGAAATATACAGTGCCTTGAACGCTTTAAAGCTTTTAAGAAATATTGCCTGTCAAACTAGTTATACCTGTTCCAAAATATGTTTTATATTTTATGTAATTGTTACATCTGTCTTGGTGAAAAGCAAGTGAAGTGAAACATAATTTTGCAAAGCAATTGCAGTGATACTTTTAACAAGAATATTCATAAAGTTCATCAGTTTCATGTGTCCTGTAAAAAAAAAAGAAAAGAAAAGAAATGACACAGTGTTCACATTTGGAGATTTGGAAGATTTGCCTGCTGTTTGGTCACTGCCGAAGAGCAAAATTGTTTTAAAGCCTGAAGCCAATTTGCATAAATATGAGGTACTCTGAACTCAAAACTTGAAGGTTTTGAAGCTGCTGTAGAGCACAAGTATGCTTTTGTACAGATTCCTTGATACTCCCATTATAAAAGCAGAATACTGTTCAGTTGAAAGGAAAAGTGAAAAATAGAGTGACTAAAAAAAAATGTTAACTCTTATAAATGGTTTTAAGTGATTGCCATCTTAGTGTTTTCCAAGCTACAGATTTCTGGCTGTTCATTCATGGTTCCCAGTAGGGGATGAGGGCTCGGGGAGGGAGGTAAGTAAGTAACACTGCCCCTCCTTGCAGGGGTGTTAACTATGACTTGAACTAAATAGAGTAAGCCAGGACTTGTAAATTGAAGTGACCCCTTGGGCCCAGGCACCTAATGCAAGTGAAGCTGTCCAAGGCTTTTCTTTGCATGTTAAGCACATGAGAACAGTTTGCACTTCTAGAAATAGGATTTTCCCAGTTTTTTTTTCGATGTTTCACCCTCTTTGTCTTGCATCTTCCTTTTTTTTTCATTTTTTAAAATTTTTATTGTTTTAGTTGATGTACAATATTATATGTTACAGGTGTACAATAACGTAAGTCATAATTTTTAAAAGTTATGCTCCACTTATAGTTATTGTAAAATATTGACTATAACATTTTCCAATTTTTGGTAGAAATGCAGGCACAAGCAATAGCTCACATTTTTCTTGACTAAAATCACTTTATATTAAAGGGGAGACTTTAAATGGTCACGCCGTAAATGGTCTAAAGGAGGTGGTTTCTCTTCCCCTGTAGTCAATTCTGCCATGTGAGCCTGAACATCCAGGTTTTAAAACAGGAAACAAGAGTCTGGATTTTTTATACTAAATTTCCTAATCTTTATTGACTCAATTATCTGAAAAAAATAATGCTAGCTGAAACAAAACAAAGGATACAACCTTTGGAAAAATCAGTTGCTAACCTTTGAATCCTGAGGTGTGTATGTAGCCTGTGGGAATGGTACCTTTTTAAGAAATCTCTGTTTGAAAGGCAGAGAGAGGAATAATTGGATCCTGTTTGTTCTGTGCAGTTCTTGAGGTTGAATACGTGCCTCCTTTCCAAAAAGAGAACCAGAAATGCATTTCACGTCTTCAAATATGTATCAAATGCCCATTATTATAAATAGTTGCAAATGGTTCTCAAAACTTAGACAAGACTTATTTTGTCCTTCACCAGTAGGATTGTCTCTCTTAAACAAGCTTCAGTGTAAATATTTTACTTTGGTGGCTTCATCTCCGTTTCTGTACTTACAGCAGTATTTTAATCCAGAATACAGTTATCAAAGCTTGCACTGACGACTGAGCGGTGTGGGCTTGACGCAGACCATGCTCCATTTCTCTGATTTCCCAGGTAACTTGCAGCCTGTCTCTCCTTGGCGCTGGCTGTTTTCTGTCATCGTGCCTGTTTTCATCGTCTCTCACGGCTTTAAGAAGAAAAGTCTAGATCACAGCGGGGCCTTAGGAGGTATGTTTTTCTTTTGAACGTTTGCCATATAATTGCTTGCTTATATAATTTAAACGTGTTTTCTATATTCTGAACATATGAGACTGTAAATCACAATGTTACTTAGTGTAGACAAGGATAAAGTTACACGTTGCTCGGCCATTCCTATTCTGCCAGAATTTCGGATACTAACATATCCTTTCAGTGTGACATGCAAATTGAACTTTGTAGCTGATAACAAGTGAATTAGTGGGATAGACTTTTGAGAACCTTGATTATTCAGCTCCTGAGTTGGATTAAATTTTCTGCGTGCAGAAATGTTGGAGCATTTTATCTCAAGGTAAAATGGAGGAGCCATTGGGAAGAATGTGTTCAGTTGTGTCCAGCTGTCTGCCACCCCAAGGATTGTAGCTTGCCAGGCTCCTCTGTCCATGGGATTCTCCAGGCAAGAGTACTAGAGCCGGTTGCCATTTCCTACTCCAGGGGACCTTCCCTATCCAGGGATTGAACCCACGTCTGTTGCATCTCCTGCACTGCAGGCAGATAATTTTCCACTGAGCCACCTGGGAAGCCCATTTTGGAAAGAATAGCACTTGGAAATTACTATTAGTAGCCTCAAGCGGAGTAGTCCCAACTGAGTATTCTCAAATCTTCAGAATTGCAATGAGGACAGGCCATTTATTTATTCTTCTGGCAGAAGCATTTACTGCATGCCACTCTTTTAGAAACTGGGGGTATAGCTGTGAACAAGGGCAAGGTTTCAGATTTTATGGAACTTCTATTCTTTACTACAGATAGATAATAAAATACATAAACCTTTTCATATAATGGTAAAGTTTATGAGAAAAATTAAAGATAATAAAGTGTGAATATTGGGGAATGTGGGACATTTTTCTGTGAATAGGCTCAGGATTAACCTTTGTGGTAAAGAGGTGATTTTGAACTGGGACCTGAAAAAGCCAGAAATGAGAAGAACTGCAAGAAGCATGTTCCAGGCTTGACAAAACAAGCAGAAAGGCTCTGACATGTTCAAGCCTGGTTTGTTTGGGAGTAAGAGTAAGACTCATTTGACTGGAAAAGTCATGAGAGATAAACATTGAAGAAAGATGAGATGGCCAGATAATACAGGGCTGCGAAAGACAATAAAGATTTTATCCCAAGCTAGAATCCCCCTGTCTCAAACCAGAGGGGTGATGGGATCTGCTATGACTTTGGGATTTTCATACCCTGCCAATGGCATAAACCCCAAGACATGAGGATTCCCCTCAAATACGTCCTGTAGGCTGGGACTACTCCAGGATACTGATTATTTAGAACTGGCAGGTCTCGAAGCCGCCTACCCAGCCTTTAAGAGGCTGCTGACTATTGGTGCTAATGTACTGTAAACATACTCTCTCCTCTGTCTTCACATACAGCGGAGGTTTTATAGTTTTATGAACTGGAGTGGGCCTTCACAGAGGCAAGACAGTCTGATAGGTAAAAGAACAAGCATCTAACCTAGAAATTAGCATGCCATTGTAAATCAACTATCCTTCAACTTTTTAAGAATTCAGACGATGAATAAATGCTTCCTGTGCATTAAAAATATCCAGCCTAGAGAAGGACAGCACCATGAAAGTAACAGAGCTTAAACTCCATGGCACCCATTTGCAGTAGTACCTTTCAACGTCCTAGGAAGGGCCCGAGCAACGTGCTCTCACGGCCCTCTTGTTTTGTAAACTTTTCAGAGGTAAAAGATTTAAAAAAAAAAAAAAAAGCGGGCTTCCAATTTGTAGGCTTCAAGACCCACAAAATCTTGATCTAGCCCTCATTTCATTCTTAGAGCTGCAGCAAGAATGAAACAATTTCTGTGACGTCTTTAGCTCAGTGCTGAGACACATAGCCAGCAGGTATAGGGTGATCGCCATCGTGAGGCACAGGTCCTCAGGGAGTCATGCTCATTCTCCTTCAGAACTGAGACACACTCTTTGGGTTCTGTTGAGAAATGGACAGATCTGTTGTTAGCACCTTAAAAGTATGAACTCATCTAGAGCAAATACTTAGAGCAATCTCTGATTGAATGTAATAATGTAGAGTTATGCTTTGCTGCAAATGTGTCTTCTCAGGCAGCCTCGCCTTGGTTTTCTTTGCTCTTAACCTGTAGGAAGAAACCTCAAGTTGTTGGAATGCTGTCTTCCTTTGACCACATGCTGTTTATTACCTTGTTTTCTCGTCTTTCCTGCTACCATTTCCTTTTCTGCCTCCTAGCCCTTGGGCCTCTATTCCTCTCCTACTTGGCTTGATTTAGAATGAGAAGATAGACATCTGAACCCTGGCATCGCCACCTCTCTCTCTGTGAACGTGGCCAGGGCACATACCTCCTCCGAGCCTCACTTTCTTCTGAAGTAGGTCCTTATGAGCTTCTTGGTGAAGCTCAAACAAGAGAATGTGTGGGACACTGTGTCTTTTTGATCTATACAGTCTTATACAGTAAACTCCCCACAGACAGACTGTATCATAGGCTTCTGTGTCCCAGGCTTTTTTGAATAGTGCTATAACAGTGCTTAGGAAATATATGTAGATGGACTTTAAAACATCTACTCTTTACCTAATCATTCATTCTATGAAAAGTTGGTATCTTTTTTGTTTGGAGTTTCTTTCCCCATAAGGATAAAAAAACTGTACTGTTGATTCAGAGTATATCATAGTACTTGTGAAATCTGTCCTAATGTATGACTGCAAGTCACCTAAACTTCATCTTAATGACTAATTCCCACCTGTAAAATGAGAAGGAATAATAATGTCTATAGCATTGACTCATCGTGAGGAGTCATACATATAAAATGATTAGCATAGGATCCGGCACTCAAAATATGTATTTTGTAAATGTTACTATTATTTTCCTTCCACAGTTACTATTACAATCATAGGGATTTTACTAAGTTTTGCCATAGCCTGTCTTTAGTGTGCTTGGAATTGAGAAGAGTTTCAGGAACATCCTCAGGATCTGGGTATTTGGCATGCTGTCATCCCCTTGAGAGGAAGAATACTTTTAGAATAAAGAGAGGATCACAAGAGGGCTTCTGTGAGAATGTGCTTGTAAACTGTAAAGCACTGTTCATGTGATTTGCTCCAGGGAAGTGTTGTCCAGTCTAGTTATTCAGTGTGTTCCTTTGAACATGGCTGTATACAGAATTTGTCATCAATCTCTTGGCAAGTTTAAATTCAGTTTCACTTGTCAAGACTCTCGGGTTTAGTGATTTTTGCTTTTTTTAATTCATTCCTGCAACAAATATTTAGTTTGCCAGACACCATTTTGGGCACTGAAGACTAAGTAGTGAACAAAATAGGTGAAAACTCCACTGTCAGAGAGTTTGCATTTCTAGTCAGGGGAAGCTGACGAGAAGGCAGAGGTGTTTGAGGCCTTTCGTCCCAGGAAGAAGCTACGGGGAGGGGGACAGGCACACCCAGCCAGCGGGGTGCTGTCAGAAAGGCCAGTGGCTGCGCTTCATGTGGCCTCACAAAGCTGGCCTGACCTCGTTGGGTGTCATAGTTAAGGTGCGGTTTATCAGTCTTGGTATAGTATTCACGTCTGCCAACCTCTGGTTCTCTTGGCCTTCATATTCTATATTTTGGGCTAACTAGCCTTCTTTTTGATTCTCACAGTCTTTCTCTAGGCAATAGTATATATGATATAATTGATTAGATTTGAGTTTATTAGATTAAAAAATTCCAATCGTACCTTTCCGTTTTCTGCCTCCCAGAGATTATTCCCAGGCCCCTTTGGTTGCAATTTTAGGTAACTTTCAGCCTAGAGATCTCTTCAAGAAAATTAGAGATACCAGTAGAACTTTTCATGCAAAGATGGGCACAGTGAAGGACAGAAATGGTATGGACCTAACAGAAGCAGAAGATACTAACAGGTGGTAAGAATATACAGAAGTATACAAAAACGATCTTCATGACCCAGATAATCACGATGGTGTGATCCCTCACCTGGAGCCAGACATCCTGGAATGCAAAGTCACCTGGGCCTTAGGAAGCATCACTAAAAACAAAGCTGGCAGAGGTGATGGCATTCCAGTTGAGCTATTTCAAATCCTAAAAGATGATGCTGTGAAAGTGCTGCACTCAATATGCCAGCGAATTTGGAAAACTCAAGAGTGGCCACAGGACTGGAAAAGTCAGTTTTCATTCCAATCCCAAAGAAAGGCAATGCCAAAGAATGCTCAAACAACCACACAGTTGCACTCATCTCACATGCTAGCAAAGTAATGCTCAAAATTCTCCCAAGCTAGGCTTTAGCAGTACGTGAACCGAGAACTTCTAGATGTTCAAGCTGGATTTAGAAAAGGCAGAGGTAAATGCCCATTAGGAGACAAATGGATAAGAAAGTAGTGGTACGTATACACAATGGAATATTATTCAGCTATTAAAAAGAATACATTTGAATCAGTTCGAATGAAGTGGATGAAACTGGAGCCAATTATACAGAGCGAAGTAAGTCAGAAGGAAAAACACCAATGTAGTATATTAACACATATATATGGAATTTAGAAAGATGGTAATGATGACCCTATATGTGAGAAAGCAAAAGAGACACAGAGGTAAAGAACAGACTGTTGGACTCTGTGGGAGAAGGCGAGGGTGGGATGATTTGAGAGAACAACATTGAAACATGTATATTATCTTATGTGAAATAGATCACCAGTCCAGGTTCGATGCATGAGTCAGGGTACTCAGGGCTGGTGCACTGGGATGACCCTGGGGGATGGGATGGTGGGGGAGGGGGGAAGGGTTTTAGGATGGGAAACGCACGTACACCCATGGCTGATTCATGTAAATGTATGGCAGAAACCACCACAGTATTGTAAAGTAATTAGCCTCTAATTTAAATAATAAATAAATAAATAGAAACAGCAGAGGAGCCAGAGATCAAATTGCCAACATCCATTCGATCATCAAAAAAGCAAGAGAGTTCCAGAAAAACATCTGCTTCATTGACTGTGCCAAAGCCTTTGACTGTGTGGATCACAACAAACTGTGGAAAATTCTTAAAGAGACTAGAATGCCAGACCACCTGACCTGCCTTCTTAGAAATCTGTATGCAGGTCAAGAAGCAACAGTTAGAGCTGGACATGGAACAGCAGACTGGTTCCAAATCGGGAAAGGGGTACATCAAGGCTGTATATTGTCACCCTGCTTATTTAACTTATATGCAGAGTACATCATGAGAAACGCCAGGCTGGATGAAGCACAAGCTGGGATCAAGATTGCCGGGAGAAATATCAATAACCTCAGATATGCAGATGACACCACCCTTATGGCAGAAAGTGAAGAGGAACTAAAAAGCCTCTTGCTGAAAGTGAAAGAGGAGAGTGAAAAAGTTGGTTTAAGGCTCAACATTAAGAAAACTAAGACTATGGGATCTGGTCCCATCACTTCATGGCAAATAGATGAGGAAACAAACAGTGGAAGCAGTGACAGACTTAATTTTTCTGGGCTCCAAAATCACTGCAGATGGTGACTGCAGCCATGAAATTAAAAGGCGCTTGCTCCTTGAAAGAAAAATTATGACCAACCGAGACAGCATATAAAAAGCAGAGACATTACTTTGCCAACAAAGGTTCATATAGTCAAGGCTATGGTTTTTCCAGTGGTCATGTATGGACGTGAGAGTTGGACTTTAAAGAAAGCTGATCACCGAAGAATTGATGCTTTTGAACTGTGGTGTTGGAGAAGACTCTTGAAAGTCCCTCGGACTGCAAGGAGATCCAACCAGTCCATCCTAAAGGAGATCAGTCCTGAATATTAATTGGAAGGACATGCTGAAGCTGAAACTCCAATACTTTGGCCACCTGATGCAAAGAACTGACTCATTAGAAAAGACCCTGATGCTGGGAAAGATTCAAGGTGGGAGGAGAAGGGGAAGATAGAGGATGAGGTGGTTGGATGGCATCACCGACTCAATGGACATGAGTCTGAGTAAATTCCGGGAGTTGGTGATGGACAGGGAGGCCTGGCGTCCTGCAGTCCATGGGGTTGCCAAGAGTCAGACACAACTGAGCGACTGAACTGAACTGACTGATTCCCACTATCAGAGCTGTTTATAGACAGTGCTGTCTCACTTCCCCAGGTGACATCTGCCAGTTACAGAATTAACTCGTTTTAAACTCAGAAGGTAGCCATAATCCTTGAGTCTTCACATTCTTTGAAAGCTTCCCATTGTTATCCATATTAAGTCCTTAGCACTGAGTAACCATTAGAGATGTCAGAGGTGGGTTGAAGAGGTGGAATAGACACTCGCTAGAGACAGCAGTTACTAATCTAAAAGTTTAGATGTAACTGGGAGATACAAAAAACTCTAAGGTATTTTTAGACTACATCAAAGAAGTCATTCCTTTGAAGCATGTTGCCTTTAATTTATTTCCTCATTCTGAACCTATCATCAACTTGAACCTTGATTGCTTCATGTGGTATTTGAGGTGGTTGAAGTAAAGGGCAGCCCCTTGGAGAAGGGCATGGTGGTAGTGAGGGAGATGGACACTGTTCCTCTGACTTCACATACTTGCGCACGTTTTGGCTTTCCTTTCTGCACTTGTGTACTGCGTGCATGTGTGCTCATTTGCCCAGTTGTGCCCAACTCTACGCAACCCCATGGACTATAGCCCACCAGGCTCCTCTGTCAATGGGGTTTTCCACGTGAGAATACTGAGTGATCATTTCCTTTTCCTGGGGAGGGGCTTCCTTGATAGCTCAATTGGTAAAGAATCCTCCTGCAATGCAGGATACAACCCCTGGGTTGGGGAGATCCCCTGGAGAAGGGAAACGGTACCCACTCCAGTATTCTAGCCTGGAGAATGCCATGGAGTGGGTAGCCTGAGTCAGACATGACTGAGCAACTTTGACTTTTCTCTAGGGGATCTTCCCTACTCAGGGATCAAACCCATGTTTCCTGTGTTGGCAGGTAGATTCTTTATCACTGAGCCACCAGGGAAGCCCGCTTGTGTACTACTTGTGTAATATATTAAAAAAAAAAATGAAAAGACTTAAAGGTTGGATTACATAATAATATTCATCATTATTATTATTGCAATAATAATCATAATTGCAACAATAATAATCATAATTGCAACAATAATGTGATTGTTGAGGTTTTGCCCCTGTAACTGCTATGTAATATTATTGCCAATGATACTAATTAACATTTATTAAGGACTTCCTATGTGCTGGCATATATAGTTAGCATATATTAAAATTATCTCATTTAACTTCTCACAGTAAGCCAATGAGGTAGGAATTATTATTAATACACTAATGAGAAACTGAACCTTAAAGTTAGGTATCATCTAGTTATTCAATAGTAAGAGCAGCAGTTGAGGTTTTAACTTCAGAATGTTCAGCTCCAGAGATGAAGCACTTTATTAGTACCTTATACAGTGTTATCCTGTTTCTTGCACATTCAATTAAAATGTACTGAACTTAAGTAAAATGCCAGTAATCAAGTAATTCAGTGACTGATGAATCAGTCTAGATTGAGCTAACCAGTGGAAGGAATTACTTCGGAAATAGGAATCTGGGCCCTTGTTAATACTTAATTAAATACATAGCTGCTGCTGTTGCTGCTGCTAAGTCACTTCAGTCGTGTCTGACTCTGTACGACCCCACAGACGGCAGCCCACCAGGCTCCCCCGTCCCTGGGATTCTCCAGGCAAGAACACTGGAGTGGGTTGCCATTTCCTTCTCCAATGCATGAAAGTGAAAAGTGAAAGTGAAGTCGCTCAGTCGGGTCTGACTCTATTCGACCCCACGGACTGCAGCCTACCAGGGCTCCCCCGTCCCTGGGATTCTCCACGCAAGAACACTGGTTTAATATCTATTCTGTTACTTAATAGTGTTTTGTTTGTTATGTTATGTAATAAAAATCTTCATATAGCAGAACTGAATATATTTATCTTAAGAGTTACAGAGAGCAGATGTTGTCCACCATGCAGTTAGGGGTGGAAGAGGTTGTAGTTAGTAATGTTATACTAGCAGGTAGCCTGGATAGGGCCTGAGAAGATAGCTGTGCCTGGATGTGCCCATCACATTCTGGGAAAATGCAAGGGGGAAGTACTCATGTATATGCATGAGTGTACATTTGTATGTGTGTATTCACTTGCTTTGTCCACAAAAAGCAAATATATCTCAGTAGACATGGACAGACCATGAGCCTAGATTTTGACCTCTAATATCCATTCCCCACTGTAATGAGCCAGAGCTCCTCAGAGAAATGGCTGCTTTCAGGGCTGGGCAAAGTAGATTTGAGATGAGCCTTAAGCATTCTGTTATGCCGGAAAGAAAAGAAATGCTTAAAAATATATATAGAGAGAGATCATGTCACATGAATACAGTTTTGAGCTTGTCTATTTTGTGTGTTTTGTCTGATTCTAGTATAGCTACCCCTGCCCTCTTTTGGTTACTTATTTGCATGCATTATCTTTTTCAGTTCGTTTACTTTCAACCCATTGTATTTTTAGATTTAAAGCAAGTCTCTTGCAGTCAGCATATAGTTGGACCAGTATTTTTATCCATTTTGCAGTCTCTGTTTTTTTGATTGGCCACACTGTGGCCATTTACATTTAAAATAATTACTAATAAGGAGAGACTTACTTCTATCATGTTGAAATTTGTTTTCTATATGCCTCTTTCTCCCAGATTCACTCTTGGATGGTCTATTTACTGAATTTTTTGTAAAGTGAAAAAAAAAATCCCAAGTATGGAGGGAAAATGTAAAAAATAGAAACTTGAAAGACTATACTGTTTGGTAATGTCTTAGTAAAAATGTAAATATATTAGAAATGAACATTTCCAGTTTTAATATGAAAATAACTGAGAAAATTCATTCTTTTTTCCCCACAGTATTAGTGTATGGACCAAGTGTAATTTTGTATATATGTGTTTCTTTCAGGGCTTGTGGTTGGATTTATCCTCACCATTGCAAATTTCAGCTTTTTCACCTCTTTGCTGATGTTTTTTCTTTCTTCCTCAAAACTTACTGAATGGAAGGGAGAAGCAAAGAAACGTCTAGATTCAGAATACAAGGAAGGTAAAATGAATTATATCTAATGTCACTTAAATTAGTAACTTTTATTTCATCTTAACATTAAAACATTTCATGTTTTAATCAGAACCTGTTTAGACTCGTGAAACAAATTTTATATGAGAATTAAAGTAGTAGCCTGATATAGTTTATTATTACTTTACCATGGTAGCAAGAACAGCAGAATTTTAGAAGTACTGAAGTCTATCATCAACTATTCTGAAACCATACAGAATGTGGGCAGCGTTATCATCCCGCTTTTAGTCATTTTACAAATTTCAGTCATTTTTCTTTTCTTAAATTTTACAGTGTAAATTAGGAACAGTTATAGATAACTGCATGATTTTCCTCCTGAGGAGGAAATATTTTTGTCCTCTTCATTTTCTTGTTGGATCGTAGGTGGGCAGAGAAATTGGATTCAGGTGTTCTGTAATGGCGCTGTGCCCACGGAGCTGGCCCTGCTGTACATGATAGAAAGTGGCCCTGGGGAAATCCCAATAGATTTTTCCAAACAGCACACTGCTTCCTGGATGTGTTTGTCTCTCTTGGCTGCGCTGGCCTGCTCTGCTGGGGACACGTGGGCTTCGGAAGTTGGCCCTGTTCTGAGTAAAAGTGCGCCAAGGCTGATAACAACCTGGGAGAAAGTTCCAGTTGGTGAGTCTTTATTTAAGTTTCTTTTTAAAAGAAAAAAAGTGAACAGGGACTTAACCTGGCGATCCAGTAGTTAAGACTCCGAGGTTCCACTGCAGGGGATCCGGGTTCCATCTGTCATCAGGGAACTAAGATCTCTCGTGACACACAGTGTGGCCAAAAAAAAAACCCTCTTGATTTATTGTGTTTCTTATTGAAAAGCCTTTTAAGAATTTCAGTTTGGGGTCTCCCCTAGTGGTCCGGTGGCTAAGACTTGCGGCTCCCAATGCAGGAGGCCTGAGTTCAGTTCCTGGTCGGGGAACTAGATCCTGCATGCCACAGGGAGAGGGTGGACCCCACAGGCCAGAACTGAAACGCAGCCAGCCAGATCAGTAAATGACTTTTAAAAAGAGAGAATTTCAATTTTCCCCTTGATTGGAAAATGACTATAGGCTATTAAACTGGTGATAATAAGTAATATTTGCAGGAAGTGTTAGTAACTCCTAGATAAATTGTATGGAGACATAGAGATTGACCTGCAGGCTTATCAGTAGGAAGGGAAAAGGAAAGAAATGATAGAATATCTCTTGGGAGCCTGTTATGTGGTTAGTGCCTCGAAATGTTATCTCATTTCCCCGTTATTATTATCAACTACTGCTACTGCTGTTACTAATACTACTACTGGTGCTTTATCATCATCTCCTCCTCTCTTTCTTTTCCTTTTTCGTTCATTTTGTCCCCTTCATTAGCATCAGCAGCAGCAACATAACAATTAATATATTTGAGTACTTGCTATGTGCAAAGCAGTGTTCTAACTGCTCTCCGTTATTATAATTTACTGTTAATAATCATGTGACTTGGTCCCTTTATTGTTTATATCTCACAAACAAGTAAGCTAAGACATAGAGAAGTTACATAACTTCATCACAGTCACCAAGCTTGGAAATGGCGAAACTGAGATTGAAACCAGGCAGCCTGGCTCTCCTCAACTCACTGCTGAAAATGTCAGGAATTACTGAAGAGAAGAGTCTCTTTTCTGAGTAAGATGGTCTTTGGATTGCATCAGAGTGAACCCTTTCTTTAAGTTGCTTTTGATTAGACAGGTACCAAATATTTTGCTTCTTTGACTTCCTGTGTTTGCCGATTGTTCACCAGGCGATTTTATCATGTTCTTCTTTAGGGACCAATGGAGGAGTGACAATGGTGGGCCTCGCCTCCAGTCTTCTTGGTGGGACCTTTGTGGGCATCACTTACTTCCTCACACAGTTGGTGTTTGTTAACGACTTAGACATTTCTGCTCCCCAGTGGCCAATTATTGCATTTGGGGGTCTGGCTGGATTACTAGGATCAATTGTGGATTCATATTTAGGAGCTACCATGCAATTTAGTGGTAAGAACATAACCTTATTATTGCAATTTATTGCTGTGTTAAAGAAATGAGGGCTTAGCCACACACAGTAATGGCAGTGCCCAGCAGCTTTGGAGAAGATATATTTTAGACATATCTTAGATATGTCGTGTTTATGGACAAAAAATTCTAGGACTGTATTTTTGACTAATTGTAAACAAGTTATTTTTGTTTCTTTTCTGTGGAAAGTGGAAAGCACCACAACAGAGATATTTAATGTAGGGTTGTTTTTTTCACCCATGCTGCTTGTTGATTGCTAAAGGTAGGAGTCTGATCATGACACTGAGTAAATATGTCCTTAAAACCAAAAGAAAAGAGACAGGGGCTCCCGTGGTGGTGCAGTGGACGGGAGTCTGCCCACCAGTGCAGGAGACACAGGTTCGATCCCTGATAGGAAGGTTCCGCACGCCATGGAGCAGCTGGGCCTGTGAGCCACCACACCGAAACCGGTGTGCTCCGCTGGTGCTCGGCAGCAGGCAGCCAGCACAGTGAGAAGCCTGCGCGCTGGAACGAAGAGACGCTCCTGCTCAGCGCAGCTGGAGAGAGCCCGTGCATGACAGGGAGACCCAGCGCAGCCAAAAGCAGATAAATGTGTTAGAAAAAAGAGAAGGAAACGGGGACGAGGTATGGAAAAGGAAAAGAGAGAGAGAGGATAATAAACCATGCACAACAGGGAGACCCAGCGCAGCCAAAAGCAAGATAAATGTGTTAAAGAGAAGGAAATGGAAAAGGAAAAGAGAGATAGGATAATTAAAACAATCCCAAAGACACAGGTTGTTGAGGGAGCCAGAATAATAGGGCAAAGTCTCTAATACAGTTTTGAATTTCTTATTCTTTTGTGATAAACTGACTGAAAGAGAACTACTCCTGCAGAGCAGTGAGTAGAAGCTATACAGGGAATGATCATGCAGGAGACAGATGAATTTGCTACAGATTTTAATCCCAGGGAAGCAGAATTTAGGATTCAGATCCCTCTCATGCCCTTCTTTCCACTTGTTTTCCAAATCCATTTGAGAAATAATTATTCTGCTAACCTGACGATATGCAGACAATGTACTTTTCTCCCGTGACGTCATGTCTGCTAGGCCTGCATCAAGATGCATAAGCATTTCCTCCAACATTTTCCGTGCTTTGCACCTAATGCTCTCCTGTCATGTCAGCGTACCAACTTGTTCTGTTTGGTGTGTCTTTGCTCCAGCCTCTGACCAACCATGTCTTCTCCTTTGATTCGTACCATGAAGAGGCTGGAAGTCTCCAGATGGTTCCCCAAACACGGTGCTCCCAGTTCTCTTCACGCCCCGCTATAATCTGGTTCCACCAACAAAACATCTGCTCTCCCAGCTTCATTATATCTAGATGCTGGGAGGAAGCAGTTCGATTTTAATTTATTCTAGAGGGTCAGTAACCATACACACATTACACCTTTTATTTTAAAGAGCATAGGTTTTATTCTAAACTGAGTTCTAACTCAGAAATTTCTGATTATATTGAGTGGGTTGGGGGAAAAATGTGGGCTGGGGGGCAGATTGGATTCATCTTTGTGTGCCTCCTTTGTGTGAGCACCTTGCTGGGCCTTAGTGTCTACTGTAGAGGTTGCAAAGGTGATCCCTGCTTTCAGGAGCCTTCCATGTAGTCTTAGAGGGGAACCCCTGGGAAGGCAAGCGCAAGTTGCCAGTTTCATGCCAACTCTGCTCTTCAAGGCCTCCCTTCTCCTTCTGAAAGAACTCCAACATTGTTGAGAGACCAGTATTGAGGTGTACTGAGACCCACTTCTTCAAGGAGGCCTTTTGTAAGCACGGGTTCCATGTCACTCACCACGTAGGGTATCCACTGAAGTCATTCTTTGAATGGCCGAGAATCTTGGCAAGATTATCCTCTTTAGAGGAGAAGGCTAATTTGTTTTTTTGCTGTTGTTTTTTAAATCTAGTCATTTGGATCTTCCACTTCATTCGCTTCTTTCCCATTCCAGGTCTGGATGAAAGCACTGGCATGGTGGTCAGCAGCCCAAGGAAGGAGGTGAAGTACATAGCAGGGAAACCCATCCTCGACAACAACGCCGTGAATCTGTTTTCTTCTGTCCTCATAGCCCTCTTGCTCCCGACAGCTGCTTGGGGCTTTTGGCCTAGACAGTGAACTGTATTTCATTTACCAGAGTTAAAACTATGATGAACTTAAGTAAATTTGCAATTCCAAGTTGTAACCCAAGAAGAATAACTGTAATAACAAAGCAGAAGTACCAGTTCCTCCTCTAGTCCATTATGATGGCATTCCACAGTTTTCCTCTCTGTAATGCATTTCTAATAGCTTTCTTCCCGGTGAAAGACAAGGTTCAATTTAGCTATTTTCCTTCTGCTGAATGGAACTTGAACAGTGTAGTTATAATGTCCCAATATATTGAACTGAAAGTTCCTGCATGGTAGATATAAATTTTGTTTTGTTTATTTAAATCAGCAAAGGGACTAAAAAGTGATAAAAATTTTAAATGGCCCGGTTGTGATGGAAAAACGCCTCCACGCCAGTTACCCAGATGTTGTATCCGTTTTTAAGTATTTAAACAAATGTGTGTGGAAGCCTGCATAAGTGTAGTACCCTGGACTTCTCCCCTTACCTGCCACTTATTACTGTAAAAAGTGTGGACTTGGTTCCTGGAGAGCTGCAAGGTCTTCTCCACGTTTGTTCTTCCTTCCTCAAAGTTAGTGATGGAAAAAAAGTACATGTCCTTTTCATGTGACCATTAGAATGCACAAAAAAGATTATTTCTAAGTAACAGCAAAAGAAATATCTGAGATCTAAAACATGTGCACTTTACTATATATTTCAGTTGGTCTCTGAGCAGAAGTTATCTTAAATTTAATAGCTTTAAGGTATTTTGTAGCTTTCTTTGAAATTTGCCTGTGAATGTGGTTTACATTGGCATCTTGACCAGTGAGAGTCACTGGAAAATTAGTGCAATTATTGTTTCATTTGCTGTCCTAGAATTCACTGGAAGATGCTGTGATTTCCTATGATGTCCTTCTAAGGTGTGCTCTCCTCTACTATAGCCTCAACCAAAGTGAATTCTACTTTTCAGTTACATTCTTCACTTTGATGTCTGTGCTAAAGGAGTTTAATATAGTATGGATTATTGTGCTGAAAGTATTTTGAAATATCTCTCATGTGATTTCAATATCTTTCTTCCCCTGGCCCTTGTGCATTCTTAGAAAAATTGAGGAGGGTTTCATGAATAAGCCACTATCAGAGCGGAGACAGCCTAGAATTCTTTATTGGTGACTGCTTCAGTGATTATCTAGAAATGACTTGGTTCAGGAAGAATTTTTAAAAAACAGTTGACACACTTAAGCCTTAAGGCAAGCAACTCTGTGGGTCTCAACCTATCTGCTTTGTGTATACATTGACATCACCTGAGCATCTTTTTAAAGAAATGCTTATGTCTGCGCTTCTTCCAAAAATTCTGATTTATGTGGTCTGGGACATAGACTGAATATTGGGACATTTTAAAGCTCTGGCTGCACCTTAGAATTGTGTAGGGAGTTTTTAAAAACACTGTTGTCAAGGCCGCTCTTTAGATCAAGTAAATCAGAATGTCTGAAAGTGAGATCCATGCATGGGTTATTTTTAGAAAACTCTCTAGGGGAGTCCAGTATTTAAACAGTTTGAGAACTATGAAATAAGAATATGCTGTCCTCAGTCATTCAGTCGTGCCTGACTCTTTACAGTCCTATGGATGAACTGTAGCCTGTCAGCCTTCTCTGTCCATGGGATTTTCCAGGCAAGAATACGGGAGTGGGTTGCCGTTTCCTCCCAGAGGATCTTCCCAATGCAGGGATCGAACCCACTTCTGTGTCTCCTGCATTGGCAGGCAGATTCTTTACCACTGAGCCACCAGGGAAGCCCCAAATTAAGAATATCTTTATACAAATGTCAAATCATTTTGTTGTACACCTGAAATTAGTGTTGTATGTCAATTATAATTCAATAAAAATAAAGAAAGAAAGAATACCCCACACCTAAAAGTCTCAAAATAGTGGGGCTTTTCATTCTTATTCAGACAGCTATTAGCAACAGTGCTGGGTGCTGTCTTTGTGGATGGATAGCTTCTCACAATATGGAGTCTTACATGACTTCCCAGATCATTTCTCTGTCATTTTTGTGTGTGCAGCTTGTGTGTTCCTACAGCTGTTCTAACATTCCTCTTTTCTCTTTTCCTGGAGATTTAGCTTCATGACATTCTTTGCGGCAGACATACTCATTGGAACCATTTTGGGATTTGGTGGAATCACCACATCAGTAACAGTTTGGGGACATATGCTTTACAATCCTTTATTTGAAAACCAAGGGCTAGTTGTATTTTGGAATCAAAATTTTTCAGATTTTAGAAAAGTGATAGGGTAAATATAAAATATTTTACTTAAAACTGTGCAAAGAGTCTAGAAGGGCACCCATTACCAAATACACTGATATTTCTGTGGTGAATATATGAATACCACCAATAAATGTGACAACTAAAGACTACGAGAGCCTCAGATCAGGTCAGATCAGTTTTTGTCACAAAATTTAGGAAGGTAACTCCTCTGTTTGAAGAGCATGTTTGGATATGACTTTTTAAAAATGTGCTTTTTAAAAAAACAAAATTTTCCATGTATTAGATATTTTACTGTAACAATGAACAGTTTATGTAAAAAGTGCTTTTCATGGAAAGAGCTCCATGGAGCCATTTAGTAAAGTAATACATGTACTACTGCCTACCGAGGCAGTCTAAAGGCATACATTCTATTTCTTGCCATACCCTCACACAGTAGAAAAGAGCAAGGTATATGTGGCTCAGGGCAGCTCCTAAAGGAGATCTGAAGACTTCAAGGAGTATTATTTGAAGACTCATCAAAGGGAGCCATCAGGAGGACAGTGAACTGATAAGACAAGTCATTCCATTCTTATCTTTTCTCATCACTTAAGGAATCTACCGCTTGGCCGAGGTGTATATGGTGGTGGTTTAGTCGCTAAGTCATGACCAACTCTTGCGACTCCATGGCCTGTAACCTGCCAGGCTCCTCTGTCCATGGGATTCTCCAGGCAAGAGTACTAGGGTGGGTTGCCATTTCTTTCTCTAGGGAATCTTCCCGACCCAGGAATCGGTATCTCTTTCTTTTTTCTAGCTGCTTTACCTGTAGGATGCTGGCTCCAGAAATGCCAACCTCATCCCAATTAGGCATAGACTTAGTATAAAGAAGACTCATGAGAGGTGACATGTTGTAAACTTTGCCACATGCCTGCAGCACAAACAGCTGCTGCCTGTCTGCGCCGTGGTGTCCTGGAGCCCCACCCTGTGGTGTTCCTAACGCCGCTGCAGTGAGAGGAGACTGCTCTGCCAGCACATCCCAGGCGACTTGCAAGAGCTTTCAGCGTGAGTGCACAAATGTGCCACTGAACCATGGAGTACGGTTGCTATAACCTCAAATGGTTCTGAACATTTAAAACGTAAGTGTTCATATATGTTAATTAGGTTGTTTGAGCCTAATCAGTTTTCACATTTAAGAGTTACTAAAAGTTGATGATCAGGAACATATTTCTGGAGGAAAATTAAAAAACCAGTTTGGTTACCTGAACTTTGGAGGACTGCCATGATGCCAGTGTTTCTCAACCATGTGACACAGTTTTAATGGCTTTGGAACCAATGAATCAGGAGGTGATTATAGAAGGGGTAGGGTTGAGGCAGGTTAATAGGGCAAACCTCCTTAATTTATTTTTTCTGACAATACATGTTAATTCCCTTTCATTATCATAACCACATCCTTCAAAACTTACTTTACACATGTGGCAACTCTTTTAATGTTTGGATTTTTTTTAATGTGTACTTAATACTCTTAATCTAGCCTTCTTTTTAAAAAATTATAACACTAGAGGTAAACTAAAATATCATTTGCCTCCACTACCTCCTCAACAAATCTAGCTTTCTCCCACCTTCCCCAAGATAACAACTGCTAGAAATTTGAGATATTTTCTAGATATTACTAGTTTTGGATGTATTCTAATATATATTAATCAGTCAGATTGTCTTATAATTTGCACTGTCATTTTGCTGCTTCAAGTCAGGTACTTATACCTAAGAAAAACCTATTTAGGAAAAATGATTAGAAGGATGCATACCAAAATATTGTGTTATCTGTTATGATTATAGCTTATTTTTATTTTTGAAATAAGTTTTTAAGTTTATGATCTATTAATTATTTACCAATAAAGCTACTGTTAAAATACTTATACAAAAATAATTTTAAATATGTCTCTACATGGCATCTGCTCCTATCACTTCATGGGAAATAGATGGGGAAACAGTGCAAACAGTGTCAGACTTAATGTTGGGGGGCTCCAAAATCACTGCAGATGGTGATTGAAGCCATAAAATTAAAAGATGCTTACTCCTTGGAAGGAAGGTTATGACCAACCTAGACAGCATATTGAAAAGCAGAGACATTCCTTTGCCAACAAAGGTCCATCTAGTCAAGGCTATAGTTTTTCTAGTAGTCATGTATGGATGTGAGAGTTGGACGGTGAAGAAAGCTGAGTGCCAAAGAACTGATGCTTTTGAACTGTGGTGTTAGAGAATACTCTTGAGAGTCCCTTGGACTTAAAAGAGATCCAACAAGTCCATCCTAAAGGAGATCAGTCCTGGGTGTTCATTGGAAGGACTGATGTTGAAGCTGAAACTCCAGTACTTTGGCCACCTCATGCAAAGAGCTGACTCATTGGAAAAGACCCTGTTGCTGGGAAAGATTCAAGGCAGAAGGAGAAAGGGATGACAGAGGATGAGATGGCTGGATGGCATCACCAACTTGATAAACATGAGTTTGGATGGACTCCGGGAGTTGGTGATGGACAGGGTGGCCTGGCGTGCTGCAATTCATGGGTTCGCAGAGTGGGCACAACTGAGTGACTGAACTGAACTGTGATGAGGTTTTTGTTTTTGGCTGTGCCATGCTTCTTGTGGGATTTCAGTTCCCTGGCCAGGGATTGAACCCGGGCCTCAGCAGTGAGAGTGCTGAATTCTAATCACTGGACCGCCAGGGAATTCCCTAAATACTTTTCTAAAAGTCTGCTTTCACCTGATGTCTTAATGGTTCAGGCACTGTGTTCTGGATCTAATGAGTCAAAGATGACTGGGACAAGGACTGTGCCCTCCAGGTCTCATAAGAGTGGGGAAGACAGATGTGTGTAACTAGCATGTTGAATAAATATGACACGTGGACTATGATTTAAGCAACTTCAGTTTTGTCTTCTGTTGGCCCTTCAGACTTCCCATAACCTTATATAGAAACGTGGACATTAGCCATGTGAATAGCAAGCTGTGAACACTCCTTATTATTCTTAGAAACAGGTGGGAGAATGGTTGAACTCTGAGAGAGCAGAAAACCAATTCCCCTTTCCCACTGCAAGCTTCCAGCTGAAGCAGGTTCAAGCTGAGAGTGGGGATTTGGTGGGGGAAGACGTGTTGGTATGTTTTGCTTTTATTTTTTAACCCAGGTTTGGCGATTCTACATGCTGAACTGAGACTGTTAATAAACTAAAGGTTTGCTGATGCTGGTTGACTGAATGTGTGTATGGCCTCACATGTTGAAATCATAACCTCCAGTGTGACGGTGGTAGGAGATGGGGCTTTGGGAGGTGACTGGATCATTGATCCTTCTGAGTGGGATCGGTGCCTTATAAAAAAGGTGCCAGAGAGCTCTCTTATCCTCTCCACCACATGAGGACACTGGAGAAAATGGCCATCTGCAACCCAGAAGGGGGCCCTCATGGAATTGACCTTGCTGCCACCCTGATTGTGGACTTCTAGCCTCCAGAACTGTGAAAAGTACATTTCTGTTGCTTGTAGGTCACCCACTCCCTGGCACTTTTGTTACAGCCATTGGAACAGACTGAGACACTGGTGTAGAAGTGGGAAGGGAGATAGAGGCAGGAAGAAAATAAGTCTGCAATGATAGCTTTGGTTGTCTAGGCATGGCAGATGGTGACTGCAGCCATGAAATTAAAAGACGCTTGCTCCTTGGAAGAAAAGTTATGACCAACCTAGACAGCATATTAAAAAGCAGAGCTATTACTTTGCCAACAAAGGTCCATCTCGTCAATGCTGTGGTTTTCCCAAAAGTCATGGATGTGAAAGTTGAACTATAAAGAAAGCTGAGTGCTGAAGAATTTATGCTTTTGAACTATGGTGTTGGAGAAGACTTTTGAGAACCCCTTGGACTGCAAGGAGATCCAACCAGTCTATCCTAAAGGAGATCAGTCCTGAGTATTCATTGGAAGGAATGATGCTGAAGCTGAAACTCCAATACTTCGGCCATCTGATTCGAAGAGCTGACTCACTGGAAAAGACCCTGATGCTGGGAAGGATTGGGGGCAGGAGAAGAAGGGGACGACAGAGGATGAGATGGTTAGATAGCATCACCGACTCAATGGACATGGGTTTGAGTAAACTCCGGGAGTTGGTGATCGACAGGGAGATCTGGCATGCTGCAGTCCATGGGGTCACAAAGCGTCAGACACGACTGAGCAATGAACTGAGGCATGGCAGATGGCAAACGCTGGTGTTACTGGATGAGTCTCGTATAGGAGGTCAGACTTGGTATTAGCTTGCGAGGTGCTTTTATGGACTATTTGGAGGTTTCCTGGAAGCACTTCCTCTGGAAGTGCTAGGCAGTCTCAATGCAATCTCTGGCTTCACCGTCAGAGGGAGTCAGGCACTCTCTTGCCCTCCGGGATCCCAGGCAGGGGTTAGTCCCCAGGATGACCTTCGCGTTAACTTTCTCAGGCATGAACCGGGTACTTCCTTGCTGTCTCTCTCTTCTTCACAGTTCCTAACACCAGCAGCTGCATCTGTAGTCCACGTGGTTCATTCCATCAGTCATCTATTAAAGCAACTACCCCAAACCCTAGTGACTAACAGCAAAAACCATTCATTTGCTCAGTTTGTGGCTGGCTGTTGGGGTTGAGCTCAGCTGGGCAGTTGTGTTTCAAGTGATGTCAGCTGGGCTAACTCAGCCATGTCTGCAGTCAGTTGACAGGTCAGTGGGGGGATGGAGGGGTGGGTTGTGATGGCTTCGTTTATATGACTGGCACTGTGATGCTGCCTCTTGACTAGGCTTCTCTACATGACCTGTCTGTCAGCCTTCAGCAGGCTTCTTTACTGGAAGACACAGGCATTTCAAGAAACCCAAAGTAGGAGCTGCAAGTTCTCTTAAGGCCTAGCCTTAGAAGCCTCATGATGTCATTTCTGCCACAATTATTGGTCCAAAAATTTAAAAAACTGCTTAGATTCAAGGGGTGGAAAAATGAACTCCACCCTTCATGGAAGGAATAGTAGAGTTACATGTGTTAGTCACTCAGTCATGTCCAACTCTTTGTGACTCCAGGCTCCTAAGGTACCCTTCCAGGCTCCTAAGTCCATGGGATTTCTCAGGCAAGAAGACTAGAGTGGGTTGCCATTCCCTTCTCCAGGGGAATCTTCCTAACCCAGGGATCAAACCTAGGTCTCCTGCATTGCAGGTGGATTCTTCACCAGCAAAGCCATACTAAAGGAGAAAGGTGACAGAGACATGTGATGACTTGGAAGGCATTATTCTAACAACCCACCACTCTGTCACTTCTCAATTTCTGGGCATCTAGCCTCTTTCTGCTGAGATCGTCTTACCTCTCAGGTAACCCTATTGGATGGGATTCAACACAACCTCGTGATAAGGTTTCACCAAGGGAACTTCATGTGGTCTGTGGGAAAAATCCGTGGGTTGCTTACAGCCCGTGGAAGTGCTAGCCAATCTCAGTGAAATCTCTGGCTTCAGCATCAAACAGGGAGTCGGACACTTTCTTGCCTTCTGGAATCCCTGGCAGGGCTCAGTCCTTGGGATGAATGTTGGCATTAACTTTCTCAGGCATGACTTGGGCACTGGCCGCTTCTCTGTCTCTGAACTAAAGGAAAAGCTCTCTCAGGGTACACTTGAAGTTTCCTCCCCAGGTTGAGGACTCACAGCCTGGCTACCACTCCCTCTAAAGAGACTGTTCACTCTCCACACAGAAGCTTTCTCCTCTCTGGCTGCAGAGTCTGGTCTGGCTGAGGAGTCTAGGAGTTCTGCAGCAGGTTGTCAGGTTTTCTTTGTGTGCATTATCCTCAATTCAGTCTCCTGATGTCAGTCATACTTGCATCTCCACCAAAACTAGGCAGTTACAGTCACTGGCACCCTAACACTGTGTGTTCACATACATTATATTTTATCCAGGATACCAGGGTAAGGCAAAGGCAAGTGAGAACCCTGCCGCTAGCTGCTTGGTAATCTGAGAACACCTAGCAGAAAGCATTAAGTGGGACGTTAAAAGATGAGTAAAAGTTTGTCACAATGGTGGAGACTCCCTCCCAGAGGGTATGACAACACATCCAAGTACTGAGTTGCAAAGGGTATAACATTTTGAAGGGACTGTGACTAGAGATTTTGTACTGACCAAAGACTGAAAGTGAAAGCATTAGTCACTGAGTCGTGTCCCACTCTTTGTGACCCCATGGACTGTATCCCGCCAGGCTCCTCTGTCCATGGAGTTCTCCAGGCAAGAATGCTGGAGTGGGTAGCCATTCTCTTCTCCAAGGGGTCTTTCCAACCCAGGGATGGAACCCAGGTCTCTTGCATTGACAGATTCCTTACCATCTCAGCCATCAGGGAAGCCCTGGTAGGTTGGAATCATCTGTAAAGGGCCCTAATACTAACCCTGTGACCTTGGGGCAAAACACATTCTATGTGGAAAAATGGTGTTGATATGCATACTTTAGTTTCACATATGGTTGATATCAAACCAGTCAATATAAGTAAACAGCCTCTGGGAAAACCATGTGCTCTAGGCAGAATAACAGTCCCCAGAAGCTGCCCATGTCCCAGTCTTTGGAGTCCATGACAACTAGACCTGGTAAAGGAGACTTATGGAGTAAGGTTAAGAACTTTGAGGTGGGGAGATTAGCCTGGATTACCCAGGTGAATTCAACTTCCTCACAGGCATCACTTAAAATGGAAAACTTTTCCAAGCTGTGATCAAAGAAAGAGATGTGACAACAGAAGAAGAGTCAGAGAGATGCTGGTTTTGCAGGTGGATGAAGGGGGCCATGAGCCAAGGAATGCGGGCAGCCTCGAGAAGCTGGTGAAGCAAGGAAATGCATTCTTCCCTGGAGTCTCCAGAAGAATGCAGCCCTGCCGATGCCTTGACTTCGGGACTTCTGACCTGCAGAACTGTAAGGCAATATATCTGTGTTGTTTTAAGCCACTAAGTTTGTGATCAGTTTTTCATTTTTCAGCAGCCACAGAAAACTAATAGACCATGTGAGCTTTGAAAGGCAGCCTGATGCAGCACAAGTCCTGGAGCCAGACTGGCTGGGTTCAAAGCCTAGCTCTGCCATTCACTAGCTGCACGACCCTGTTTACTTAGCCTCTCTGTGCCTCAGACTCTTCATCCATAAATTGGGGCTATTAATAGCACCTAGTTCATGATGCTTCTGTGAGGATCACATGAGTTCACCCTTCTGACACACCTAGCACAGTCTCTAGGATCATAATACACAGAGAGTTAATGTTATCATTGGGCTTCCCAGGTGGCTCAGTGGTAAAGAATCTGCCTGCCAGTGTGGGAGACACAGGAGACTCAAATTCAGTTTGGGTTGGCAAGATCCCCTGGCGGAGGAAATGGCAACCCACTCCAGTATTCTTGCCTGGAGAATCCCATGGACAGCAGAGTCTTGAGGGCTACAGCCCATGTGGTCACAAGGAGTTGGACATGACTGGGCACATGAGCATGTACAGGTGTGAATGCTACCATTGCATTTGGTGCATCCAAAGTGCCATGCCAAAGCGAGTTATTTCTCCTTTTTCTGAATTTTTATTTTTGGCCGTGCAGTTTCTCCGACGCTACTCTCAGGCTTTCTCTAGTTTCAGCAAGCAAGGGCTGCTCCTAGTTGCGGCTCTCCTGGCAGTGGCTTCTCCTGTTGCAGAGCATGGGCTCTAGGTGCACAGGCTTCAGCAGTTGTGGCTCTCAGGCTTAGTTGCCCCACATCACGTAGAATCTTCATGGACCCGAGATCGAACCTCAGGGAAGTCACTGTCATATTTGATATTATTGTTATTCTTTTGTGAAAAAGATAACCTCCAATGTTATATGAATCAACTAGGGTTCGTGTAATTTATTTTTCAAGAGGGAAGAAAAATATATTTTTTTATATCAAGCTATATTAAACAAGGGCTTCCCAGGTAGTACAGCAGTGGCCACAGGACTGGAAAAGGTCAATTTTCATTCCAATCCCAAAGAAAGGCAATGTCAAAGAATGCTCAAACTACCATACAATTGCACTACTATA
This sequence comes from Antilocapra americana, assembly GCA_007570785.1. NCBI lineage: Eukaryota > Metazoa > Chordata > Mammalia > Artiodactyla > Antilocapridae > Antilocapra > Antilocapra americana. The sequence goes on from ML661935.1 coordinate 981,710, forward strand.
CAATTGCACTCATCTCACACATTAGCAAAGTAGTGCTCAAAATTCTTCAAGCCAGGCTTCAACAGTACATGAACCAAGAACTTCCAGATGTTCAAGCTGGATTTAGAAATGGCAGGGGAATCAAAGCTCAAATTGCCAACATCCATTGGATCATTGAAAAAGCAAGAGAGATCCAGAAAAACATCTGCTTTATTGACTATGCCAAAGCCTTTGTATGGATCACAACAAACTGTGGAAAATTCTTTAAGAGATTGGAATACCAGATCACCTGACCTGCCTCCTGAGAAATCTGTATGCAGGTCAAGAAGCAACAGTTAGAACTGGACATGGAACAACAGACTGGTTCCAAATCGGGAAAGGAGTATGTCAAGGCTGTATATTGTCACTTGCTTATTTAACTTACATGCAGAATACATCATTCGAAATTTTGCCAGGCTGGAATCAAGATTGCTGAGAGGTGACTACAGCCATGAAATTAAAAGACGCTTGCTCCTTGGAAGAAAAGCTAGGACCAACCTAGACAGCATATTAAAAAGCAGAAATGTTACTTTGCTAACAAAGGTCCATATAGTCAAAGCTATGGTTTTTCCAGTAGTCATGTATGGATGTGAGAGTTGGACGGTGAAGAAAGATGAATGCTAAAGAATTGATGCTTTTGAACTGTGGTGTTGGAGAAGACTCTTGAGAGTCCTTTGGACTTCAAGGAGATCCAACCAGTCCATCCTAAAGGAGATCAGTCCTGGGTGTTCATTGGAAGGACTGATGTTGAGGCTGAAACTCTGACACTTTGGCCACCTGATGCATAGAACTGATTCATTGGAAAAGACCCTGATCCTAGGAAAAATTGAGGGCAGGAGGAGAAGGGGCTGACAGAGGATGAGAGGTTGGATGGCATCACCGACTCAATGGACATGAGTTTGAGCAAGCTCCGGGAATTGGTAATGGACCGGGAAGCCTGGTGTGCTGCAGTTCATGCAGTCACAAACAGATACTACTGAGCAACTGAACTGAATAGTAATCACAGGGCTCCCTATGCTCTTTAAACTCATCAACAGTTATTTCCTTACTCATGCTTCATGTATCCGGGCCATCTGGACTATTAATACTCTCAGGATATCTCCTATGCTTTCAGATATCTCCATGTTATTCCACACATTCTTACTAGAAGGCTTCTGCTTCTATTCTGGCAGAAAGTTGACTGGCATCTGTGAGAAGACGAATGTACTTGCACACGATAAATTAGATCCTAGAGTGGTAGGGATATGGTAAAATGATTTCTGTGTCCACTTTCCAAATTCCTTTACTCTTTTACTTAATTTCCACCCCATATTCCTACCCTCAAAACCTCTATCTTTAGAGCCTTTGAGGGAAGAAACAAGAGACATTGCAAAAAGTAGGAAGTGCTATCTAAACATCCAGATCACCAGGGTCCCTACTGGGTTTCTGTCTGGCGGAAGAGAAAAATCATCTGGCTTGAGAGGAAATGTCTTTGAGTCATCTCTGTGTCCCTAAGAACTGAATGAGTCTCACCCACTTTTACATAATGACAGGTTAGCAGGTGCTCTTGGCAGATTTTCTCACCTCCCATCAACCAGATTTTTGTTTCCCCAGTTTTAATCAGGGTTGCTAAGATAACTTCTCCTTGAGTGCATGCATGCATGCTCAGTCATGTCCGACTCTTTTGTGACCCATGGACTGTGGCCTGTCAGGCTCCTCTGTTCATGGAATTTTCCATGCAGGGATACTAGGTTGGGTTGCCGTTATCTCCTCCAGGGTATATTCCTGACCCAAGGATTGAACCCGAGTCTCCTGTGTCTCCTGCACTGGCAGGTTGATTCTTTACCACTGAGCCAAGGGAACCCACAGGGAAGCCCTCTGGGCACATTTTAAATGATTATTTTTTCTTCTCCTGGAGGGATATTTCTCTGTAGTATGACTCTGGGAGGTAAAATTTAGGAAATTGTGGAACTTCTCTAATCGAGGGTCCTGTAGTGGTTTTTAACTCTCAAGACAATCTACACTGAGCTTCCAGCAATTCCTCAATTATAGTTTTAAGTCTTTCTACTGACCCTGGCTCCATACTGATTCCAGCTGCTGGATTTTGCTCCTGGGCTTCTGCTCCCTGTTATAATAGCTGTGATTCTCTGTATCCATCTCTCTCCAGTCTGGGGGGAAGCAGTTGGCTCTGTGACCTAAGTTCTCTGAGAAATCAAAGAGTCGTTGACTTTGTGTGTTTGGCTTTTGCCTTGGTGTCAGATGAGAAACTTGAATTCACCAATGTGATTTTAATCCTTACGTTAACTGATTACAGACTGTGCAATAATAAGCTTAACTTTCTTATCAGTGAATAGTAGTATATACTTTGCAAAGTTGCACAGAGATTTGGAGCTCATGTATGCAAATCACTTGTAGAGGAACTTAATGACTAATAGGTTTATTATTGATTGATGGCACACTTTCTAAGGAACTGGGTATGTTCCAAATAGTAATCCAGTCTGAACTAAACATTAACTTTCAAAAAAGTTAAACGAAGCCTTTATTCACTTATGCTTTCACTTGAAAACTGAAGCTCGGTTCAGTTTCCTGTGTCTCTAGTACTCACTTTACTATGCAGTAAAATGTTTCTGAGTAATGACTGTGATAAACTTTCATTCATTCCATATATCCAAATTACTTTCTTGATCCTCTTGTTTTATATCGGTACAGCAAATCACTTATACTAGAAAGTTCACTGGACTGAGAAATGGAAAAAATGGGACTGAGTCCTAATTCTAGCACTAATTAGCTGAATGATTTTGGGCAAATCACAGTAATACTTGAGTATCAGCTTCTTCGTCCAAACCATAACCTCCTTGAAACAGACAATCAAAACCCTCTTTTAGGGCTAAATTTCATTTATTCATTTCTTCAATATTTATTCATGATCTATTGGATACACAGATCTTCTTTGACTTATGATGGTGTTCATCCTGATAAACCCATTGAAAACTGAAAATATCCTAAGTTAAAATGCATTTAATACAGCTACTGAGTATCATAGCTTAGCCTAGCCTAACTTAAAAGGGCTCAGAACACTAACATTGTCTATTGGGTGTAATCATATAACACAAAGCCTATTTTATAATAAAACACTGAATAGCTCATGCAATTTATTGAATACTGTACTGAAAGTGAAAGGAGAACGGTTGTCTCAGTGCAGGATGGTTATAAGTATATGAGTTGTTTACCCTTATAGTCAGGTAGCTCCCTGGGAAGTCCAGCTCCCTGCTACTGCCTAGTGACATGAAAGAGCATCCTAGTGAATATCACTAGGCTGGGAAAAGAGCAAAACTCAACATCTGGAGTATGATTTCTACTGAATGTGTTTCACTTTCACACCATTGTAAAGTCAAAACATCATAAACCGAACCACTGTGAGTTGGGGCTATCTGTACTGTACAGCATTAGGCATAAAGCATTGGGAGTCAGACAAAATAAGCATAAATCTTGTACTCTAGCCAGGAGTTAGGCATTAAGCCAATAATCTCACGACTAAACACACAATGACACATTGTGAAGGATGTGATAGGTGTGCTGTGAAGGCAAATATAATGTTGGTGGACGATTATGATGGTGGGACCTGGGAATGCTAATTGTGTTGGAAAGTCAAGAAATATTTTTCTGAGGAAACAAGAGTAGGCAATGGCCAGGTTTTGTTTGTTTGTTTTTAAAAAGGCGAGTAGATGGGTAGGGAGTAGAGAGCATTCCTGGAATAAGAAACGGCCAGCAGAAAAGAGCTTGGCCTGTTAAAGGAAGACAAAGGTGGCTGTCAGGCTGGAGCATAGTGAGTGAACAGGGGGAGAGTCATTCAGAGGGCGTGGGTGGAGCCCCTGACAGACAGGACTGAACCCTGACAGAGCTTTGCCTTGTCAGACTCTGGGTTCTACCTCAGTGCCACAGAAAACAACAACTGCCACGTTTTTCCAAATTTCCTTGAATCTGAGATTTAGCCTCACTCTGTTCCTCTCTGTAAGATCTGCATTCTGCAAAGCAAAAGAATCTTTTTGAGGAAACTCATCTGCAGTGACTAATACAAAAGAAGCTCAGTCTACAAACACTCTATTTTCTTTTGTGTACGAAGGAGTTAAGGCAATGTTTTCAGTGTTGGCTGCAGAGTGAAATCACCTGGGAAGTTTTGATAACTCCCTTTGCTTTGTTTCTCCTTTGGGGAAATTTGATCTAACTAGCCTGGGGTACATAGCAAGAGAGTTTCTGAAAGATTCTCTGTGATTCAAATGTGCAGCCAGAATTAAGAACAATTTGGAGGGAAAGCTAGAAAGCTCAAAGTTTCAGCAATTCTTGTTCACCACATATGAATCTAATCTCAGCATGAGTTTTTTGTTGTTTTTTTTTAAACAGCCTATATGCTTGCCAGGCACCGTTCTCACAAAAGTGGACTTTGAAAAAGTAGTACTTCACAAAAGTAGACTCATAACTGTCACAATAAACCCATAAGAATACTCCCTATTTCCCCACTGGCTAAATAAGGAAATTGAAGCATAGAGTGTGAATGATTCGCCCAAGGCCACATCACTGGCAAATGCAGAGCTAGTATTTGAACTGAGGCACCTGGCTCCAAAGTACGTATTCTTTTTTTTTTTAATTTTATTTTATCTTTTTTTTTTCTTTACATTATCGTGTTGGTTTTGCCATACATTGACATGAATCTGCCATGGGTATACATGTGATCCCCTTCCAGAACCCCCCTCCCGATTCCCTCTCTCTGGGTCATCCCGGTGCACCAGCCCTGAGCACCCTGTATCAAGCATCAAACCTGGGCTGACGATTGATTTCACATATAATTAACACATTTCAATGCCATTATCTCATATCATCCCACCCTTGCCCTCTCCCAGAGAGTCCAAAAGACTATTCTATACATCTGCATTTCTTTCTTATCTGCTTTGCTGTAAGACCTCTGTGAATTCAGAAGAGAGGAGACACCTTGCATGCTTTCTGTGCTGCCAGTGTCAACTGAAAGAAAAACAAGCAACATAAAAGTAGTGGATTAAGCTTTATTCAACATCATACTGAGGACTAGAACCCAGGAAATATTCTCTCAGTGCTGTGCTAAGTAGTTTCAGTCGTGTCCGACTCTGTGCAACCTTATAAACTGTAACCCGCCAGGCTCCTCCGTCCATGGACGGAGGAATATTGGAATATTGGCAAGAATATTGGAAAGGATTGCCATTCCCTTCTCCAGGGGATCTTCCCAACCCAGGGATTGAATGGGAGTGTCTTACATCTAACCTGCATTGGCAGGCAGGTTCTTTACCACTAGCAGCACCTGGAAAGCCCATTCTCTCAGTAGCTCTAGGAAATTACTCCAAAGAAGTAGGGGAAGAGACAGTATACCTGCGAATTTTTTGGCTAGTTACACGTGGTTGTACATAAAAAGATTACTGACATGCACAACCTGGTAAGATTCTTGAATTCTAAAGAACAAATATTATTAATGCTACCATTTAGAAAGAATAAGCTGCTAAAAAAAAAAAAGAATCAATTTTGCATTACCTCTGTAACAGTAGTAGCTTGAAGGCAGTAGATTAGCATCTTTAGAGAGAGAGAAGGCAAGGTTAGCTATGATGTAATTAATCTGAGAATGTGCAATAATTCAGAGATAAGATCATGCCCCTGCCTCAACTAGAAAAATACTAAAGAAAAGGCAACAAATTAATGTGCACAAATACTTCAAACAGAAGTGGAAGAAACGGAATGAGCAATACATATTGCTAGGCATATGCACAGTTCCATACAAATAGATAAAGACAGACTGGACATGCGGAGAATCCGTGTATAATATAAATAGGAAAACTTGAAAGGAAAATGTAAGTGTGTAGAACTGAAAGTATGACACTCAGAGGGACAATATAAGAAGAGAGGAATTAAAAGTTTCTAAGACCTCATGGACAGAGGGAAGAAAGAGGCAAGCAAAATTATTCTAAAGATCTTAACATATTGATTGGTAATGAGAAGTGGAGGAGAAACAGCTCCTCAGCGGAGGAAACTGTATGTCTAGATAGGGCAATCTTCTGTGTTTTGTTTTCGAATAATTATAGAAAAATGTGTGTCTGATTGAGAAATATCACAGAAGGTTTTAATAGAACTGTTGAGAGGAGAGGGAAATATTAACATGGTGGAAACAGCTGAAATAGGGGAAAGTATTTGCGGAAAGTAAAACATAAGTATTACATGTAAAGTATGAGGGAAGGAATAAAATAAAGAGATCATTACCCTAGGTGCCTACTCAGTAGTGTCCAGCTCTCCGTGACCCCACAGACAGTAGCCCGCCGGACTCCTCTGATTTCCCAGGCAAGAAAACTGGAGTGGGTTGCCATGGCCTTCTCCAGGGTGACTTCCCTGGTGGCTCAGACGGTAAAGCATCTGCCTCCAATGAAGGAGACCTGGGTTCGATCCCTGGGTTGGGACGATCCTCTGGAGGAGGAAATGGCAACCCACTCCAGCCTTCTTGCCTGGAAAATCCCATGGACAGAGAAGCATGATGGGTTACAGTCCATGGGGTCGCAAAGAGTCGGACACGACTGAGCGATTTCACTTTCTTTCCCCAGGGTATCTTCCCAACCCAGGGTCAAACCCAAGTCTCTTAAGTCTGCCACATTGGCAGGTGGGTTCTTTACTACCAGCACCACCTGGGAAGCCCAATCATTACACTAACTTTAAAAAGACAACGCCCAGGGACTTCCCTGGCGGTTCAGTGGCGAAGACTGCACACTCCCAGCGCAGGTGGCCTTGATGCCTGGTCAGGGAACTAGATCCACCTAAAAATCCTGAGTGCCGGAACTAAGATTGGTGCGGTCAAATAAATACAAATAGGTAAAAAGACAACATTCACATTAAAAGATAACAAACTGTTTAAAAGAAGGATAATCAAACTGATAGAACTGACAATTAAGGGGATAGGCAAAAGATATCCAGAAAACTCGAACAAAAAGAAAGCAGAGGAGACTTCCTTAGTGTTTCAGTGGTTAGCACTCAGCGCTCCCACTCCAGGGAAATGGATCCCTGGGTGGGGAATTAAGATCCCACATGTGGTGAGACCGAAAAAAAAAGCAGATTGGGCCCTTCTTTTTGGCTACGTGGCATATGGTGTCTTAGCTCCCAGGTCAGAGGTCAAACCCGCAGCCCCCTAGTTGAAAGCGTAATCTTAAGCACTGGAACACCAGGGAAGACTCAAGACCAAATAGAATTTGAAGTGAAAAGTACTAAACACGATAAGGATTGGCATTATGTAATTTTTAAAGACACAATTTATGAAAAAGATATAATTAAAAATGTTTATGCACCCAGCATCAGAGCGATCAGATATGTAAATCAAAACTATTAGAAATGCATGATAAAAAATATGATATTTAGTGAAAGACTTACCTATATCCCTATTAGAAAAATCAATTCTAAGAAAGCTAAATAAATCAATAAATTAAATAGATATAAATAGGATCTTCATGCTGAGGTGCTCAGTGTCTAACTCTTTTTGACTGCTTGGACTGTAGCACGCCTCCTCTGTCCACACAGGATTTTTCAGGCAAGAAGACCGGAGTAGGTTGCAATTTTCTCCTCCAGGGGATCTGCCTGACCGCGGGATCAAAACTGCATCTCCGGTGTCTCCTGCATCGCAGGCAGATTCTTTACCGCCGAGCCACTGGGGAGCCCATATAAAGGATCTTATGTTCCTCTAATACACAATATTCATTTTGTTTCCTTGGAAAATTTACATTTATCACATACTTGCCCACATAAAAAAGTTTAACAAGTTAAAAAAACAAATAGAGGTATCACTGCCTACTTTTTTTCTAATCATAACTCAATAAAAATTAAAGGAAAATAAGTAAAAATGACAGAAAATGTAACTTCCCTGAAATTAAGAAATATACTTATTTCTGTACCTTTGGATCAAAGAATAAATCAAAGATAATTTATAAACTATGAAGCAATGAAAAGGAGAAGACTTCACACCAAAATGTAGGGAACATTCAAAAGCTGAACTTAGAAGGAAATCTTTCTCTCTAAATAAATTTATTACTAGATAAGAAACAAATAAAAATAAAGGAACTAAGTCTTTATCTTAAGAAATTAGAAAATTAACAAGGTGTACTATCACATTAAAACTTAAAAAGAACAAATGCTGAAATTGAGGAAATAGGAAACAAAAATAATAGAAGAAACAAATAAGCTGGTTCTTTGAAAATAAACTAGATAAAGTTATAGGTCTGATTAAGTGAGAGAGAGCAACAATTAGGTATGAGAAAAAAAGGCATACAACATATTCAGCAGACTAAAACCATTATGAGAATACTACTGGCAATTCTATAACAACAAGAAACATGCTGAGTCCCTTCACTGTTCACCTGAAACTATCACAACATTGTTAATTAGATCAGGGAACTAGGTCTCACGTGCTTCAACTAAGACCTTGTACAGCCAAATAAATAAATAAATCTGAAAAAAAAAACACTTGAAAGCCTTGAATGAAATGGATAATTTCCTAGCAAAATATAAATTACCAAATATGTGTACTTTATATAAAATTACAGTCTTTATGAAAGAGATATTGAAGATGGTTTTTAAAAAAATTTACCACTTAAAAAAGACTGCAGTATGAGATGGATTCACAACTTTTAAGAACAGATAATTTTGCTCCATTTTTTAAAGTTATTTTTTATATAAGAAAGTTTTCCAATTTATTTTAGGACATGAGAATAAATTTTAAATATATTCTTTTATGAAGGCAAAAACTATAGTCCTATCTCACAACTACAAATGTATAATTCTCTTCCAAAATTTAGTAAATAGAATCCATATATATATATGTCAAAAAAATAAAAATTAGGTTCAAACAAGATTTGTTTCAGGAAAGCAATGTGTCTGAATGTCAGGAAATGTACCAGTGTAATTCATTACTATGACAATTAAAGAGTGCCTAGAACACCTAAAAGATCCAGTGAAATATTTATTAAGTAATTTAAGTAACAAATTAATTATTTTATTTTATTAAAAAATAATAACAAAATAAAGTAATAAACAATGTGTTTAATAAAATAATACTTTTTTATTAACCAATAAAATACTAATCAATTATACTATTAATAAGAGAAATTAGTAAGGTGGCTACATATCAAGACAATATATTAAATTAATTTGGTTTTTAATTTCTGGTAACAAGCATGTAGGAATGAAGAATGAGAAAAATATTCCACATTTTATTTATAATAGTGGAAAAACTAAAATTCTTAGAAATAAATTGGTCAAAAATATGAAAAGAAATTTATAAAATGTTCTTGGTAGGCATAATATAAAAACGTTAGACCTAAAGAAGTGGGAAAATATACTATATTTGTAGATGGCAAAAGTTAGCATAAAAATAGTATTTCTCCCCAAATTAATATGTTGATTATCATTCCAACCATGTTTATTATATAACTGGATAAAATGCTCCTAACATTTATAAGAAAGATTAAATGCTATGGGGGAGCCAAGAAAATTATAAGAAATAAGAACAATAAAGTCATTAAATTTTGAATATTTAATATAAATATGCTATCAAATCAATGTGATACAGTAGGAAAAGACAAAAAGGTCGATGAACTAGAATAGAGAAAATACTTTATATACATTGAATTTAAGAGTCACAAACATGCTAGATTACCTGGACCCTTTTACATTCCCACCAAAAGTGCACAAGAGTTATCCTTTTAGAGTACTGATTTTGTTCAATCTACTTGAGGATCACCTTGATCCTTGTGAGGCTTATTATTAAGCTTTGCTATAGTGGATTCAGAGAAGACTTTACTCTGGGCCTTTTATTCTTACTCCTAAGGCCTGACTCTCCTGAGGGCTGTACCTAATGCCCGATATATGACAAGGTCCGTGACCAGTGTAAACTCCAGGAATTCTTTTGCTTACTCCTTTTCCATGGCAGTTTCCAAGATTCCTCTCACTCATGTGCATATCAGTACTCAGATATTTGAGGAAACCCCTCTAGAGTTCTCCAGACATCTCTCTTTGTGCCATGCCCTACTCTCAAGTTCTGTCCCAGAAATTCTAGCAGCTTCCACCTCCCCAAACTCCCATAGCTGCCTCCCCAACTTTTAAAATTATATTCCTTTAAAAGTTTTACCATATTTCTTGATGAGTGTTAGATTTTGTTTTGGCAGAAAGTTAAGTTACTTTGAGGTCAACTTCATCTTTTTTTTAATATATTTATTTATTTGGCTGCACTGTGTCTTAGTTGCCATACACTGGATCTTCAGTCTTTGTTGCAGCATGGAGATCTTTAGCTGTGGCATGTGGGATCCAGTTTTCGGACCAGGGATTGAACCCAGGGCCCCTGCATTGGGAGCATGGACTCTTAGCCACTGGACCACCAGGGAAGTCCCCAGCCTCATCTTTTTGAGGTCTGAATTTAAGTGTGTTTTAGGTATGTGTATGTGAAGCCTCTCCAATCCTTTGGCCACCTGACGTGAAGAGCTGACTCATTGGAAAAGACTCTGATGCTGGGAAGGATTGGGGGCAGGAGGAGAAGGGGACGACAGAGAATGAGATGGCTGGATGGCATCACCGACTTGATGGCTGGGGGTTTGGGTAGACTCCTGGAGTTGGCGATGGACAGGGAGGCCTGATGTGCTGCAGCTCACGGGGTCACAAAGAGTTGGACACGACTGAATGACTGAACTGAACTGAACTGAAGCCTTTATTTGGAACCAGTTTAGCTCCACTGCTAAGATGGAACCTCTGAGATCTCTACTTAATGACCCATTTATTCAGTGAGGTCTCTTCACTCTGTCTGATGGGCACTAGAATTATCTCAAGGCTTGGGTGAGCTCTAGAATTTTCTTGCATTACAGCTCCTCTGTAAACATTCTCTCCTCAGCAGTGTTTTGCCCAGTCTCAGGGAGTTTTCCTTTTCAAACACAACACTAGAATTTGGTCTAAAAGAATAAATGGAGGGACATCGATGAACATTTCTGGGGTTCTCTTTCTAGTACCTTCCTCTCCGAGTCACTGTCCCACGTATTTTAGCTATCTTGGCCTCCCTGAACTTTAATCTCTATCTTCTCATCTTAATGAGGCTTTCTGACACTGTGATGAAAATTGTCCTTAGGGAGAAAGTCAGGCATTCCTAGTGCTCACTTAGTTTGTTTCCCTTTGCTGAAAGATCACAGTCCTGTGCTGACTGTTGTCTGGTTGTTTCCTATTTCCCCCTACTTTCCCCGCTACTTTTCCTAGTTGTTTTGGTTAGGGGAAGGGGAGTCCCAGAACAGCAGAAAGACAGCCTTGACTTAATAACCAGATTCTTTGCAACAGTCCCTGATGTTCTTAAAACATAACAGTTACAACGTTTGAAAATAGTTGATGAAAGTTCCTTTGCTCCTAAATGTGGAAAAAAGCATAAGAGGATGGAAGAAGTAAAGATTCTATTAATGATATGAAGTCCATAGTTCACGTCAAGTTGTTTTTCTAATGAAAACCACACTGGGGTCAATTATAGGTATATAAAAAAGACCAACCTTTTTAGGATGTCTTTAGAGCATCCTAAGGCATCCCATTGAAAAAAGAGAATGGTTGACTTTGAGCCAAGATTCACCTCCTCCTTATTCAATCATAATAACTAATGTAGCTCATAAAATCTGTGCCTGTGAGGGATTTTTGGTTCCCTGTGAGGAGGTGAAACAAATAATATACTCATTATCAGTAAATGGTTTTCAGTTATTTGTTGATTTAACAAGATAGTATTAAATGCCCATACTGTGCCAGGCACTATGGTGGTCACTGGGCATACAAAAATAAGTAAGAAACAGTCTCTGATGTCAGGAGGCTTATGAGAGACCGAGTAGACAAGCTCCCAAGCATTTAATTCTGGTGCATTATATAACCACAAAATTAAGGATGTGTACAGAGCATCACAGGAGCACCGAGAAGCCATATCTGGATGCATTCCTTGATTCTTGATCCCCTTCCTACATCTTAAAGCTGGCAGTGGTGGATCATGTCACTCTGATCTTGTTTTTCTCATCACATCTCCTTTTCTGCTTCCTGCTTCCACAGGAAACACAATTTAAGAACTCTTGTGGTTACAGCGCTTCCCCGGTGGCTCAGACAGTAAAGAACTCACCTGCAATGTGGGACACCTGGGTTGGCTTCCTGGGTCGGGAAGATCCCCTGGAGAAGGGCAGGCAACCCACTGCAGTGTTCTTGCCTGGAGAATCCCATGGACAGAGGAGCCTGCAGTCCGTCGGGCCACAAAGAGGCGGACACGACTGAGTGACTAAGCCCAGCACAGTAGTCCCACCAGGCCTCCCTGAGAGTTCAGAATAATCTCATTACTAAGGTCAGGTGTTTAGCAACCTTAGTTCCATCTGTAACTTTAATTCCGCTTTGTCGTGTAACCTAAACAGATTCACAGGATCCAGAAATTAGGATACAGACATCTTGGAGGTTGGGGACAGGGAGAGGTGGGACATTATCTGCCTTCCACAACAGCCTATGAGTCAAAGAGGAAATCTCATGAGAAAAAACAATTTATATATATATATATAAATATATACACACACACACACACACACATATACATATATATTTTTTAATGTGGCTTCCCTGGTAGTTCAGCTGGTAAAGAATCCACCTGCAATGTGGGAGACCTGGGTTCATTCCCTGAGTTGGGAAGATCCCCTGGAGAAGGGCATGGCAGCCCACTCCAGTGTTCTTGCCTGGAGAATCCCATGGACAGAGGAGCCTGACAGTCCTTGGGGTCACAGAGAGTCAGACACGACTGAGGCGGCTTAGCACAGCACAGCATATATTTTAACAGAGTGAAAGTGAAGATGTATGGTGTTAAAATCTGTGAATGTGTCTATAACAAATACTTAGAAAAAAATAAAGAGATTTTTCTGGTGGTCCAGGTATTAAGAATCCACCTTGCAGTGCAGGGGACATGAGTTCAATCCCTGGTCAGGGAGCAAAGCTCCCATATGCTTTGGGACAAGTAAGCATGAGCTCCTCAACTAGAGAAGTCTGTATACCACAGAGAAGACCTAGCACAACCAAAATTCTAAAACAGAAAGAAAGAAAAAATATAAAGATCTTAAATCAGTAATCAAAGAAAGAAAAAAATAAAGATTTTAAATCAGTAATCTAAGTTTCTACCTTAAGAAACTGGAGAAAAAAGAGCAAATTAAACCCGAGTAAGCAGAAGGCAGGAAATAACAAAGATTAGAATTCAGTAAAATTAAAAACTGAAAAATAACTGAGGAAATCAATGAAATCAAAACTAATTCTTAGAAAGATAAATAAATAATTAATACATTTCTTGCCAGATTGACCAGGAAAAAAACAACAACAGAATATACAATAACCAGTATCAGGAATAAAAGAAGAGAGATCACTATGTATCCATTAACACTAAAAAAATGTTAAGGAGGTATTGTGGAAATTTAAATTAAAGCCAGAGGTAGACTGAGGAGAGTTTGTAACAGTAGTAAAAGAGGATGGGGAGAAGCAAAAGCCAGAAAAGTAAAGGAACTGACAGGGAGCCCAAGATGAACTTGAGGACTATGACTTTGTGTTGATGCACAAAGTCTAGGTGGCTAGAGTTTTCCAGAAGTTAACTTGAAGGTTGGTGTTCTAGGATGATGCAGTGGAAGTATTGAGTTGGCCAAAAAGTTCTTTCATGTTTTTCATAAGATGTTACGGAAGACTCGAACAAACTTCTTTGCCAACCCAATGTAAGGATATAAGAGAACCAAGAATGCTGGTAAGAGAGAATCTAGATGCTCAAAGAGAAACCCAAACATATTGGAGGAGTCTGGGGATAAGAGGGAGCTAAAAGTAGGGAGGTGAAGAGACCGAGAGCAGCTGACAGGGAGACGGACTAGGGGATGAGGGTGAGCTTCCTACAGTACAGCTTCTCTGGCAGTGTTCCTTCCTCAGCAGTTGTTCTTTGCCCTCTCTCATGGAATTCCACCCTCCACCCATACGATCGGAATTTAATTGAAAAGATTCAAGAGAGAGACATCTATACAAATGGAGGTTGGGGGTGGCAGCAGACGGAGGTGCAAGGAGTTAGAGGTTTGTGCAAATGCAAAATACATATATACTGAAAATGAAGGCCTGAGAGAGTTGGTATTTAGGAGATCTGGTCAGGTGTTCTTTGTATCTTTCACATTCCAGACAGTAATCTGGTCACACAAGATAACGGAGAGCAAGGCAGACAGGTGTCTACTACCACAGAGCTTACAGCCGAAGTGCCGATAGGTAAGTGGGTGAGTGTAATGTTCAACGGTACCTACTACCACAGAGCTTACAGCTTAAGTGCCGATAGATAAATGGGGGATTGTAATATTCAACGATACCCGCTAGGAAGCATTTAGAAATGGTGTGGAGGAATGATAAGATTTTCAGTGAGGCCATACAAGGCAGGAATGGGTGGCCAAGAGGAGAAAACACTCAAGCAAGTAGTACTGAGAGCTATAATCCTCAGCATACATCTGTACTACTTGCAAACTTCCTGTCAGACAGCCCACAGCTATCAAAAGGTCTCCAAACTCAACATTACAAATCTCCTGTAAGAACCTTCAACCAAATTATTTCACCAGGTCAAAACAGTTTTTCTAAGAGGCTTTTCTATCTCTACACTGATTTATTTCTCAAGATAGAGGAGTCCTTCAGGCCTAGTTCAAGTGGACGGATCTCTAGAATTTCCAGTTCCATTTAACCACTGATATCTAGTTTTAAAAAGTGAGACTGACTCAAACTGCTACCATTTTCAGTTAGACACCTTCATACACATTGCCAGAACACAGTTTTATTGCCAAGTATGCTGGACATGCATTTCCATCTGATACATCCTCATGCTCTGTTTATTTCAAAATACACATAGAATTTATAAATAGAAAAATAAAAAGCACATGACTTTTAAACTGTTTGGCTTCTTTGTTTGCCCTCCCTTTTTAACTTGTGAGATTATATATTTTTACTATAAACTGATAAATTCTAAGCATCTGCAAGTTTGGGTTTAAATTCCTTCTTTGACAGGAATATGAAAATTTCTTGACACTTTTACTTACCATTGGCATCTGAGGGATAAATGGCTTGGAAACTGTTTCTTCTCTCTCCCCTTCCCCTTATATACCTTGGAATTGTCTTGTTTTCCACAAGAAAAGTGACTTCAAAATCAGCCTTGACAGTAGGCTGACCAGCCTGGTAAACCTCACCGGACTGCTGGCGCCCCCTGGTGCCCCGCGCGCACAATTACAGCTCCGCTTCTGCCTGCTAGGAAGATGCCTTCCAACAGAGTCGAAAACGACTGAAGCGACTTAGCAGCAGCAGCAGCAGCAGTCACATGCATGGACTATGGCCTCTAGAAGCTAGAAAGAGCCGCAGACAAATGAGATAAGGACCGCTGCCCAGGAGGGAGTGGATTCAAGAGCAAGGAGCAGACTCTGATTAAAGGAGACGAAAGTGTGGATGCCGAGCCGGCATGGCAGGTAGATTCTTTACCGCTGAGCCATCAGGTAAGCCCTGATTATTCTTAACAGATTCTTAGAATGAAAAATTTTTTGACAGTTTTATTTAACAAATGCCCATATGTCCAAGAGCATTTCCCAACCTCAGTATTTTATAGGCTTAGCTTGTTTTATTCACTTGTTTTAATTAATAAATATGAGTTGAGCACTGCATTCCAGGATCTGGAGATAAAACATGTGACACACACAAAGCCCAGCCCTGGAGGAGGGCTTCCCTGATAGTTCAGCTGGAAAAGAATCCACCTGCAATGCAGGAGACCCTGGTTCAATTCCTGGGTCAAAAAACGATCCCTTAGAGAAGGGATAGGCTACTTACTCCAGTATCCTTCAGCTTCCCTTGTGGCTCAGCTAGTAAAGAATCCGCCTGCAATGCGGCAGAGCTGGATTTGATCCCTGGGTTGGGAAGATCCCCTGGAGAAGGGAAAGGCCACCCACTCCAGTATTCCGGCCTGGAGAATTCCATGGACCGTACAGTCCATGGGGCCACAAAAGTGGGGACTGAAAGTCTGAGAAACTGCATTTCTAACAGTCTTCCAGATGACCCTGATGGTCTGCAGACCACATTTTGTGTTACATTGTCCTAAAGGACTTCTCACTGTTTTTTAAGATAAAGCCCCAAATTTTTAGCATGACATTCCAAGTTCTATATGATTTTATTTACTTATTTACATTCATTTCTCACCACGCTCATCTGATTACCGGTGTTGTTTAATGGCATGCTGTGTCTTGAAATCTGAATATTTATCTCTTTGCTTGGCTGATTCTGACTCCTCTCAGTATTCAGATTACTCATTTACTCTACAGAGGGTACAAAGTCTTTGCCTACAACAAGAAATTTTATTTTTTCTAAAATTGAACTTATGGAATCTCAGTGTTGGCAATCTTAGTCAATTCAGAATGTTCTTCACATTCTGTCTAGGTTGCCTGGGTTGTATCAGTATTTGAAGGGACCTATTTTTACCAAATTCATTGATTGGACCAATACTGGGGACCTAGCCCAGGTCAAGACCCATTGTCTCAGCTTCTTTTTCCACTTTTCCCACTCAGATTTGTAGTCAGATTTGACTGTGGCTCTGGTAATGAATTCATTATTGTCAAATTCAGACTTAAATTGAAGAAAGTAGGGAAAACCACTAGGCTATTCAGGTATGGCTTAAATCAAATCCCTTACAATTATACAGTGGGAGTGACAAATAGATTCAAAGAATTAGATCTGATAGACAGAGTGCCTGAAGAACTCTGGATGGAGGTTCATAACACTGTACAGGAGGTAGATCAAAACCATCTCCAAGAAAAAGAAAAGCAAAAAGGTAAAATGGCTGCCTGAGGAGGCCTTACAAATAGCTGTGAAAAGAAGAGAAGCTAAAGGCAAATGAGAAAAGGAAAGATATACCCATCTGAGTGCAGAGTTCCAAAGAATAGCAATGAGAGACAAGAAAGCCTTCCTCAGTGATCAGTGCAAAGAAATAGAGGAAAATAATAGAGTGGGAAAGACTAGAGATGTAAAATTAGAGATATCAAGGGAACATTTCATGTAAAGATGGGCTCAATAAAGGACAGAAATGGTATGGACCTAACAGAAGAAGAAGATATTAAGAAGAGGTGGCAAGAATACACAGAAGAACTATACAAAAAGATCTTAATAACCCAGATAACCACAATGGTTTGATCACTCACCTAGAGCCAGACATCCTGGAGTGCAAAGTCAAGAGGCCTTAGGAAGCATCACTAAAAACAAAGCTAGTGGAGGTGATGGAATTCCGGCTGAGTTATTTCAAATCCTAAAAGATGATGCTGTGAAAGTGCTGCACTCAATATGCCAGCAAATTTGGGAAACTCAGCAGTGTCCACAGGACTGGAAAAGGTCAGTTTTCATTTCAATCCCAAAGAAAGACAATGCCAAAGAATGCTCAAACTACCGCACAATTGCACTCATCTCACATGCTAGTAAAATAATGCTCAAAATTCTCCAAGCCAGGCTTCAACAGTATGTGAACTGCGAACTTTCAGATGTTCAAGCTGGATTTAGAAAAGGCAGAGGGACCAGAGCTCAAATTGCCAACACCTGTTGGATCACAGAAAAATCAAGAGAATTACAGAGAAACATCTACTGCTGCTTCATTGACTACACTAAAGCCTTTGGCTGTGTGGATCACAGCAAACTGTGAAAAATTCTTAGAGATAGGAATACCAGACCATCTGACCTGCCTCCTGTGGAACTTTTATGCACGTCAAGAAGCACTAAATTGGACATGGAACAACAGACTGGTTCCAAATAGGGAAAGGAGTGCATCAAGGCTGTATATTGTCATCCTGTTTATTTAACATATTTGCAGAGTACATCATGTGAAGTTCCAGGCTGGATGAAGCACAAGCTGGAATCAAGATTGCAAAGATATATATATCAATAACTTCAGACATGCAAATGACACCACCTTTATGGCAGAAAGTGAAGACAAACTAAAAAGCTTCTTGATGAAAGTGAAAGAGGGGAGTGAAATAACTGGCTTTAAACTCAACATTAAGAAAACAAAAACCATGGCATCCATCACTTAATGGCAAATAGATGGGGAAACAATGAAAACAGTGACAGACTTTATTTTCTTGGGCTCCAAAATCAAAGCAGATAGTGACTGCAGCCATGAAATTAAAAGATACTTGCTCCTTAGAAGAAAATCTATGACAAACCTAGACAGCGTGTTAAAAAGCAGAAACATTACTTTGCCAACTAAGGTCCATCTAGTCAAAGCTATGGTTTTTTCCAATAGTCATGTATGGGTGTGAGAGTTGGATGGTGAAGGAAGCTGAGCGCCGAAGAATTGATGCTTTTGAACTGTGGTATTGGAGAAGACTCTTGAGATTCCCTTGGACTGCAAAGAGATCCAACCAGTCCATCCTAAAGGAGTCCTGGGTATTCATTGGAAGGACTGATGTTGAAGCTGAAACTCCCACACTTTGGCCACCTCATGCGAAGAGTTGACTCATTTGAAAAGACCCTGATGCAGGGAAAGATTGAGGACAGGAGGAGAAGGGGAAGACAGAGGACAAGGTGGCTGGATGGCATCACTGACTCAATGGACTTGGGTTTGAGTGGACTCTGGGAGTTGGTGATGGACAGGGAGGCCTGGTGTGCTGCAGTCCATGGGGTCACAAAGAGTCAGACACAACTGGGAGACTGAACAATAACAACAAGCCCAAGCTGAGAGCCATTTCTCGGCTTCTTTTCCTGCTCAGGTTTGCACCACCAATAGAGAAACGGATGCTGAAATACAGAAAGCCTGTGCATAGCAACAAAGACCCAGTCCAGCCCAAAAAAGAAAAGAAACGGATGCAGAGACTGGAGCAGCAGAAGCTTTATGCAATAGCCAAAGAATGGAGAAGCAGGAACTTAGTTTGCAAATCAACTTCTCAACCCAATGTGGGCAGAGACACCAAGGCAGTGTATTGGAAAGAGAGGGAGGAATATTCATGACTTCTCCGAGAACACAGGTGTGGTTTGGATCTGGAACTGGCGCAACACTCCTTTTCAATCTTTGTTTGGACTTTTCTGGTTATTGTTATGACAATTGTCAGCTGTCATGCTTCTGGTGGGTGTGTCATTTAGCATGCTATTACAGTGACTGTATAATGAAGATCAGGGTCTACTGGAAGTCAGATCTTCTGTCATTGTAAGCCGACTGGATTCTAACCAATCCTTGTTTTCCTTTTTGCAGGCTCCTCCTGAAATTTACATAAGAGTAATTGGTTTCCATTCAAGGGAGGGGCAGGGTATGGTCCTGGGCAGCAGCTTCGGCAACACTATGAACTTTGGAGATGCTGGGCATCAGGGTCTCAGTTCATCAGCCAAACATGCAGCCACTTGTCATCTACCTGCATTCTCATAGCCACTTGGCCCTCAAGTGCTGCTGTGCCCTTTTTGTCTTAGCCACAGGGTCTCTTCAAGTAGGGTGACCAGCCATTCCAGTTGGGTCCACTAATGAGGGCTTTCCCAGGATGTGGGACTCTTGGTGCTCAAATCGGGAGAATCTGGGGCAAACTGGGATTACCAATCACCCTATCTCCGAGTCCAAGTCTTTGTCAGTTTTTCTCCGTAGCTCATAGAAACGTTTGCAGACTTTCTTACCACTGGCATTAAGGAGACTCCATAAGTCTGTTTCAGGCATCCTGTCTAGACACTTGATTAAGCGGCCTCTGCTCGACAGCTCCTGGCCCATCCTAGACTCAGGTGGACTTTAAAAAGCTTGTTACCATCTTGGCTTTTTTCAGGAAGGGAAAATTTGTTTTCTTTGCTCTTGGGTTTCCCAAAACTCTTTGGGATGCTATCCTTATAAATATATTGAGCCACAAATAATAATCATACTACAGTGGATTATATAAATTAGGTATTTGTCTTCGTCAAGAAGTCCAGAGATAGACAATTCATGATCAGAATGCTTATTCAAGACTTTTTCTAACTTACTGCTCTGTAATTTTTAGTATATGATTTTGAGTCTCATAGGTGTAGTATAACTATTATAACTCAAAGACTATTAATTCAAGTGTTTCTCTTTTTATATCTATAGTAGAGGAAGTCAACACAGAAGGGGTTGGGATATTTGAGAAACATCAATATCTGCCACAGGAATACTCACCAACGTCTAACTTCCTTGCTTTCCCTCTGGGCTTTACTCTGGGCTTCCCTGGTAGCTCAGCTAGTAAAGAATCCACCTGCAATGCAGGAGACCCTGGTTCAATTCCTGGGTTGGGGAGATCCCCTGGCGCAGGGATAGGCTATCCTCTCCAATATTCCTGGGCTTCCCTGGTGGCTCAGACAATAAAGAATCTGCCTGCAATGTGGGAGACCTGGCTTCAGTCCCTGGGTTGGGAAGATCCCCTGGAGGAGGACATGGCAACTCATTCTAGTATTTTTTTTTTCCCCATTCCAGTATTCTTGCCTGGACAATCCCCATGGACAGAGTTGGTGGGCTGGAATCTACAGGGTTGCAAATAGTCGGACGTGACTGAGCAACAAACACAAGCAGTTACTCTAATTGCTTATATATTCTATTAAAAAAATCTCTTTACGTAACAGTGGCTTGGTTACGTAAATCAGACTTCCCTGGTGATATGGGAGATGAGAATCCACCTGTAATGCAGGGCATGCATGCCTATGCTCTACAAGAGAGGCCACTATAGTGAGAAGCCCTCACACCACAAAGAAGAGTAGCCCCCACTCACAACTAGAGAAAGCCTGCATGCAGCAATGAAGACTGAACACAGCCAAAAATCATCAACTAAATAAATGAGTTTGAAAATTAAAGTCTTTGTTGCACTACGTTTTGCTGTCCCTGTCTTTCCTTGGTACATAGGATGCCTCATGGCTCATGGAAATACTAGGGGGAAGGTCCCACAGATTGAAGTATCAAGATTCTATCCTACCTCAATTCATGCAGCAAATGTTTATTGAGTGACCATTATGTCGTGGGCACAGTGCTAGGCCCTAGAGACTCAGTGGTGTGCCAATCATCAAGGTATCTGTTCTCATGGAGCTTATAAACACGGACACAAATAAATGTTAGGAGTGTGACAAAAGTGCTGAAGCTGAGCAGAAGCCTGTGGGGTCCTCTTGGGTACAAATCCTTTCTGTGTCCCCTGTTTCTTGTTTGCAGGGAAAAAGGCTTCAGCCTCCTAGACCTTCCTTGAGTTCCAAAGAGCAGATTCAAACAGTTACTGATCAGAGAAGTGAGGGAATGCAGAAGCAACAGAGAAGCAGTCAGCATCATCAAGGCTTACACACACACACAGACACACACACACACATATATATATACATGTATATAATATCTTTGAGTTCCTCTGCCAGAACTAAGGGCCTCCCAGGTGGTGCTACTGGTAAAGAACCAGGAACTAAGGCTCCCACCCAGGTGGAGGAGGGCAACTTTCAGCTGGGACAAGATTCCTGGAGTAGTGCCCTGTTACCTTGCCAACCAATCAGAAGAAAGTCACACATCCTGCAGCCCTGACTCCAAATTTGCCTCTAAAAACCTCCCTGAAAACCACTGGGGAGTTTGGGGGTTTTTGAGCATGAGCCAACCATTCTCCTCACTCAGCCCTGCAATAAATCTTTCTCTGCTCCAAACGAGAACCTGAAGGCAGATGAAGACTAGGCATATAAGAAGGTCAGAATGGAAGCACACCATGATGATAGGAAGAGAAGATGGTACGAGATGAAGGTGGAGAGTCAGGCAACCTCCTGATCATGTGGGCACTTTCTAGGTCATGGCAAAGGATTTGAGTCTGTTTATTTTGAAGTTTTGTAAGTTTTATTTTTTGGCCAAGGGCCGCTTTTATTTTGTTTCTGTATTTTTGCTGCACTGGGTCTCTGTTGCTGCACGCATGCTTTCTCCAGTTGCAGTACACGGGCTTCTCTAAGAGCACAGGGTTTAGTAGCTGCAACACGTGGGCTCAAGAGCACAGACTGTAGCGTGGCACACAGGCTTAGTTGCACAGGCATATGGAATCTTCCCAGACCAGGGATTGAACCCTTGCCCCTGAACTGGCAGGTGGAATCTGATCCACTGTGCCACTAGGGAAGTCTGAGTTTATCTTTTAACATTACTCTGGCAGCTGTTTGAAGAATATATTGCAGTGGGTAACAGGGTAAAAAGCAGAGGCAGGGAGGGGCTTCCTTGGTGGCTCAGTGGTAAAGAACCACCTGCCAATGCAGGAGATGTGGGTTCGATCCCTGGGTTGGGAAGATCCCCTGGAGAAGGAAATGGCAACCCACTCCAGTGTTCTTGCTCGGGAAATCTCAGGGACAGAGGAGGCTGGCGGGCTACAGTCCATGAGGTCGAACACACGAAGAAGCAGGGAGACATGTTAAGAGGGCTATTGTAGTAATCACAAAAAAAGTTGGTTGTGGGTTTCACTGGGTGGTATAGATGTAGAATGCAAGATCTGTTTCACAGGGAGCCCAGCCAGAAGCTCTGTGATGACCGAGAGGGGTGGGATGGGGAGGGAGGCTCTAGAGGAAGCCTATATATATATATATATATATATATATATATATATATATATATATAT